>CM056194.1:21934855-22262355 GCA_029692085.1 Gymnothorax javanicus | reverse complement strand
AATGGAGGTGTGATTAGTGTAAACGGGGATAGGTGAGGATCTGATAAGTTAAAATAGAGTTTGGTTGGGGTGTAATTAGGGAAAAAGAGGATTGGTGGAAGCTTGATTAAGTATTATCCGGGATTGGTGAAGGTTTGGTAATGGTGCGTGGGGATTGGTTGAGAAATTATTAGTGTAAATGGGAATTGGTGAGCATTAGATTAGTGTACGTGGAGTAAAGTTACTGCAGACTGGATTGTCTGAGTAATGGGCAAAGATATTGTAGTGGAGTGGGGCTACAGTAACAGTTGGTGTTCAATCTTGGTTAAATTATGCTCTAAACACAATTAACAACTCGATGAATCCCTCTCCATCAGTCAGTAATCAATAACAGCAAAAATATCAACGGCTGACACAGACACCTTAATGATGTTTCGCGTCCATCCTGTACGCAATACCTCATGTAACATAGTCTGAAAGAGCTTCTGGAGAGCCTACTTGGGGTCAACTAGGAGGTGTTTGTGACGAAGGGCTGGCCTGAAACAGACCTTATACTCAGTACTGCTTCTGTGCTTGCTCTGCTTACAGCTGCTATCAGAAGCAGCGAAGAATACTTTACTGTGAATACTTTTTAGCGCTGTTCAATTGCTCTGCAGCAGCACTGAATGGGCGCGGTGTTTTATAGCAGGGATGTGTTGCCGATCACAGTTGAGAGCGTAGCAGTGTTTATCAGCAGGGTTGAGTAGCAGTGTTAACATGGGGCTCCAGCAGCCCAGTCCAGCCTGTGGCACCAGGCTAGCGAGGGATTGAGTTCATATTTACAGTACTGTTACATACACTATCTACAGACATGTAACACGTAACAATTTACAACAAGGTCCTGCGCCACACCAAAATACCCCCCCAACCCATTACTTCAGTACAGAGAGAAGGGCTCATTACAGGCCCTGCCTCTGTGATATGTGTCCATTCCCAAGACAGAGAAAGAGAGAGAGAGGGATGGGCCAGGGTTATGTACAAGTCCATTCCATTGGAGGCCGAGAGGGAGCAGGCCACGCCCTCTCCTCCTGTACCTGCTCGATGATTGGCATGGCACACATTTGAGCGCCGCATTTGGCCCCACCCTCACAGTCCTGCCTTGCTGTCCCTTCTCTCCACAAAAAGCTTTCAAAAATGAAAATCATTTTAAAAAAATTAAACTTACAATCACACGACTGAATGAAGGGTGGGTGGCATCAATGTTTTTTTTTTTTTTTGGTCTGTGGGAGGGTTTCCATGGAAATGATATGAACATTTTCACAACAGAGGTGCCCATTTCCTCTTACAGCGCAGGTCAGGTCACATGAACAGATAAACAGGTTCTGATTGGCTTCTGAGTTAGGCAAAACACATTCTGAGGATTTCTGCAAGAGAGTAGATCTCCTGCTACGCTCATTGGCAGTTACATCACCACTGTACTGTCCATTACACCACAAAACTCCATATATCTGGAGCTGATCCTAGGTGTCCCAGTCCTTGGAAATCAAAAATAAATTAATTACAACAGAAGAAATACTAAATTTCAAAATGGCTGACAAACTCTGTCAGTGAGTGACTGTGGCTGGCCTCGTTTCAGTGCAGGCAGTGCAATATACAGGATGTACCAACTGAATTTCAACACTGCAACAGCCACCCCTGACTGGAGCTCCTCACCAAAATTTAACAACTAATCAACGACTCAACAAATTATCAGTACATCAGCAACTAATTGATCCCTTAAAACGTCAATTGTGTCTGACAAGTTAAATAAGTATAAAAATAGACTATTAGAAAACTGTTGTAACCAACACTGTGTGATGTAATTCCTACACAATTCAGTTTAAAAAGGCTGAAAGAATGGAGTAAAAGTATATTACAGGACTGTAGGTCTCTCAAAAAAAACTGTTAGGTGTAAACTTCATCAGCGTTCCTGGGTGTGCTGTGTGTGTGGTTTGAGTGTGTGTGTGTATGTGTGCATGTATGTGTGTGTATGTGCGTGTCTGTGTGTGTGTGCATGTGTGAATGTGTGCATGAATGTGTGTGCATGTGCGCACGTGTGTGTGTGTGTGTGTGTTCAGTGTGAGTATGTGTACCCTGGATGTGCGTCTGTGTGTCTGTCACAAAGGGGCATGAACACGATATGGCTCCCTAAAGTAGAATTCTCCAATTAAAGCATAAATCTTGACTGACCGGGTCTTAGTCGCCGGACACATCTGGGCCCTTGCTAATGGTGCATTAGCCTCTTTAATGAAATCTACATCAGCCAACAGCGGAGACGCATTCTGTCTTCGCATCAGCGCATTACTCCACAAGTGAAAAACATGCAAAATTTGATTTTCTTCCCGCAAACTACAGTAAAGGGGGCATTAGCGTCCTGATAAGCCTGTAATCTATCGGGGCGATCGCGCTCCTGATTGTCTGAGATTTCGGAATCTGAGCCCCGACCCTGCTCCTCTCTCAGAGCAGGACTCCACTGATGATGTTCCCAAAGTAAAGCAGAGGCGTGTGAGGGGGAGGGCACGCAGGCCAAACGACAGCCTCTCTCACACACACACGCACACACACACACACACTCTCTCACACAGTGACCTACAGCAGTAAGAGAGCAGCACGGCGCGGTCCAGCCATGTCCAGTATTCCAGTATTTTCATATTTACAGCGGCAGAGCGGGCGCCGTTCTCCCGCCGACAGCTCCGTCAGTGTCCTCACAAGTACAGAGAAGAGGCAGAGCGCAGGTGTGTTTTTGCCCAGTTAGATTTGCTGAGTCGCTTTGTCCGCAGTGTGTTCAGATGGGCATAAGCTTATTTCATATGAAAGAGTGACAGACAGAGAGAGAGGGGGATGGAGAGAGTGAGGGGGATGGAGAGTGAGGGGTGGAAGGAGGTGAATTTCAGATTAATATTGCAAAGGAAAGGGTGGGTTTGAGCCCCCAGCAGAAACAGCCTTTTCTTGCCTTCAGCAATGCTCTCAGTCTCTTACACACATGCATATGCACGCTTAGCTTAAACACATACTCGCACACACACACACATACACCCACACATGCACGCATAAATGAACACACTCATACACATGCACGCGAGCTCACATAAAAGCACATCCATGTCCAGACACAAACGCGCGCACACACACACACACACACACACACACACAAGTACACACGCGCGCGCATGCACACACTCCAGCAGTGACAGGGCACAGGCGAGGGTAGATGGAATGGGCCATATCAGAGGGCGCTGTAGAGGCACTCTAGCCCAGGATGTCCAGGTAGACGGGTGAGGCGCGAGCCAGACTGTGCAGCAGCGAGTGGATCTCCTTGATGTTGAGGCGCATGTGCGGCTCTCGCTGCCAGCAGCCCAGCATCAGGTCGTACAGCTCCTTTGGACAGGTGCGGGGCCTTTGCAGGACACGCCCCTGCGTGATGCACTCAATCACCTGCAGGGGTCACAGGTCAGAGGTGAATGTCCACTCAGAGGAGGTCAATCCTGGTTTAAAGAGTAAAATTCCCCCAGCTTTTTGTTATAACTACCATCCAACCATGGAGTTGGCATGTCAGAAAGCATAAATAAAATACAAGCCTATTATCGTTCTAGTGTTGACGGTGGAAAGTCGATGGTCAGAAAGTAATATTGCCCCGCAGTATTTGTTACGACAACCAGCCAACCATAAAGCGGGTTGACACAGTGGTTACAGGATAGCAGAGTTTATTATTACCGTGTTGGAGGTAGAAAATCAACATTAATCAATCAATCAAAATCAAAACTTTATTTGTAGAGCACTTTTCATACAGTAAAATGTAGCACAAAGTACTTTACACTAGTGTTGTAGTACTCGAGGCCGGTCTTGGCCTCGAGACCGGTCTTGAGACCACTTTTACATGGTCTTGGTCTTGTCTCGGTCTCGACACTCTCTGGTCTTGGTTTTGTCTTGGTCTCGGACATAATGGTCTCGAGGGGATTTCAAAATCCAGGCAAACAGCTGGTCCTGGTACAGCCTCATTATTACTACGCAGCCTTCTTTAAATGCAGCCAATAAGAGGCATCTATTTTAAAAACAAAGCTAGCCGAGTTAACGGTCATAGGTAAGGTCAGTTATCGCTAGCATTTTATTTAGTAAATTTCCTGGCGAATTCACTGGATGAAGCATATTGCTACTGAGTCATAGCACTGGGGAGCTTGTGCTGTTTAACAAATGAATGGCTTTGACGTTTTGAGGATAGCTATGTATGCAGGGTAACTACTGAGGGTCTTATGTCCTGGTGTCGTATTGAGTGTTCTGAACTTTCGTGTCTTCAATGGTTTTATCTGAAGCCATCAGCCAGGTGAAAATAGCTAAAAACGGCAGGTGGTCGACTGTTGGTGGTTGCCCCCTATTTTCCCAGTTTGTCATCATTACCGCCGATATCAGTCTTGCCGAGTAAAATTCGCTAAATAAGGCAGGCTATTCACTGGTTTCAGAAGATCCCGAAATTCATGCAAGGGATCTTTCCTCATCGGCTATCTGCTTTCCAGCTTCGTGAAGTTGGCACCCCATATGACGAAAATCTAAATGAAACCCACTACATTTGTTTCAGCTTCGTTTGTGCAGGCAAAATGAGAATTCATCGCCTGCCGCTACTATTCGTTTTGGATGGAAATCTTAAGTGTTTAATGTCTCCGGAACGGTTTGAACATTTGCCTGCGTTATGAGCACAAACAAAGCACTAGCGATTCCATGTATTTTCGAACCATTTTGCAGTTAATGGGTTGCCAACTTCACTCAGGTCCGTTTTCCAATAAAAATCTATATTGTCCCATTCCATAGCTTGGGTGCCAGCCAGGGCTGGACATCAAGCAAAGCATATTGATATTGGCTTTTTAAAGGTTTTATTTCTTGTGATGTTTGGACATAGTAGACTGATAGGAGTAGGAACACAATATAATGTGCAGGCAGGTTGTGTTTTGTTAATTTTTTTAATAAAAGTTACAGGTATTTGATTTAATTTGTCATGGCAACATAATGTCAAACCTGTATGTGATGTGTCAGTGGGAGATGATTTTGGACTGTGTAACCATACCAATCCCTAACAGGAAAAAATGTAAATGCCTATAAAGTCTCAATCCTCTGAAAGGGCAATAATAGCTGTTACGCAGTTGCTACACACAATTACTTTCACCCAAACACTGCCCATATTTACAGTGAAGTGAAACACTTTTTTTGGTCTTGGTCTCGGTCTTGCCCTGCTCTGGTCTTGGTCTTGAAATGGTCTGTCTTGGTCTTGGTCTCGGTCTTGTCTTGGTCTCGCTACCCTTTGGTCTTGGTAGTGTCTTGGTCTCAGCTAAGGCGGTCTTCACTACATCACTACTTTACACACACAAATTAAATAAAAGGCGATAGAAGTAAAAATACCCCCCAGAATTTTGTTCCAGTCACCAGCATTAGCCCACCAGAACTGCTGAGGAGGTGGGATAATTTGTGAAGTTGACTGGCTGAGCTTCCTGGTGGAGGAAATGCGTGACAGGACTTAACTCTTTGATTCCTGATGTGCCACTGCCAGTACTGCAGGTTCAGCCCCTATTTATATCCTTGGTCAAGAGGTCACAGTTCAACACTCAACTCCAATTCTGAATGATAAGCAGCAGAGTTCGGAGAGGAAACAGAAACTCCTCCCTTCCTTAGATTTTCACTAACATTTAGCAACAACCCAACCACTCTTTATCTATAGGATCTAACCCATTGACAAATGGCTTTTTGTTTCCTTTTTCAAAATTCTATGTTCGAGCTCTAGAGCTCCATTGCTTTCAGTTACCAGTAGTGACACCAATGGTTAAGAACACATGGCACTTTTCCACTGCGCGGTATCAGCTCCACTCAGCTCTACTCGGTTTTGAGCACCAGGTACTCCTTTTCCACGCAGAGTACCTGCTCAATTGTAGGCAGGATCACTCGTGGAAAGTGCCGTGCCGCTGTCTTTCACGGGACACAAAACACATCACCTCACGCGACGCAATCACAGGAACAACAGAGCACAGATATAAACTCAATAAAATGTTTTTACGTTGTATATCTGTGCAGTGAAGGATGTCAACAGACTTGTGTTCTTAGTTCTTGGGAATGAAGTTAGGTGGCTATTTATCTAATCTATTTTTCTTATTTAACAGTTTTTGTGCCGTAAGCAGTCATTTTCTGTGTTTCCGGCTGGTGCCTAACTCGCTTGCATTTGGCTTCTAATTGTCGGTGAGTTGCCGTGCATTTGACAACTATGCGTTCGCTACTCCCTTTCTTCATTAGGTTACGATAATATAATCGTCTTGTCGCAAAGTTTCTATCTAATGCAACCCCAAAACACTTATTTTGTGTTAAATTAGCTTATGAGAAAGCTAGTTTGCTTGTTGGTTTGGCCTCGTATTTACCTAGTAACTTGAGTCACATCTTAATGTTTGCACTTTAGATTGCTTTGCGGTGAAAATCATCCTATTCCACCATAATGTCAATTAAGTTATATATTGTGTCAGCTTGTCCTGAGTCGCGTGAATGACGATTCCCTCTGACCAATCAGTGGTCTGCAGCGCATTGACCTCACATTTTAGTATTGTCTTGGCTCGCTTGGAACCACGGTCAAAGTGGTACCAAAAACGTAGCTGGGACTACGTACTATCTACAATTGAGATGCATAAAAAACTGAGAAGAGTAGAGCAGCAGAGGGGAGCCGTACCAAGCAGAGGAAAAGCACCAATGCAGGGGGCAGTCAAATCATCTGAAACACCGACATAAGTACGAATATTGAAAAGCTCACTACATACCCTTTTTCAATGTCATTGGTCCTGATATGGATCGATTAAATTCTGTGATGAGTTTTGGAGCTGTATTTTAGGAAAACATATGTCCCTCAGTCCTTATCGAGAAGTTTTAACTTGCAGTGACAGTTCTAGGCCGTTGCTGTATTTTGGTGTTGGGCATATGTTAATACAATTTTTGCCGCATTTCCCCTTGCCTGGTTAAGTAATTTTGTTGCGTTTGTTACTGATGCACCAGCAATTTGGGTATCAGCTATTTTGCCCATTCGGAATGCAGTTCGTCCCTCACCATCCTTTGGAAGATAACCCTTGTGGTGCTGGTTAGACTTTACACAGAGGCATTCTGCTAATTTGCCTTCAGACTAATAGGTATGACTTACGTGGATGTATTTGTAATGTGGTGTAGACTTATAAATGAGTTAAAGCCATTTTTTCAGACTGCTTCTAATATTTTGTCAACCTCTTGTATTTGTGACCTCAAGCCTTCAAGGGATGAAGCTCAATTTAGGTTCTTGGTTACGGGAGAGATGGTTATGGACTCCTGCAAGAGAAAAACTGCTGTGCTGGGAGTTAAAGGCACAGAGAGCCAATGAAACAAGTTCAGCTACAGTTCCCTTTGGAATGGAGAGCTTGCTAATTCTGCATATTATTTACAAAACAAGAAAGACTGAATGAGGGCCTCAGTGGTCTCCACACGTTTCGCCACTCAATACTAAAAGTAATTACTGTCTCCTTTCTCAATGGCCCTGTTCTTAGGGTGAAAGGTTAATGTCACAGCTGTCTTTGACCCTTTTATAAGCCCAGTAAAGGGATCAAGATTGTGGTTAAGGGTTAAAAGCTAATGAGCAGCTCACTTTGACCTTGCAGCAGAAATGGCACTGAGGGCAGGTTCTAAGGGTGAAGGTCAGAGATTACAGGTTAATGTTGGCTGACCTCGTTGTTGGAGAGCTGGTACCAGGGCTGCTTGCCGTAGGTGAAGATTTCCCACAGGACAACCCCCAGGCTCCAGACGTCACTCTCTGTGGTGAACTTCCTGTACATGATGCTTTCCGGAGGCATCCAGCGAATAGGCAACATCGTGTGCCCGCCCACCTAGCACAGGGCAGAGGAGCATTTACACATGTGTGCAGACACACTCGCATGCGAATACACAAGCACAGACACATACATATGAGCCAACAAACAACATGCCGGTATACCAAAGCATTCATATGCATACCAACACAACTACATGCACACAAACACATGTGAGTGCCAACTTGCATACACACCTGTGTATGTAAACACACACGCCAACTTGCCTACACATGTAAACATACGTGGACACACCTATATACATGTATTCAAACACACACAGACATACAAACATGTGCGTCAACACACCCACATACATACACACACAGGCACCTTCCATCACACCCACATACATGCACAAAAACCCATACACATGTGTACATACATGCACACAAGTGGCAAGGCACCTACATACAAACACTCACACATGTGCATATCTACACGCACGTAAAAACATACACACACACACACACACACATACTGTATATGGGTAAAGTCTCTCATACACAGAAACATGAGCAAACACAGAAATAGACACATGTGCCAACTGAGTCTTAAAGTAAAAATTGTCATGATCCAAATACAGATTTTGCTGTATACGCATATGCCGACACAGGCACACATACTCTCATACACAACCAGTAAATCAAGTATTATTACTTCAGTTTCAATTAGAGGTTTTAAATCAAGCCTTTTGTCCCAGATATCGAGATGGCAGATGACCATGAAGACTTGTCAAAAGAAACTGTTGCCTGTCTAATACATTTTCACGTACATTATCACATATCTAACCCAATACATATGAACAGTTTCTCTCTAGACAGAGTCATTCACCACAGTGAAAGCCACAGGCTAAGTTAACGATCATTTTCTCATTTTAAAAAGTAATTTTCCTAAATTATTTATGTTTCCATTTGATGCAGCATTTACAAATTCATACAACAGAGAAGAGCTAATGATTAATAGTCATAACATTCTGAGCTCATGAAATATTAAGGTGCCAAGCTTTCAGAAGGTCAGGGCCAGATCAGAGTTCTTAGTATTTTGTGTTTTGCCCAAGGCCCAAGGGGGCCGTCCCATGTAACTGTTCATTAATAATAAAACTCCTTTCCTGCCATAACCCACAAACCTAAAACTCTAAAAACTGTGAGGGCAGTGGTGTGACCGGACCTGGCCTCAAATTACCACCCTGATCGGCCTCATTCAGGAAGCCCAGTAATGTGATTGGCCACCTTCACGGAGGTGGCTGCTTTGATTGGCTTCTCTCAGCAGGCCCACTGCAGCGATTGGTCTGCTAAAGGGAGCGGCGCACTGTCATTGGCCTCTTGCGCCGAGCTCAGCACTGTGATTGGCCGCATTCAGGGACCTCAGGACTATGATTGGCCAGAGCAGTGTCTATGAGCTGATCTGTGCCCCCCCAGCCCCACTGCCTTGTCACACTCCCTTTCAACTGCCCTGTGTTTCTATGGAAACACCACTTCTATGAGGGGATTACAAAATTTGCATTGAAATGGCAATTTGATAGAATATACACTGCCCATGAAGGAAGGGCTGTACACAGTGGCTGTGTTTATATTATAAGGTACAAACGTGCTGTAAATTCTGGTGTAAGTAAGACAGGTTTAAGTAAGCGGTATTAGAATGTGAGTATGAGTCAGGGAATGCACTGAGAGTAAGCAGTATAAGAATGTGCTGTTAATTTGTGGTGTAAATACACGGTAAACTTAGAGTGCAGTTTGTCAGCATTTGGACAGTGACACAATGAATAGGCCACAGTTCCTACATTATACATACAATATGGACACATATATCGCAATCTACAGCTGGCTGTTATTCTTTAATTAATCTGCTGGTGCAGGGAGCCAAAAAGTCAAAGTTTCATGACTGTCCAAGTCTCTATGAATTGCACGGTGTGTGCATTATCTGTGAGGTGCAGTATTTTGGGCTCCTGCACTGTCAGCCAGTGTTTGTGCGTCACACAGGGCCGCATTAGAAAGGCATTTTTTTACGTAAGGGAATAACGTGTGTGCTAAGAATTCGGGGGTTATGAACCACAGTTGTCATAGTAACAGACTGGCATGCATGTGGGGGGGACCAATGGGGCCAGATTGGGTGGGGTCAGGGGTCACAAGTGACTCAGATATGCTGCTAATCCTCTCTTTGTCTCTCTCTCTCTCTCTCTCTCTTGTCTACCCTCTCCCCTTCCTCTCCCTCTTTCTCCCTCCCTCTCCTCCCCTTCCTCCTTGCCTTCTCTCACTCCCCTCTGCCCCTCTCTCCCCTTCTCTCTCTCTCTCCCGCTCTCTCTCTCCGAGAGGCAGCGCTGCATACTAATCACACAGCTCTAATGACTTTTCTCTCTCTCAGCTGCCTGATACATCCTCAGCGCAGCCTGGGTTTGCTGCCATGGCAACTGCCAGGCAGCACAAAGCACCCCCCCCGTCTTGCCTCCTGGACCACTTGCAGCTGAGAGAGGGGAGGAGGGGGGGTGAAGGGAGATTTTATCCAAGCACTTCACTCTTTCAAGTCCCTCAAAGCTAACACAGCTAATACACCCGCACCATGCATCACAGCCTTAAGGGAGCAAATTGTGTTGACTTTGGCTGGCCGAGTCAAGGTACATGTACACCTGAACAACGGCACAGGAAGCGTCAGAGTCACTGTATTCCGAAACTGCAACAGCTGCACAGGAAGTGTCAGCGTTACTGTGTTCCAAAATGACAACAATTGCACAAGAAGTGTCAGTGTCCCTATGTTCTGAAACTACAACAACTGCCTCTCAAGTACCAGCGTCACTGTGTTCAAAAACTACAACTGTGCAGGAAGTGTCAGAGTCAGCATGTACTGAAACTACAATAACTCGAAGGAAGTGTCAGCGTCACAGTGTACCAAAACTGTGTCACTATGTATCAAAAAAATAATGACTGTACAGGAAGTGTCAGTGTCGCTGGGTATGGAAACCAGAACAACTGCACAAAAAGTGTCCGAGTCACTGTGCTTTGAAACTAAAACAACTGCACAGGAAGTGTCAGTGTCACTGCATACCAAAACCACAACAACTGCACAGGAAGTGTCAGTGTCGCTGTGTACCGAAACCACAACAACTGCACAGGAAGTTTCACGGTAACTGTTAACCAAAACTGCATCAACTGCACAGGAAGTTTCTTGGTAACTGTTAACCAAAACTGCATCAACTGCACAGGAAGTTTCACGGTAACTTAACCAAAACTGCATCAACTGCACAGCAAGTGTCAGTGTCACTGTGTACCAAAACCAAAACTGCACAGGATGTCTCAGTTTCACTGTACCAATAAGTACAACAACAACACAGGAAGTGTCAATGCCACAGTGAACTGCTACAAATACTGCACAGGAAGTGTCAATGCCGCAGTGAACTGCTACAAATACTGCACAGAAAGCTTCAGAGCAGCCATGCACGGGAACAACAACTACTAGACTGATACCAACATTTAAGATTGAAGATACACTTTATTGAACCCCGTGGGGTGATTTGTCCTCTGCATTTGACCCATCCTATAGTTAGGAGCAGTGGGCAGCTACAGAGCAGCGCCCGGGGACCGACTCCAGTTCTAAAACCAGTTCCTTGGTCAGGGGTCCTAGTAGGAGTGTTCCAATAATGCATGTTTTTGTGTTAATCAATGTTGGTGTAGCCCTACACAATATGCTTGCACACTCACTCATGAAGCAGGGTTCCCTAGTGAGGCTCAGTGAGGTGCGGAAAAGCAGAAGCATTTTAGCAGGTCACTGTGACAGCACAATCACAAAGCACAATCACTACTTAAAAATAAGCAGAGGGGATTTCACTTTTACCTGACCAGTGACACGATTATTCATGAAATCTTTTGGCATAAGAAGGGCTGGTGTTCAAATCCCACCACGAACTCGGGCACAGGTCTGCCTCATTACACTCTCATTTCCTCACCCTGTAGTAGTCGGTGCTGTAGACGTCCCGAGACATGCCAAAATCTCCAATCTTCACCAGTAGGTTCTCTCCCACAAGGCAGTTGCGGGTTGCCAGGTCCCGGTGGACGAAGTGCTGGGAGGCGAGGTACACCATCCCAGCGGCGATCTGCTGGGCGATGTGCAGCATCTGTGGCTGCGTCAGCTCCACCTGCATGCTGTGCTGCCCGTCCATCAGCACCGCGTCAGGACCGTGGGCCCTATGTGTGCACACACAAGTGTTAAACACATGGTATACACATGCACATTATATGCACGCATCTTACAACATTACACACAAGTTGGTATGACTGAGAAGGGTACAAGCTAAGCATTCAATGTTAGGCACGAAGTATAAAGGCTTTGGTTTGGAGTTTATATATGAGAAGGGTACAGGCTTAGCATTAGTAGTTAGCCATGAGAAAGGTAGAGGGTGGAATTACTGTCTACAGTTAGTAAACCTTGAGAGAGGCACAAGCCTAGTACTAGCAGTTAAGGCCTTTCACACCAAAAACTAAACCACAAAACTAAACGCATATGTGTGTTTTACAAATTTAAAGTCTTTTATCTCGATGTGCCCATCCACAACAAATCCGAAACTTTCCTTTTTCGCCATCAACAAGAATTCCGCATTTTTGATTTGTTTCTTTGTTTTGTGCTTGGTGTGAAAAGACCTTTAGCCATGAGAGGGGTTACGGATGTTGTGGTAGATGTGGAACTCCATCCCCCACACACCTAAGGAACTTGTTAAGGTCTCCGTGCTTCATGTACTCGAACACCATGATGAGCGGGTCCCCTTCCACGCACACGCCATAGAAGGTGACGATGTGCTCGTGCTGCAGGTTTGTCAGTAGCTCCGCCTCTCTCTGGAAATCTTTGCGGGCATTCTCACTGGCCTCCTTCAGGGTCTTAAACACATACGTACACACATGCACATCACATACCATCTCTACAGACCCTAAAGATACACACACTGATAATCATTTCTGATAATCAGAATCCTCTCATGGTCATTATGGAAGTCCCAGCACACCCCACACAGCAACATAACCACTGTTTCCATGGCAATAAAACCATCCTCTCTACATGGGAACTTCACCACCAGCATGCGACCACAGAATTGTTATCCTGTTTTGGTGATTGGAGATTTAGGTAAACTCCCCCCCCAAAAAAAACAAAAAAAAAATAAATAAATAAAATAAAATAATAAAATTATAATAATAAAATCTTATAAATATTCCTCAATTTGATTTCTCCAACATGCAATGTGACCACTGAGAATTGACAGTTTGCCACCCATCTAAGGTCAATTTGCAGACCTTGACAGGCACTTTTTTAAAGAGATGATCAATGCTATTCGGCTCATCTGTTATTTACTTTATCAGTCAAAATGTTTTGGCTCATCTACAATTCAACTCCAGGGTAAGAATGGCCAGTGATGAAAAAATGATAAGGAGCCAAAAGCCACAGTTTTAAATGTACAATACATATTGTACAGTATCTGTTTGAGAACCAGACGCCAGCAATAACCAACAACCGTCATTCTATCCAATCCACTTCAGTGTTTTTTGTGAATCTGATAAACAGCCAATCCTGAGCTCAAATCAGCATCCATAAATTTATCTCCCCAAAACCATACTACCCACTATCCACGGTCTAATACGTGTGGGTCTGTGCGTATAGTGTGCACTGTATTTGTAGAAAAGGTTTTTTATGGTTTAGTTTTGATGGAAAAATGGAAAAAATGCAATATTAGCTGCTATTTGAGACTGTCTTTGTATTAACATGCAAAGTACTTTTTTTAACTGAATTAATACATTAATCATATCAGTGTACACAGTTAAATCAGTTTAATTATATCAGTTACTGTAAGTATAGTATACAATACTGCACAAAAGACTTAAGCACCCTGGAGTTTCTAGTAAATTTAGTCTCAAATGTTTATTTGTTTTTTGTTGTCTGCCTTTGTCAGTTCAAAACATGCAAAGTAGACGATTCAAAATCATTAAATGATACAGACAAACATTATATTTCGTTAAAAAAAAAGCAATCAATGTTGTGACCTCCAGAGTGCTGTGATCTCAGCATCATGAGGGCAGTCTGGGATTATCAGAAGCAAGCATGAGATCCAATCTGCAGAAAAACTGAGGCAGATTCTCCAACACGCTTCAAACAACCGACTAGCCAATATTCTTTTGAAACTGCAGGACAGGGTACCCAAGAGAACTGATGCAGTTTAACCCATGAAAGCTGGTCATAAAAAGCTTTTTATTGTATTCTGTTCATGGCTGGAGTCTGTTCCTTCATTATTTTTGAGAGCATCTTTGGTTATCATTTTTACACGTGCCGAGACTGGAATAGCATCGAGAATTTCAGTCCGCTTGATGCATTTCAAGCAACGTCACTTGCATTCGTGCAAGCTGTGTATGTAATTCAATGACTGCATTTCTTTTGCTGTATATGATGTTTGCTATAAAGTATGCCTAAGGCCACTCCTCCAGCCATCCTGCTTACCAGTCTACTAAGACCTGGACTGCACTTCATTCATGATTCAATTATCTCTCGCACCTGTTTCTCATTGCCACTGGGGGGTGTCAGTGGGTATGTAAGACCCAGTTTTACTCAGTCTCATTGGGAAGTCTCCTAAATCCACACCTGCGCGGCATTGTTAGTCTCGTGTAGACTTTTTCTCTGTATTCAAGTACCAAAACTCTAAACTCTTTAAGCTTAGTGCTGTTTGTGTTTATTGCCGCACTTCATTATTAAGGAACCTCATTTTCTTTTCTTTTCCTATTTGTAATACATTGTTGCTGCAGCTAAAGCCCAGAGTCTGTATTACTTCTAGTATTAAAGGAACCTTGTTTCCATTTCGTTTTCTATTGCTACGTTTGTGCCTGCTGTTGTGCAGTAGGGATAGTAAATACAACCAAGTCCATCCTTACACCTGAGTCCAGTCCTTATCTTCCAGTCCTCCGTGCGTCTGAACTGTGCACACAGCACAGCCGTTAAAGTTTGTTTCATTCATTCTCACTGAACATCACTGCCACACACGACATGGAGAATTACCAAATGAGTGTTTTCAAAAGGAAAACAAAATGCTCACGTAATACAACTGGTTACAGGATGTAGTGCAGAGGTGGAAAGCCTAAGGTCAGAGAGTAAGCCCTGCCATGTGTTTGTTCAACCCATGGACTCAGCCAGCTGAGTTACAGTTGCAATCAAAATTATTCCACCCCCTTGCAAATTAGGTTTACTGGCAAAATTTACAAACTTTCAGCTGTTTGCAATGAACAAATCAAGCAAGAACAATTTAAATGGCTCAAAACAACAAACATTACAGTGGCTTCTCCAAATTTAACACAAAATTCCACTTTTAATGACTACTGAAAAAATTAGTCAACCCCTTCATGACAAGCATTTTTAATACTTAGTAGAAAACCCTTTTGCCGCTATGACCTGCTGGAAATGTGATGCATAGGCAGATGTCAGCTTTTGGCAGCATTCCCAAGGAATCTTAGCCCAGTCCTAATGGACAATGACCTCCAGTTCACTGATATTTTAGGGTTTGCATGCTCCAACTGTGTTCTTCAAATCCTACCAGAGATTTTTTATGGGGCTCCAGTGAGGCGACTGTGATGGGCACTCTAGAATCTTCCCAGCCTTCTTCTGAAACCAAACCTTGGTGGATGTTGAGGTTTGCGTAGGATCACTGTCCTTTTGGAAGGTCTAATTATGCCGAAGCGTCAGCTTCCCTACAGACGGCATGACATTTTCTCCTTGGATATCCTGGTACTTGACTGAATCCATCTTGCCCTCCACACGTTGCTGATTTCCAGTGCCAGAGGAAGCAAGGCAGCCGCAGAGCATCAAAAAGCCCCCACAATTCTTCATTGTAGGCAGGGTGTACTTTTCAGCATATGCTTCTTTATTCCTCCTGCAGACATACCACTGGTTCATAAGCCCGAAATATTCCAGTTTTGTTTCATCACTCCACAGAACAATATCCCCAAACTTCTGTGGCTTATTTATATGGTTTTGAGCATATTGGAGCTTGTGGTTTTGGATCAGTTGTGGTGTATGTCTTGGAGACCTTCAACGTTTAGTATGCGCCCTACTATGCAAACTGAAACCTCAGTGCCTCCTGCCTCCAAGTCTTGCTGCGGATCTCCTGCAGTCACTTGAGGGTTTTTGACCACCCGTCTCCTCAGGAATCTGGTGACAGCCATTGATAGCTTCCTCTTTCTGCCACATCCTGGTACTGTAGCCACTCTTCCTTTAACTCTGAAGTCGCGGACTACGCTTCCAACTGTATCACTACGAAAATTCAGTGCCTGTGCTACCTTTTTGTATCCTTTTCCTTGTTTGTGCCAGGCAATGATGTCCTCTATTAGCTTTTTGGACAATTCTTTTGACAGCCATATTTCTAATATGCAATCAAATGTCACTGTCAACAAATCCCTAGCAAGTGCAAGTATTTGATGTGTTCTATCTCAAGCAAAGCTGCTGCAACTAATTAAGCTCTTGATTGGCTGCAATAGGTGTGCTTGAGACAACACCTGATTTGCAAATATGGTCTTACGAGGGATTCTCTTCAGGGGGTTGAATAATTTTGAGACTGCAGCAGTCATTAAAAATGGCATTTTGTCTTAAATTTGAAGAAACCACTTGTAGTATTAGTTGTGTTGAGCTATTTAATATGTTCTTGTTTTATCTGTTTATCACAAACAGCTGAAAGTTTGTAAATTTTGCTATTAAACCCAATTTGCAATGGGGGTTGAGTAATTTTGATTGCAACTGTATCTGATTACTTTAACCCCTGGGGCTGTACTAATCAATAAATCTAGGGAATTAGAACCAAATGCTGGGGACTTTTATTCTGAATCTGGATTTTTCATTTAGGATATTGTTATTGTGTACATTCTGCTTTGCTTATGATCTGATAAACCATCAGCTGTAACGCGGATCACAACTGAGCATTACCATGGGGGGTCAGTTGAGACCATTATTTTTTTGGTCCGAAGATTTTCTGTTGCAGTATAAACTGGAAAGCAAGGTCCAAGTCTATTGTTTGATCGAACCTGCCAAGGACAGGAACCTGAGATGAATGTAGGACAAGCCTGACTCAGGTTAGGAAAAAGTCGGATGTGTTCCAGGAACAATTACCAAATTGAATGCAGACTGAAGGTAAACATTTTATGATTAATCATTTGGAGAACCCTCTTAAAGTTTTAAACACAAGCTATCTCCTCTCAAATCTTGTGTACACAGTTTCATTTGACAAATTCAAAACAGACTTTGTGCACAACAGATCATTTCCATTGCTGACAGTTTTATGTGTAACATGCCTGTAACTGTAGTACAACAAGAAGAGCTTGTGTGCAACAGTAGCACAGCCTTTCAAGCATGTTTTTGTCACTACAGTGTCACTATAGTACTATACTGTAATACTGTCTGCAGTGTGTATTTGTGACTGTAGTACAGCCTGTATTGTGTGTTGTGACTATGTGTGATTGTAACAAGAACAGTGTGTAGTGTGAGATTGTGACAGCAGAACAGCTTGCAGTGTGTGACTGTTAAGTGTAGTAGTTTGTAGTGTGTGATTGGAAATGTAGTCCAGTCTGTAGTGTGTTTGTGAATGTAATTAATCCTGTAGTGTCTGATTATGAGTGTAGTGCAGCCTGTAGCGTGTGATTATGACTGTAATACACCCTGCATTGCATGATTATGACTGTAGTAAGGCCTTTAGTATGTGATTATAACTGTAGAAAGGCCTGTAGTGCGTGATTATAACTATTACGGTCTGTGGTGTGTGATTCAGAGTGTAATACAGCCTGTAATGAATGATTATGACTGCCAGCAGTATGTGATTGTAACTGTCGTCAGGCCTGTATTACGTGATTATGACTGTAGTGACGCCTATAGTGTGTCAATATGAGGGTAGCACAGCCTGTGGTGCATGATTATTATTGGAGGGCAGCCTGTAGTGTGTGATTATGACTGTAACTCAGCCTGTAGTGAGTGATTATGACTGCAGTAAGGCCTGTCATGTGTGATTATTACTGTAGTAAGGCCTGTAATGAGTAATTATTACTGTAGTAAGGCATGTAGTGAGTAATTATTACTATAGTAAGGCCTGTAGTGTGTAATTCTGACTGTAATTAGGCCTTTTGTGAGTGATTAATTCTGTAGTAAGGCCTGTCATCTGCGATTATTACTGTAGTAAGGCCTGCAGTGAGTAATTATTACTGTAGTAAGGTCTGTAGTGTGTAATTATGACTGTAATATGGCCTTTTGCGAGTGATTATTTCTGTAGTAAGGCCTGTGATGTGTGATTATTACTGTAGTAAGGCCTGTAGTGAGTAATTATTACTATAGTAAGGCCTGTCGCGAGTAATTATTACTGTAGTAAGGCATGTAGTGAGTAATTATGACTGTAATAAGGCCTTTTGTGAGTGATTATTTCTGTAGTAAGGCATGTAGTCGGTGATTATGACTGTAGTTCAGCCTCTAGTGAGTTATAATGACTGTAATAAGGCCTGTCATGTGTGATTATTACTGTAGTAAGGCCTGTAGTGTGTCAGTATTACTGTAATAAGGCCTGTTGTGAGTGATTATTTCTGTAGTAAGGCCTGTCATGTGTGATTATTACTGTAGTAAGGCCTGCAGTGTGTAAGTATTACTGTAATAAGGCCTGTTGTGAGTGATTTTTTCTGTAGTAAGGCCTGTCATGTGTGATTATTACTGTAGTAAGGCCTGTAGTGTGTAAGTATTACTGTAATAAGGCCTGTTGTGAGTGATTATTTCTGTAGTAAGGCATGTAGTGTGTGATTATGACTGTAGTGCATCCTGTAATGCGTGATTAAGAGTGTAGTACAGCCTGTAGTGAGCAATAATGACTGTAGTAAGGCCTGTAGTGTGTGATTATGATTGTAGTGAGGCTTTAAGTTTGTCATTATAACTGTATTAAGGCATAGCCTATCTTTTGCAATCATATAAATGATGATTATTTATATGAGACAGTTTTATTGGGCTACCAGAAACGTGCCGTTGGAAGGCTATGTTAGACATGATTGTCTGAACGCAAGAGTAATCAGTTTGATGAGTGGGCAAAGTATGTTTAGTTACGAAGAAGAGTTACACGCATATCACGTATAGGCTATCAAATAAAACACTCATTGACCAGACAAAGATCCGAGTTGGATCGAAATGCTGTCCTAATTAATTTTTTTTTTTATTTTCTTGGTGGCTTGGAGCGAGAGTGCAGGCATCCTTTCCTTTCTCCAAGGAATGTTTGGTTATCATTTATAAGTATGATGATGAAATGCTGATGAAATGGCACAGACTGATTGTTCTGAAAACAGTATATAGGCCGACTGCCTTCAACGCTGATCAAAAAAAAAAAAAAAAAAAAAATAATAATTCATTCCAGCCTAATTAATTGTTCAAACGATTTGCATCCATACAATCTCATATTGTGGCCTAAAATCTTTGTCATTATCAGATCTTAATATGCTTCAAAAGGCGAAGTTGCAGTTTACCCAGACAACACGTCTGTTTATTATTTGTCTGTTCATTTAAAAGCTGCATGTATGGTTGACCTTTCGTTTTGTTTTAGTTTCTAAAACAATAAGCAGTTTCGTTCACAGTTCATCCAATGTTGTCTGTATGCATGTTCTCAAATAGCATAAATGGACTGTAAAGTCCAAATTAAAAAAAGACAAAATTAATTTATTTATATTTATTCGATTTCTTTTTTTTTTTTTTTTGGGGGAAGAGAGAGAATAAGCCATTAGCAACGAACTGCTGAACCGCTGAGATGCGTTGCTTTTTCACTGTGGTAAGAAAATATGCGTGTAGTGTGCGATTATGACTGGACAGTAGTAAAGCCTGCAGCAGGCGACTATGACTGTAGTGAGGACTGTAGTGTGTGATTATGACTGTGGTGAGGACTGTAGTGTATGATTATGTCTGTAGTGAGGGCAGTAGTGTGTGATTATGACTGTAATACTTTTAAGGCCTGTAGTGTATGATTATGACCATAGTAAGCCCTGCAGTGTGTGTGATATAACTGTACTGAGGCCTGTAGTATGTGAGTAAAAGTGTAATATAGCCTGCAGTGTGTGAGTCGACTGTAGTAAGGCCTGTAGTGTGTGATTATGAATGAACTGAGGCCTGTGGCGTGTGATTATGAGCGCACCACAGCCTGTAGTGTGTGACTGAGTGCAACATGGCCTGTAGAATGTGATTATGAGTGTCATGCAGCCTGTAATGTTTAATTATGTGTGTAATACAGCTGGTGGTGTGCGATTATGATTGTAATACAGCCATTATTGTGTGGTTTTGAGTGTAGCACAGTCTTTAGTGTGTGATTATGACTGTAATACAGCTTGTAGTGTGTGATTATGACTGTAGTGAGGGCTGTGGTGTGTAATTATGACTGCAGTAAGGCCTGTAGCGTGTGATTATGACTGTAGTGAGGGCTGTAGTATGTTTCTGACTGTATTAAGGATTGTAGTGTGTAATTATGACTGTAGTGAGGGCTGTGGTGTGTAATTATGACTGCAGTGAGGCCTGTAGTGTGTAATTATGACTGTAGTGAGGGCTGTAGTATGTTTCTGACTGTAGTAAGGCCTGTAGTGTGTGATTATGACTGTAGTGAGGCCTGTCATGTGTGTAATTATGACTGCAGTGAGGGCTGTAGTGTGTGATTATGACTGTAGTGAGGGCTGTGGTGTGTATTTATGACTGCAATAAGGCCTGTAGTGTGTGATTATGACTGTAGTGAGGGCTGTGGTGTGTAATTATGACTGCAGTGAGGCCTGTAGTGTGTGATTATGACTGTAGTGAGGGCTGTAGTATGTTTATGACTGTAGTAAGGCCTATAGTGTGTACCGTATAGTATGACCATTTAGTAGCCCGGGCGTTTATTTCGCTAAATCGACTTGGACCCCAGGCGTTTATAAGAACCAGGCGGGTATTTGCAACAGGCCATTATTTATTTTTGCATCGACCTGCACCAGGCCAGTTCGGCTTTCCTACACAGTTATAAACTGACTGAATTTAACCGTTAAATTAACGCATTGTCTCCTTGTCATTTTAACTGTAAGTGGAGTCCTGCGCGCCTTTAACCGTGGTTTACACTGAACATGCACTGAACTCCGTGGTAAACTTACTGTAAAATTAAAGTTAAAATAACTGGCTAAAAGGTGCCAGTTAAATTACCTGGCAAAAAAGGCTTCAGTTTATTTGTTTATTATTAACAGTGTATTCGCGGAAACTGAAACTGGCGCGGTTTCATTTACATACTTTAGTTTTGAGACTTCTACATTGATCCCAGTTGGGGCAACACGCAATATCATCCTGTTATCCATCGTGTCAGGGCAAAGACGGACTAAATGAAGACAACAAGTTGGTATGAACACTTCAGAATGAGGTTGTGCCGATCTTAATACACAAAGCATACATATAAATTCATGCATATAACGACTAGTTTCTTCCAGGTATAGACCTGAGTCAAACTCGCAGGCACAGCTGAATGCGAACGCTTTTTCTTTGAACGAAACAAAAACGTAGGTAACTGAGCGATTTTATGAAGGGTAAGGCAATCGTAGAGCTTATTCTTTAGCTTTGCCAAATAATGAGCATAAATATTGTTGTTCAATTACAATTCCTTATTCGTGTCCTTTTTTAAGTACAAAAAGATAAAAAAGAACACGGAAAACAAGTCCCCCACCCAAAAAAATGATAGCTGTCGACACCCATGTTGACTGTTTACATGCGTCTCATTGGACATTTATATATACACAAAGTAGCGGAGCTATTCTGCCGCGTGCGCTTTGGTCCAGCCAACGACGTTGTCCACTCTAGTTTTTTTTAATATCTCTGTGCCAAAGACCATCGGCTATTTTTTCCCCCACATCTTTATTGACATTAGATAAACATACAAAGACAAACCGAAGCTTGTTTTAGCGTCTGCGTTACCGCAACACGGGGTAACACTGACATTTATATACAATAGTGCAAATAATCGCCAGGCCGTTTAATTGAACTGGCGTTTAATACGCAAAATGAGGTCGGACCCCCCGGCGGCTTTTTGCACACAGGCGCGTATTTGCACGCGGGCGATTATTTGGTCATATACGGTAATTAAGATTGTAGTGAGGCCTGTAAATTGTGATTATGACTGCAGTGAGGTCTACAGTAAGTAATTATGATTGTAGTGAGACCTGCAGTGTGTGATTATGATTGTAGTGACGCCTGTAGCGTAACAATGTACAGTAGGTCTTTCGCTCTTCTTATTCTCTTTCTCATGAGGTTTTGCACTGAATTGCACCGTATTCCGCCTGGGAACACATACCATTTAAATAACTGTTTGTGAAAAATTAACCTTTTGGGGAAATGAAATGAATAATTAATTCATGCTGATAGAACGTTAATCGCTTATCGTTTATCCCACTCTCACCAATAGACGTCATTAGCTCAATGAGGTCGTTGCAAGTTACGTAGGTGGTCACATGATCCCCGAAGCAAAATGTACACAGAGGTTGATCGCAGCATAGTGAAAATGGGGAAATCTTGTGCTGCTGTTGCTTGCACCAATAATAATGCCATTCAGTCGTCTGGAAAATATGGCAAAATAAGTTTCCATCAATTTCCACAAAATAATGAAGCCCTTTTGAAAGATTGGCTTGTTAAATTAAGAAGAATTGACCGTGGAAAGCCTTACAAACTAATAAAACATTCAGTTCTTTACTCAGAGCAATTTGAGAAAAGCTGCTTCACGTACCAGAAGTTCACAAGTAAGTCAATGGTTTTGTTGCAATGAAAACTGGTTTTAAAGTGAAGATTTAGAGAAATTAGTGGAAAATACTTATTCAATACAAATATTAACCTTAAGCCTGAATGCCCCTTTAACGGGGGCAATGAATTTACATAATAAATACAGCATGTTTCCTAATAGCAACCTCGTCATGCGGCATATCCTCTTAAAGCGAAGAAACTCGGTGAAAAAAGATCGTGATTACAGTTTTTACCTAAACCGAACACAATTCAAGTACCAAGCAAGTAAATAAGCATCTAGCAAAACATTAAATAAAATAAGATTAAATAATCAGTGCTCTATCGCAAGCATTTCTACTGAATTTGTGATATGCATACAAACGATACCTCAAATGAAAAAGGACAGTCCACAGATTCCAACGATTTAATTGACACCACACTCAAAGAACAGCAGGCATTCACTTTAAATGCTACAGAGATGAGCAAAATTTTTCTTACCTTCGATATTTTGTCATAAAAGCTGTTTGTGGGTAAATCTGCGCTTGCTATTGTTTTAGCCAGTCTATCTAGGGGCCTCTCGCCATTATGCTATGCACTGGGAGACCTCAGCAGTGTAATCATTTAAATGGTTTGTTTTTTGTATTTTCGCTATAATTAACCGCTAAATATTCAACTGTTGTTTTCAAAGCCAGTTTATGACTGAGAATCCTTGCGCCAATATGCTCAAGTTCAAACACAGTACAGGTATACAAGTGCTAAATCGACCAGTGAATATATAGTCTGTTGAGCTAGTGTTGTGGATAAGGCGGAGCATTTGGACCTGAAGTTCAATATCCGGTTACACATGCGACATTTCAGAGCAAGAAAATACATTTTTTTTGTATAGATAAATAATAATTAATCGATGCATTCCCATTCCGTCAAAGCCATCTTCCTGAGTTACTTCGGGGATCACGTGACTTACACTACGATTTCTGCATCAAGTGCAACGCCTCCATTCTGTGCTACCATGTAGTAATATGCCTGTAAGTTTGCGTGGCTGTGCATGCCAGTGGACGCTTGTGTACATGTTTGTGTGCATGTATGTGTGCAGGTCTGTGTGTGTGTGTGTGCGTGTGAGTGACAGAGCTTGTATAGCAGTACTCTTGAGAACCAGCTCTTAAGAAAGCATGTTATGAAGACATTAGGAGTTGGGAAGACATTTTGGGTGGTCTCACAAAGGATTACAGCTATGGTGGATTAGGGAGGATTACAGCTAATTGGCTAAAATTAGTCTTATGTTTACAATTATGGTTAGATTATGGTTTGGATTAGGGTTAGACATAATTTTGAAATGGTTTGGAGTTTAGGAAAGGCAGTTCAGAATGAATTTCTGTCAATTCAATGTCCTCAAAAAGGTAGCTATGCAACTATAAGTGTGTGTGTGCTTGTGTGCGCGCGTGTGTATATATGCCTGTGCATGCGTGTGTGTGTGAGTGTGCATGTGTGTACAAGAGTACAGGAATCCGTGTGCATGGGTGTGTGTGTGTGTGTGTGTGTGTGTGTGTGTATGCGCGTATAAGTGTGCATATGAGTGTGTGTGAGTGCGCTGGATACCTTGACAGCAACCAGGATCTTCTCATGCTCTGGAGTCAGGTTGTAGCACTCAGCTAAGAAAACCTTTCCAAACGCCCCCTCCCCCAGCTCGCGCTTCAGCATGATGTTATGCCTCTTAATGTGCTGTACAACTGCAAGACAAGGAGAGAGAGAGACACACACACACGCACATAGTGAAAGAGAGAAAGGCTGTTGTTCTGCGTTAAACGTTCATGTCATGATACTATATGCTTTGGCAATACAATTCTGTCATGTCAATAAAGTGAACTGAGTTGAACTGACTGTGAGAGACAGTGAGTGAGTGTGAGAGTCAGTGTGAGTGAGAGAGAGTAAGAGATAGAATAGGACTGATGAGCGAGTGAGAGGGTGTTTGTGTGTGAGAGGGAGCACATATTTATAGATATATTATTTTTATGTCACTGCCATTCTTATATACAGCACATTATACATGCATACATACACTTATTACACTTGGCCATGATTATCATGATCAACATTTTAACTTTACTGTTGCAATAATATTAATTTGTATACTTCTGATATGTATGCTTTGACAATATTTACCATTTGTATTTCCAATCAGTAAAGCACATTTAATTGATTTGAAAGAGAGAAACATTGAGAGAGGGAGAGAGAGAGAGAGAGATGTGAGGAGAGAGTTGAAGAGAGAGAGACAGGAAGAAGAGCGGAGCCTGACAGACAGAGAGGGGAAAAGTGAGAGAGTGAGGCGAAGAGTTTTGCCGTCGCTGTAAGAACAGAAGGTTTTGGCTGGCCCTCCTTACTGACAACCCCAACACGCTTCTGATCACCTATACTGCACACTGTCCCCCAGCCACACCCACTGCCCATTCAAACCTTTTACATCCTTTATGCTAATATTAGAACTTAAAGCACCAACTGAAAAATTTTAAAGGCCATATTCAGTTACACAACAGTGCCAGTAGGTGTTCTGTTCTGTGATCTTCGAAACTACAGCACATCCTGCTACAACCCAGTGTCCTCTGGTGTAGGAGCAGAGAGCACAGCATGAACACCAGGGGAAGGGTTTCTGGTTTGTAGTGTCATATCTTGGGCACAGAAGGCTCTATGGCTACGATCTCAGAGAAGCACATTAGTGGTTTTCCATTCTCTCAAAACAAGCATGACAGAACGAAGTTGGGCTTTATTTGTGATGTAATTAAGAAATGACCACTTGGGCTATCACATTACCCATCAGCAGTGCCCATCAGCAGTAAGTAACTGAGAAACAAGGAACAAACTGATATTACCGACTGAGAGCCCTAGAGCCCCATTGGGACTGAGAGCCCTGCCACCCTCCATGCACTGATCCAAAGCCAGGGCTTACCTCACTCTACAGCCTACCACAGTAACAGGCCTACTGGGGCCATTACAGACCTCAGCACAGCTACCAGGGAATGTCTGCAGCCACACCGCTTACCCACAACTCTCTCATTACCCACAATCCCCCAACCAGTAACTAACTCGTTACCCACAATCCCCCTGCCCATAACACCCTCATTACCCACAATCCCCCTCCCGACAATTAGCTCATTACGCACAATCCCCCTTCCCAAAACTCCCTGATTGCCCACAGTTCCCAAACCACAACTCCCTGATTGCTTAGAATCCCCTTGCCTTCATCACCCCGTTACCCACTATCACCCTGACCACAACTCCCTCACCAGTGGTCACAATCCCTTGCGCTGTGTTTATACACTTTATTAAATATCACTAAGTTGGCTACCCGATGTGAAGCGCTGCGTCATTCCCATAATGCTGTCGGATCCTACCTGCAGGGGACACAAGGGGGAGTTTATCTGCACCCTGAAAAATGTATGAGTGCATGAGAATATACCAGAGGTCTCACTCTACCATGTTGCAACCTGAGGGAATGTCTGTTAGTAATGAGAATTGACCACTTAAATGTAGTCTTCTGACCAATGGAAAGAGTTGATTTGTTTTTTTTTTTTAAACTATTACCCAATTTCCTTCACTCCAGCCCAAACAACTTCATTTAACTAACACACTTCGTCTTTGTCCAATGCACGGATGCATGCGCACACACACACACCCTTGTACTTATATCTTCGTGAGGACATTACATTGACTTCCATTCATTCTTCCTGTGTCTCCACAGCCTTTCCCTAATCTTAACAATAAGCAATGTATGCCTAACCCAAACCCTTACCCTAACCTTAACCTATCCCTAATTCTAACCTTACCCCTAACCTTAACTAATAAGTCACAATTTGCCTTTGTAGTTGTAAGGACTGACCAAAATGTCCTCACTTCCCAAAATAGACTTCACTTTGTTGGTTAAAAACTCATGCCGGTCCTCAGTACATAGCAAGCACAAGAACACACATGCATGCATGCACAAGTGATAAAATTGGGCTCCCTTGGATACTGGATATTTATGTCCAGGTTGTATATGTTAAATAAAATCGGTAGAGTAAATTAAGTTAACCCCGTTATGTAGCCACAGATGCATCAAACCAAAATACTTTTCCCAAAAAACAACATCATTTCATCTTTATAAATTCTGCAATAGGAGTAGCTTGGGTTTTGGGGTGAGTCTGAGCTGAGGGTGGCCTGGTAAATTCAGGGTCTGCATCTACTCAACAACACCACGTGTCCACTGCAGATCCGAGCAAAGCTCACAACATGATGCTTTCATCACTCTGCTGTGAGGCAGCTCACGTCAGCAATACTGTGCCACAACATTTGTACAACCCTGTTTCCAAAGAAGTTGAGATGCTGTGTAAAATGTAGATGAGGACAGAATTCAATTATTTGCAAATTATTTAAACTCCTTATTTAATTGAAATTCTACAAAGACAATATACCAGATGTTAAAACTAAGAGATTTTATTGTTTTTTGAAAGATATCTGCTCATTTTGAATTGGATGCCATCAACACAGTTCAAAAAGGGGGCATGTTTACCAATGTGTTGCATCACCTCTTCTTTGAACAACTCTCTGTAAGTATTTGGGAACTGAGGACACCAACTGCTGTAGTTATGAAAGCAAAATGCTTTCTCATTCTTTTCTGATGGAGGATTTCGGCTGCTCAAAACGTCCTGGCCTCCTTTATCATATTTTTTTCATAATGCGCCCAATATTTCCAGTGATGAAAGGCCTGGACTGCAGGCAGAGAATTTAAGCTCCCAGACTCTTCCACTATCTCTGAATCTGGCAAAACTGAATAAAAAACTGCATTTCCTATAGTTCACCAAGATTTGTGTCATCAGAAAGATGTTACAGATTGTTGCAAGAGGAGCAAATCACGCAATGCATGAACCATCTATCAAACTGGCATTGTAAAAAACTCACGCTTTGAGTGATGGGCTACAATTAATCTACTTCCATGGTTTGGACCAATCATTCTCAACCATTTTTCCACAAAAACAAAAGTGACTCATCAACTAGCAAGCATTTACTCTGGCTAGCTTGCACTGTAAATAAGAAATCAAAGCAAGGAGACAAGTGACAGGCATCACAAACGTTCACCACGTCAACCTATACCTGCAGATGCAGGTCTGAAAGAAGTGCAAGCAGAGCTGTCTGAACCATCCTGATCTGAGGCTGTGTTGCCCCCAATCAACTTTGCTAAGGAACAGGGGGCAGAATGTCTGATTTTTCACAAGTCTTTAGCAACTTTCAACTTAAATATTGCAATTATGTTACATATAATGTCCTTTCAAAAACACCTTGAGCTAGAAAATGCAAGTCATGGGATTCACAGAACAAATTCCTTTTAATATGTTTTCAAGGCTCATCAGCTCAAAGCATCTCAAAGCAGCAATATTTAATAATTTATTTTTCAGGATGGATCAGCCAGGGTGGATATGTTGAAACATATCCAATTTTTTTTTGCCTGCCATATTTGCCTTTACTTTTGTAAAGACTAATTCATGTTACATCCCTTGTTTTACTGTTGTTTGTTGGATGTGTTGGAAATCATCCAGGTAATATATAAAGGGACAGTTATATCTTGGCTGGGTAGATGCTAGATAAGGTGATAAATTTCCCATTTAAAACAAAAGTTACTTTACAATATGTTTTTTTAAATAAAAAATATACCTTAATTATGCTTAATTGATGGCACATTAGCTATAGCAGTGGTTCTCAAACTCAGTCCTGGGGGACCCGTGTGTATGCTGGTTTTCATTCCAACCACAATTGCAATTCCAGGATTTTAACAAGCTGTTAGTTTTTCTTAATTAGGTGCTTTTGATCTTCAGAGAGGTAATCTTAATCTACAGAATGCCAAACATAGCTTTGCAATGCCACAAAGATGACCAATTTTACATTGTGCTCATTGCACTATAGGCAAAAAATGTATGAGGTAACAGACTGATAAGATTAATTTGCCAACTTAATGACATAACTGGTAACTCGGTTAATTGCTGTATACGCAGCAATTGGTTATTTTTTCCTGATACTTCACCACAAAACTGGTGGGCCTCATTATCATTGGCATCGTTAATGTATTCTTCATTATCTTCCTGATGGTTAGGGATGATGGCCAGGTGTACATACCAATTAAGAGCCTTCTGATTGACCTCAGTCTTTAATTGCATTGGTTATAGATTACCGTTCTTCATGCATATTGAAATCAACTGTTTGAAATTTAATCGAGTGAGCACTACATGCCCATGGAAGATAAATTTTTCATTGCATACATAGACTATTCTGGCAGGATGTGATTTAAGAGTTTAAGTAATCCCACAGTATAAGCTCCTAGTCTGGATAATTAATATCTTGTTAAAATACTGAGATTGTCATTGTGGTTGAAACAAAAACCAGCATATACAGGGGTCCCCCAGGACCGAGTTTGAGAACCACTGAGCTAGAGGGTCATTTGGAATCCAGCACAGTGCTGGATATAACTAGGACATTTAAAAAGTCTATAAAAATTCAAAATGAGCTAATATTTTTCATGAAATGGCAAAATGTCTCACTTTCAACATCTGATATGTTGTTTATGTTCTATTGTGAATAAAATTTCAGTTTGAGATTTGCAAATCATTGCATTCTGTTTTTACATTTTACGCAGCATCCCAACGTTTTTGGAATTGGGGTTGTATTTCTGTGGTACAGTATAAAAAAAGAGATTCACATTCTCGGCTGTATGAGGTCATGAAACTTATACGCTGAAGGCCTTGAATATAACCAAAATGGTCGTGTCCATAGCAGAGGGAAGTAAAGAAACCTTCAGCACACTTAAACTAATAAAACTGCTGAGATTTTTGGCTGTCCAACCATACAACGTTGCAAGTTGGCTAGGTTGTCCAAGTCTATTTCAGGTTCTCTAGACAGCTGGATAATTGCTTATTTCAAACACTATATTGTTAGGTAACGGACGCGAGAGTCGAGCAGTGCAGGAAAAATAGGATTTTATTGGAAAGGGGGGGGGCGAACCCCCGCAGAGCAGGAGGCAATGGTACAGAGTCCACAATCCAAAATCAAAATCCAAAGGGCGAAATCCAAATCGTAACCAGGGCAGCAAACACAATAATCGTGGTCGTGCAAAATGGGTTTGGTACACAGATGCAAGCAGAAATCCAAATCAGAGGCAAGAATCAGAAAACAGGGACGGTCCAGTCAGAAAAGAATCACAAGAGAGTACTAGGCGAAAAACAAGCGTGGCACAAGGGAAACGTTCTGACAGGGAACTGCTGTGAGAAGACTGCTTAAATACACACAAGGGAAGTCGCATGCTATGATTAGGGAAAGGAGAATAGGATCAGACTAATTAAGAAGGAGCAAACACGAGGGAGAACCTAATCACATGAAATAGGCAAAAGCCAAAACGCGCACAGGGACCACGAGACAGCCTATGACAAAACATACAGCTCCGGTTAGGGAGTTCTAATGTGCACAGATAATGAGAGGCAGGACAGAGTAGAGCAGGTGCGGAGGATCCACTGAATTGCAGCAAAGGCTAAGAGAAGGCAAGAGGCGGAGACTAGAACAGGGCGAGTGCTGAGAGCTTGTTAATCAATTAGTAAGTGCAGCTATATAATCCCTGGTGCTCGTTAGTAAGTTAGTCTTATACAATGTTAGTCTTGGTTAGTATCTTTAACAAAATAACAAACTGTTAGTATTGGTTAGTAAAATAGAAAAGCGAGGCGAAGGAAGCAAACGAGATTTGAAGGAATGTTTGGAAACCCAGAAACCATGAAATCACCTAAACATGTGACACGCAGGACTTGGGGAGAAGCTGTAGCTTAACAAAAGACCAGACAGGGGAGACAAAGTGCAATGCAGGGTATGAACAAAGACATGGACCGGAATATAACAGAAATGTGGATCTGGCAGGGAATAAAAAGCATGGCACAAACAAAAACATGGCAATGAACTAAAACTAAACAGAACATGGCAAAAACAGAACAGGCATGGCAGAAACAGAACAGACATGGCAGAATCATAACATATATAGGTTAACCATTGTCCCCTAATAACCACCTTTGAAGGGGGGATCCCCTGGAAGACTGCAGAAATGACAGAGTTTGTCAGTGTAAGGGAGTCGTGGTTTTATCCAAAATAATTTAAGAATACCTACATGTGTAACCTCAATCGCAAATTGCTTGTTAGAATAAGTTCCTTTAATGATTCAAATAGCCTATATCAGAGCATTCTCTGATGAGTGACATCGATCGCACTGACCATTATGACATGTATTTTTTTAAATATTTTGATTTACACAATTATCATCTTTCACATTGTAATTTATTTTCTATCGTTTGCATGTGTGGACGCAGCTGCCCAAACCTGTGTATGCAAAAAGTGGAGTGTACGCGCATTGCACACTCGGCTACAAAGGTCCGGAATTCTATTTTATAATGCAACCTTAAAATAGCAGTCAAAAACTGACAATTGACTTTAGACCATGTTTTTGTTGGTCAATTGCACAATCATTTTCTATTGTCTCAAGATAGCAACACGCCATCAATGCGCCTGACCACACGTCATTTAAAGACCGACATGCCTATAGGCGCTCAGTTTGGTGCAAATGCATTTACAATCAAAGAAACCCGGGCAATCGATAGGAAAATGACAACTGCACCGGTCATAAACTAGCGAAGACACTTGCTCCGTGCATGGCATCGCTCTGTGTTGGGTGTAAGATGGAACCAATAGCCTATAAGGAAGACTGAATCTATGCTTGCATTTGTGGTTATGTTTCAAAACCAAAAGCATATCTTAGCATATATGCTTTGGAAGATGACCAGAGCGCAGCCTGCTGGCGAGAAGTCCTCCCACAGACTGGAACCAGTGTGGCTGGGACCACAAGATGGGCCTCTGGAGTGAGTGAGAGATTTGGGTGGTATTATCTGATGAGTAATCTTCACCAAAAGCCACTGATAGTCTATGAGGGGTTTTTTTTCAATTGTTTGGATATGTTTAAGTTTGAGTCATGGTATGCTAGTTTTATGCCACATATTTTAAATTGAACTTGAACATTTTTAAGTGGTGGAATTTGCATGTACATAGAAATGGTCTTTCGTGACATCTCAAGCTTAGAGTCCCAAGCACAGCAACAGTAATAAAAGTCCTGAAGCACAGTTAAAGACAGAGCCCCGAACACAACCACAGAAATATAACCTAAAGCACAGTTTAACACAGGGCCCTTAACAAAACCACAGCACCTAAAGTAGTGAAACACTGAGCCCCTAACTCAGCCACAGAAATATGACCATTTACCTTTACAAATATGGATTAAGAGGGACCGCATTAAAATGGATCAAAAATTACTTAACAAGTAGGAAGCAATTTGTGCAGATGGGCAATAGCAAATCGAATTGCTTGGACATTACCTGTGGAATTCCTCAGGGCTCGGTCATAGGTCCCAAGTTGTTCATAATTTACATTGTTAAGGCGTCCGATATCCTAAAACTAATTTTATTCGCAGACGACACGACAATTTTTTGCTCAGGTGTCGATCTCAAGCAATTGACATAATTGGTTAATAAAGAAATGTCTAAACTTCACACGTGGTTTAATGTAAACAAATTATCATTAAATCTTATAAAGACCAAATTTATGATATTTGGGAAAAAAGGCCTAAAGGACGACATAGACTTAAAAGTAAATTGTACCAGCATTGAAAGGGTAAACGAATATAAAGTCATGGGAGTTATGTTAGATAATCTCTTAAGCTGGAAACCACATGTAAACTTGGTTCAAAGAAAGTTAGCTAAAAGCGTGTCTATTCTTTGGAAAATGCAGAAATTATTAAAACACAAGTCTCTTAAAATAATCTATTCATCACTCATAGCACCCCACTTACACTACTGCGCTGAAGTATGGGGACACACTTATAATAATACAATAGAATCATTGTTTAAACTCCAAAAAAAGGCCCTTAGAATTATTCATAATGTTCCCTATGGAACTCATACAAACGATTTGTTTATTAAGGCAAAGTTTCTTAAATTGCAGGATATAATAAAATTCAACTCCTTGCAAATTGTATATTTAGGATACCACAAAGAATTGCCTAGAAATATACAATGCCCATTTCTCCAGCGTGAATGTATTCATGACCTAAGAGGCAGAATGTTGTTGCAAACTAGAAGGGTCAAATCGACTCGGAGTGAGCACTCCTGATCTGTGGCTGGAGTCAGTGCATGGAACATACTTGAAGACAATATTAGAATGGCAGACAATCTGAAGGACTTTAAGTATCTTTTGAAATGTGCATGTTTGAATAACTATAAACTTATCCAACAAAATGGCATTGGATAAATTAAACGGAACCAAAACGGGCATAAACAATAGGGGTTGTTTATAGACACTCAGCTATATTGTGATTAAAATTCTTCATGATGTTCATAAATCTCTATGATTTTATGTTGTGACGTTTAAATCGTAGTGTACATAGACACTCAGCTCTGTTGTGATTTATAAATCTTTATGATATCTTAACCATAATCAAACTGTTTTTCTGGGAGTTGGGGGCGGGACTTTGACAAGCGATTTCGCTTCTCCCGCGACCCTTTCGGTCATGATACATGTTGTGTTGAAATTGTCATGGAACGACTGTACAATCATGCCGAAATGAAAAAACAAATAAATAAAATAAATAAATAGTATCTTTAAAGAAGACATTTTGGCGGGGGATGTTGTTGACCATGTCTACTTGTTAGTCCTGGCTTGTTCTCAATCATTTTCCTTTATTAACACTTTTTCCAATTATAATAATAATCCATTGGCAATCAAAGTCACACCTTCTCTCTCTCTATGCGATCTATCGGTGACTAAATAATTGGCTAAATTCAGAACAGAAAAATTATTTACTCAAAAATAGGCCAGTACTCTACAAAAGACAAACTGCTCTGAAACTTCTGTCCCACTTTTTCTGCACATCAGGTGATTTAACTGGCGCTTCATGATTGTTTAAATTGTTTACATGAAAAAAAGACCACTTGAAACATCTTTATGCAATTTCATAGCTTCCAACCTCTGAGAAAAGAAAAGCGTGAGAAATCCGGAGTCACAATTGGTTTCCATGTTATTTGTGGTGAAATCTACCGCAGCGCACATGAAACTAAAAAACTTCCTTGCACAAGGACTTCAATTCCGTGTGAGAATCTCTTAAATTTGCGTTGATTGAATAATGGCTGATCTGCGTTTCAATGAAATATCATCTGTTACTCTCGGTCCAGCGTGGGTTGATTAAAAAGTGGGACTCTGCAATTAAAATTTTGTTTGCCAAATTAAAATTTTCAATCTTCACTTTTGTTATTAAGTGTAAGTCTGCCAACTACGGCGGGAGAATGTGATATGCCACTAGAAAGCGTGAGACTCATGCCGTTCGCATGACAGTTGACAGGTGTGCAATTTTGAATAACACTGATGTAAATGCACCAAATTACGCGTCCAAATGAATGATTGTCGTCTTACCAAAACGGGGAGAACTAGCAACGCCTGAGTGTGGAGTGTTCTTGGAGTGAATCTATTGTTAATTATGAAAATGATTGAGAACAAGTCAAGACTAATAATTGTTTTAAAGGGATGTTCTGTGCCCCACCAAATTTTCAGTTCTCGCTACACCATTGTGCGAGTGCCAAATATACTGAATACATTCTGGATCACTAGTCCATCAGTTGGGGAACGTATGTATGCGAGAATTAATAAGAGTCTGGTTATCCCCTGTAGGGCATCAGTCAGTGCGAAAATAATTCCGTCCACAGTACGTGCTCAGCAAAAACATAGTCACCCCCCCAAAACATAGTCACAATAATATGACCGAAAACACAGTCAAAGGAATATGACCTAAATCACAGTTAAACACAGAGCCCCTAACTTCACTACAAAAATTTGACCCAAGGCACATTTAGACGTAAAGCCCCTGATATCACTGCAAAAATATGACCAACCTGAGAAACAATTTTTTTAAGCCTTTATGTAACCAGTGAAATTCCATTGAGAACAATTGAGGTTCTTTCTTTTAAGGACAGCCTGGGTAAATTCCAAATAAAGCAGTTGCAAGTGAGGAGGGACAGAGAGAAATAGGGATAAAGTTCTAGTCAGAATCCCGAGCCCCACTGGGCGCTTAAACCAGCAGCTCTTTAGTTATCAGTCATGCAACCTAACACCAGGCTACCCTGCCACCCCCATTTCTCTAAGACCAATTTATAAAAACATTTACCCATTAACAGAATCTAACACTATAACATGATGACTGTATCAGTAGGGTATTTGGAGAATATTATATGCACAGCATGGCTACAATGCCTTCTGGGCACAGAGTAGGTACTTCAGTGAACAGTATTGAGAATCTCCCCCAAACTGCTGGCTCGCTCTTGCACATACACACAGGAGCACTGTTTTTTCTGTGTAACTGCACTAGTAAAAACCCAGATTAGCTCTTTTTTACTTTCCCTTTTAATTTGGGGGGAATCCAGGTTTTGTTCAGTACAGTTGTCCTGCTTTATGAAATAGTACCCTGCTTGTTAACATACGCACTCTTATCCTTTTATAAACACGCTCACTCGCTCATGCAAACATATACATGTACGCACACTCAAATGCATATGCTTATTCTTTTATGAACACACATACATGCACTCAAGCACAAACATATAGATACACACAGCCCGAACACAGCATCGGAAATCGGCAGTGAGCAACAGGAGAACGCCACGTTCTGTCTCAGTTCAGCAAAAAAGGCAATGTCATCGTCACTATGGCAACCGTCACCCAAGAGTGGTGCTGCAGCTAAGATGGCGTCTGCGCGCTTGTAGCAAGGTCTGTCCTCACAACAGAAAATTAAATGAATTCAAAGGTTTCCAGTCCCGAATCATCCCAGAACTCACCACAAACATTCCAACACAATACCCAGGCCACATCATACCAGCGCACACACTGATCATGCATGCTTATCTTGAAGTGCTGTTCCAGGCATGTATTCTGGAAAGCTTGTACATGTACTTATAGCTAAGCTTGCAGGTGACATTACCCGCCAGACCAAAGGTGAGCTTGTAGGTTAGCTCACAGGTATAACTCCAGGTTAGCTTGAAGGAGTAATTACAGGTTAGCTTGCAGGTGTAATTACAGCGTAGCTCGCCGATGTAATTACTGGTTAGCTCGCAGGTGTAATTACAGGTTAGCTCACAGGTGTAATCACAGATTAGCTCGCCGGTGCAACAACAGGATAGCTCAAAGGTGTAATTACAAACTCGCTCACAGATGTATTTACACGTTAGCTTGAAGGTGAAATTGCAGATTAGCTCACAGGTGTAATTACAGGTTAGCTTGACGAAGTAAGTCTAATTACTTGTTAGCTTGAAGGTGTAATTTCAGGTCAGCTCACAGGTGCAGTTACATGCTAGCTTGAAGACCTGTGTAATTACAGGATAGCTCACACGTATAATTACAGGTTAGCTTGAAGGTGTAATCACAGGTTAGCTAGCTCATAAATGAATAAATGGTTTGCTTGAAGGTGTACCTACTGGTGAACTCACAGATGTACTCGCAGGTATTCTCACAGGCATACTTACAGGTGTCGGACTTGAGCAGGCTGCTTGTGCTGCGGAAGTATTGTGGGTTCTCTATGACAGGGATTTTGGTCATGCCAATGATGACGGCATCTGGGCCCATCTCCGAGGACGAGGGAGTGTTGCTGCCATTGGAGACGTGGTGCAGGGGACTTGCAGAGTCATCATCATTGCTGATGACTGAAGAAGGACCTGGAACAGTGCGATAATGGTTATTACCGGGAGAGATCTGCATGAGACCAGTCATCATTTTGTCTGATTGGAAACCTGTATCAGTTCAGACATCATCACAACTGATGACTGCATATGGTCCTGAAACAGAGCAGTCATAGTAACTGATCAATGGCCAGAGTCCCATACCAATGCACCTATTGTTATTAGTGATAACTGAAAGTCTTGCATTACAGCAATAATCACCACTGCTGATAACTGGAGAAGGATCAAATAAAGCACTCATTTTTACAACTGACTAGAGACCTTTATCAGTGAAGTTACTGATCTTATTGATTACTGAGAGACCTGTAACAGAGCAATCATCATTACTGACGACTGATTACAGACATGCATGAGAGCAGTCTCATAACTGATTATCGAACAGTATCAGTGCAGTTATCACTTTGCTAATAAGTGCAGGCCTGCATCAGACTAGTACTGTGAGAAAGACAGAATTTCTCGCTTGAGCAGTGCTTTCCTCAACAGTTCAGACCCATTAAAATACAGCATAATGGAATGCAGGGGGAACAGGAACTCTGAGGACCCTAGAGAGGACGCAGGCAGAGGACCACAGGCCACGCGAGCAGCAGCACAACAGAGAGATTGTCTTTCCCCTGCCTCACACACTGGCACTGGTCCCGATTGTGACATAACTTGCACAAAAAATAAATTCAACAAACCAGCAACCTACGATTGTGGACAGACACTGATGAATCTGTCATACTTGACGAACACACAGATATTGTTCAACACATACGATGTGGTTCATGGCCTATTGTTTATTCAATTCCTCCCAGAATGCTTGTGAAGTAAAAAGCATGCAATATTCACATCCCTTCACTCACACAGCCCGGCTTTAGGTCCCTCAGTTACACTGTTATAAACTTGCACCTTTTTGCCCATTAATTTAACTGGCACCTTTTTTTCCAGGTATTTTAACTGTACTTTTACAAGAAGGTTACAACAGAGTTTTGTGTATGTTAAGTGTAAACCACAGATAAATGAGCGCAGGACTCCACTAATCATTAAAATAACCAGGACACATTGTGTTAATTTAGCTTTAAAATTCAGTCAGTTTGTATAGCTTAAGTGACCAGCCCATTTCACCCCAAAGGGGGGGCAGCAGATGTGGCCGGGGCTGCCTCCCCCCTCTCACTTGCTGCACATGAGCTAATTATGTGTGATATACATTAACTGCTCCTCCATGCCCTTGCTCTATTATAGATTTTCTCTTCAGACCCAGGACATTACTAACCTAATTTTCCGATAAACTCTCAGATAAAACTGTTAACTAAAGCATGTATCTGGCTTTCATCACAACATGTCCCCGGCATTTATACTGAGAGGCAACATTTTTCAAAGCGAGTGCCTCAGACCCTAGTGTGGCTGCCTTAAAATGGAAGTTATGGTAAAAATTATTCATATTGTGTTAAGGGCAGTAAAAAATACTGTGAATTAAAAACAAACCACAATTCAAAACAGAGCATTTGCAAAATTGACTGATTGAAATTTGAAATGGAGTATTTCAGAGCTCAACTGATTTCAGCATTTGTAAGCTTGTGGTTCAATTATATAACTTATCTGAACTCGATCCACCATGCACTCAAACTCTGCCTGTGCAGAAGGATCTGTAGTTGAAATCCATATAACGCTTGTTCAAGTGATTTGAAGCACCCATTTAGCAAGACAAACAACCTGGTGATTTCACAAATTTCATCACAGAAAATAAGGTTAATGAGAAAAATTAGACCGGAACACAGGATAAGATTTCCTGCCTCCTGCCTGCTCTGCTGGACTTATTTTGTGAAGATTACAAGACATACTGTAGGTCATTGGATTCATGCTAAACATGTTGATGTGATCTTATAGACAGTACTGTGCAGAGGTCTTGGGAACATTTATAGCCATTCATAGATATTTCCAAAATTAACAAAATTAAAAGTTTCGAATGATTAAACAAGAGGCCTGTCGGCCAAGAGAGCTCCGCTGAGGATGACTGAAATGTCCATGTCATAAATTAATTTCAGAAATCCTTGAAAACTATTGCAATATGAAATGCCGAATTTCTCAAAAACCAGGATATAGAATTTTCTAATTTTCGCAGGGGATCCTCAGAACATCATAAGGAAGGCTCGCACCAAATTAGCAAAAAAGTTATCACACTATTTTTGAGATATTCAAATTTGAAGTGACAAGTTGACGCCGGATGGACAGACAGATGGACGCCGGACGACTCGGCATTAGAAAAGCTCCGCTGACTGCTGACTATCGTCACAGCAGAGAAAAAAGTTATCAGTTTTTGAGATATTAATGAAAGACTGAAAAAATGAGCACAAACACTGATTTTCTATGTCCAAAATGCTGAATTTCTCAAAAACCGAGATGTAGAATTTTCTAATTTTCGCAGGGGATCATTCATCAGAACATCATAAGGAAGGCTGATAACAAATTAAATAAAAAGTTAACAGACAGTTTTTGAGATATAAATGAAAGACTGAAAAAATGAGCACAAACACTGATTTTCTATGTCCAAAATGCTGAATTTCTCAAAAACTGAGGCGTAGAATTTTCTCATTTTCACAGTGAATATTCAGAATATCATAAGGAAGGCTCACACCAAATTAGGAAAAAAGTAATCGCACAGTTTTTGAGATATTCAAATTTGAAGTGAAAAGTTGACGCCGACCGGACAGACAGATGGACGCCAAACGACTTGGCATTAGAAAACCTCCGCTGACTGCTGACTATCGTCACAGTGGAGCTTAAAAGTTATTAGACAGTTTTTGAGATATTAATGAAAGACCGAAAAAATGAGCACAAACACTGATTTTCTAAGTCCAAAATGCTGAATTTTTCAAAAACTGGGACGTAGAATTTTCTAATTTTCACAGCGAATATTCAGAATATCATAAGGAAGGCTCATACCAAATTAGAAAAAAGTTTTCAGACAGTTTTTGAGATATTCAAATCTGAAGTGAAAAGTTGACGCCGGACGGACGGGCAGACAGACAGACGGACGAACGACTTGGCATTAGAAAAGCTCCGCTAACTGCTGACTATCTTCACAGCGGAGCTAAAAATGTAAAGTGCTCTAACCTGTCTAAAACAACATCAAATCAATATTTGAAATGACTACCCATAGTCTAAAAACGCTGCCCTATAGTTTTACAAGACAGTTACGTGTTTGTTTTTCCACAGGATACTTTGCGAGTGTGTTGCAGTGCTGCAGACAGACGGTCTCACTTGACTTCTTCTCTCCCGGTAATCCCAGACAACTTGATGATGTTCAAATGAGAGCTCTGTCAAAACTACTTAATCAGTACCAACTTTCTTGAATGAAATACAAACATTTACTCATAAAATTACTAAATAATTAATAAAAAATATGCTCAAGTTGTTGCAAAGTGCGTATGGCATTTAGGGGGTCCAGGGAAACATGAATTATGTACAGGGCTGTCTGGGGCTGAAAAAGTTATGGAACAACTACAGTAAGTTTATATACTGCAAGGCATTTACACTGTAAGGAAGCCACACTATGAGGTGTTTTGTAGAATTTGCCTCAGGGGGGAAAACAAGAGGCCTGTCGGCCTAGAGAGCTCCGCTGAGGATGAGTGAAATGTCCATGATGTCAAAACTTAATTTCAGAAATTCTTGAAAACTATTGCAATATGAACACACATTTATAAGACACATGTGCTACCCAGAATATACTGTGAACCAGTTTGGTGTCTCAATTTATGTAGTATAACAAGAACCAAATTGCCAATTGCAATCATTTATTTCAATCATCTTACCACCAAGCAATACTAACAACAAACAAATACCCTTCCCCCCCAGTACATCACAAATATAACAATCGCAATCCTTCTAACACTGTCATAGGACAATATGATGCAGAACAATTAATCCAGAACGATGATCCGGAACAACATGATCCAGAACAACGATGAGGAACAACATTATGCAGAATAATATGATCCAGAACAATATGATCATTTCAGTGACCCTCAGCGGAGCTCTCTAGGCCGACAGGCCTCTTGTTGAGATATTAATGAAAGACTGAAAAAATGAGCACAAACACTGATTTTCTAAGTCCAAAATGCTGAATTTCTCAAAAACCGGGATGTAGAATTTTCTAATTTTCGAAGGGGATTTTCAGAGTATCATAAGAAGGCTCTAAACAAATTAGACAAAAAGTTATCAGACAGTTTTTGAGATATTAAGGAAAGACTGAAAAAATGAGCACAAACACTGATTTTCTAAGTCCAAAATGCTGAATTTCTCAAAAACCGGGATGTAGAATTTTCTAATTTTCGCAGGGGATTTTCAGAATATCATAAGAAGGCTCACAACAAATTAGACAAAAAGTTATCAGACAGTTTTTGAGATATTAAGGAAAGACTGAAAAAATGAGCACAAACACTGATTTTCTAAGTCCAAAATGCTGAATTTCTCAAAAACCGGGACGTAGAATTTTCTAATTTTTGCAGGGGATCATCAGAACATCATAAGAAAGGCTCACGACAGATTAGACAAAAAGTTATCAGACAGTTTTGAGATATTAATGAAAGACTGAAAAAATGAGCACAAACGCTGATTTTCTAAGTCCAAAATGCTGAATTTCTCAAAAACCGGGATGTATAATTTTCTAATTTTCGCAGGGGATCATCAGAACATCATAAGAAAGGCTCACACCAAATTAGAAATAAATTTATCGGACAGTTTTGAGATGTTCAAATTTGATGTGAAAAGTTGACGCCGGACAGACAGACAGACAGACAGATGGATGCCAGACAACTCACCACTAGAAAAGCTCCGCTGACTGCTAATTATCGTCACAGCGGAGCTAAAAACTTCCACCTTTATGAGGTAATAAACAATCCCAGAAAATGATAGGGTATTATTTCACAGAACGAGATTATCACTCAGTACACTGGTTGTCGTCAGGAATTGATGACATACACCTGGGAGAGGCGCACACAGCTGCAGAATGAGAGCGGATTCAGACCACAGCAATAAGAGGCACCTAGTCTGTAGTCAAAAAGTGATGGGGGCCCATTGAAAGCAAGTTCCACCTGAGCTCCTTTTTCTCGTCACTGTCTGACGGTTTTTGTCCCTAATGGGGAGCTTGTTCTGCCTCATATGCTTGCTATTTGAGGGTTCAGGCCAGGGGTTCATGCTGCGTTTCCTGCTGTTTCTCAGTAAAGTGTTGTTCTAACAGTCCTCTGCAAAATCTGATATTCAAATAAAGCTGACTTGATATTCCCTTTGCAACTTTGAACACACACACACATACACACACACACACACAAAACACAAAAGCAAGCGCAGGTACACACAAATACAGTGCACACAGAAACACAGACATGTACGCGCCAGTGCGTGCGCACACACACACACACATACACACACGCGCTCGCACGCATGGCCACACACATGGACACATGCACATAAACACTCAGAAGCATGCACAGGCACACACACATGCGCAAGTGGGCGTGCAAACACACACTCACACACATGCACAAGTGCCTCACACACTGCCACACACATGAACACACGCACATGAACACTCGGAAGCATGCACACGCACACCCATACACAAACACACACACATATACACATGCGCGCACACATACACTCACATGCACATGGATGCACACTCCAAGCCACACGATTACATGCACTCATATAGGCATGCACACACCCACGCTCACATACGCTCACACAAAGGAACACATACCGGCATGCACATACAGTCCTATCCCTTACACAGCAGAGCAGGGGGTTTGGTGCCTGCACATAAATCCCCTTGTGTGCTGGTCACCTGCAGGCTCATGGGTTATGACCACGCTGATCGTTATAAAGTGTGTTAAGAGCCACAGGGCACAATGTCATTGTCTATATGCAAGGAGCCATGCTGGGGGCAGGTAATTGCTTATCGCTGCTCAAGTGAATGAGAGTGATGACTGAGTGTGACTTGGTATTGATTTAATTGTCTGCAGGGGGAAGGGGAGGGGATTGAATGTGTTTGGCCATTTCCAAATGCTTATTTCCAGCAACTGGTTTTCCATGATTGGCTAGTACATCAGCCAATTGTAGGAGCGTGACAAAGAGGCATTGCGCTGCTTACAGTGCAGTCTCATCTCCAAAATTTGTAAATATGTTTGGTACACACATGCCTAGCTAATGCACAAAATGTAAAAGAAAATGAGACCTACTGGACCATGCGTCCAGTGATAATTGCTCCAAGGTCCAGTTATGATGCTCTGGTACCCATTGTAGGCGCTTTTGGCAGTGGACTGGGTTTGGAACAGGCACTCCGACTGGTCTGCGGCAACAAAGCGCAATAAGCAGCAGGGTGCGATGCACTGTGTGTTGCAACACATTCCTAATGGATCTTTAAAATTCTCTACAACTAGATGATCAATGAGCCTTGGGCACAGACACCCTGTCGCTGGTTCATGGTTTGTCCCTTTTTTGGACCGCTGTTGGTAGGTACTCGCCACAGCTGACTGGAAGCAGCCCAGAAGTCTTGCTGCTTCAGTAATGCCTTGACCACTCTGGCCATATCAATATGTCCCTTGTCAAATTCAAATTGTCAAAATCAACATCAGGCCGAAAAGCCAGTGTATGTCATGGTATGGGTTGTGTCAGAACACAAAGCATGGTTGACTTGCACATTTGAGAGGGCACCATTATTCGAGAAAGAAATGCATAAAATTTGGAGCAACATGTTGAAATCCCGATGTTGTCTGTTCTAAGGCAGTCCCCTCATTTTTCATCAAGACAAAGTCAAAACACGCTCTGCATGGATTGCAAGTGTCTGTCTGCAGTTGTGATCTGTCTTTAGCCGAGAAAGTATTGTGCTAATGAAGTGAAATATGCAGCAACAAAGGCCCCTTGAATTTGTGAGGCTGAATACCTGTATAATGGACGAATGGAGCAAAATTCCACTGGCTAGACTCAATCAACTCATGTCTTCAGTACCCAAATACTTAATGAGAGTGATTAAAAGGCATGGTTATGTGACACAGTGAAGTTGACAGTGCCAAATTTTTTTTAACTTTGTTGCAGTGATTACATTGTGTATTTTCAATAAGCAATTCAATTCAATTAACATATAATTAGAACCTCAAATAATGTATCGTGCCACTACTTTCAGTATTATATATATATATATATATATATATATATATATATATAGGGAGCTCTATTAAACAAGTTGCCTCATGATAGGCTTTCAACAGCTCAGGATAACAACATTTTTAATTTCTTGAAAATTTATTCAGCGCTCAAAGGGTTAAAAGATTGAACTACACCGCAGGGCACTGACACAGGGTTAAACTACAGTGCAGAGCATTATTACAGAGTTAAACTACAACGCAGATCATTGACATAGTGTTAAATTACAGCAAAGTGCATTAACACAGGGTTTAACTGGAGCATAAAGCATGACAGAGGGTTAAATTGTGGCTCAGTGTACGGGTACAACTGCAGAGCAGAGCATTTACACGCCTTAACCACTATTACAGAATCTATTATAACTGTGCCACTGCATACCAGCAATATTAGCCTGTTAGAATGTTAGTTTGTGGCTCTTGTATGACTCTGAGGGCCAATATGTCTTAAAGAGAATAGCAGAGCTCCATTGTCACACATGCCGCCCCCTCCCACAGGGAGAAATGGCCTTCCCCCCAGCCCCCCAGCCCATGTTAACAGGACCTGTGCATCTGCTAAGAGGGCACAGGAATGTGATCTATTGATCTCCTGAAAAGGGATCAAACCAGAACAGACGTGGTATAGAGAGGCAATCTGATCTACATGTCCCGATAAGATTTCAGTTATACAGCAGAACTGCAAACCCCCCCCAAAAAAGAAATGTACCCAACACCTGTCCATTCCCAGCCTGCAAGCAGATAGAATTCCCAGCCAATATAAGAAGTCCCATGTAAAAATAGAGTTGATTTTCTATTTTTACTGAAATAGATTTTCATTCTCACATGATATGTACAAAGGTAGGACAAAAGGATCTTTCCCAGCACTCATTTTTTCCTTCTTGCCTCCTTTATATGCCTCTGGAAAACATACTTCCACAAAGGATGCTCTCATGTTTCCTTTCTCGAGAATTCTTCCGGACCATCTAGGTCCTTTAAGGAGTATTTAGTGGAATGAAATGTCCTTGCAGAGAGACCTTTGTCAATTTCCAGGTCAATTGAGAAATAAAAAGAAAAGGAAGGCTAAAATAAGCAACTGTAAAAAGCCCGCAAACTACAACAGAAAAGACACTGAATGACATTTCAACAATCGGTGAAAAGAATCCTGACCTCTGAACCCAAATAACTGACCTAACCAGGCCAACTACCATATTTAAAAAAAAAAAAAACAACCCTTTCATACATACATGCACACTAACACTCACCCATTCATAGACACTCAAATCAGCTCACATGCCCACTGGCACACAAACACACTTACCAAATCGCACACATATTGGCGTACCCCCAAGATATATGCAGGCATGCAAAGTATCACACATGTGCACGTATGAACAACGCTGCGAAAAAGTATTTGCCCTTTCCTGATTCCTTCTATTATTAACCCTACCTGCCCCAGTATGAAAAAGTTTGCTCCCTCAGGTACAAAATCAGCCAATAAAACAAATTTAATTGATAATTGGGATAGATTTCACAACACTCACCCAGGCATGATTGCTGCCAACTCTGTTGAATCTAAACATCACTTGAATAGACTCTGTCTGGCAATGTGAGGAGGGCAAAAGGCGCCACATAATGCTGCAGTCTGAAGAAATTCAAGAACAGATGACAAAGTCATTGATATCTATCAGTCTGGAAATGGCAACAAACCTATTTCTAAGACTCTAGGACTCCAGCAAACTACGTTGAGAGGAATTATCTACAAATGTAGCAAACTTAGAACAGTGGTGAACCTTCCCATGTGTGGCCGCCCACCAAAATTCCTCCAACAGAGCATTGACGACTCATCCAGGTCATGAAAGAACCCAAACTAACATCTAAAGAACTGCAGGCCTCACTTGTCTCAATTAAGGGCAGTGTTCATAATTACACGACTCATATTTGCCAAAAAACATCTTGATGACCCCCAAGAATGTTGAATTAATGTTATGCGGACGAATGACTCAAAAGTGGAACTTTTTTGACAACATGGGTCGCATCTTATCTAACGTAAACCCAGCACAGCATTCCGCAATAGGAGTGTCTTACCAATCATAGATATAAAACACTAGACGCCGCACGCACTATCCTGGTATATTGTGATCTATACGCGTGTACGGTCGCCGCAGTGGAGTGGTGCAAGTCAGCCTGGACGCCCATACAAACGCTAGTTTATAAAGTTGAGAAGTCCAGCATTTCTCATTGGGAATGGGTGAGGTAGCGATGATGCCTTAGCAACTGAAGTGTACGCAGTCGAGAGAAATAAATAGATGGCCTTTTCCAAGATATTTGGTTTCCTATGAGAAATATCGGCAACTCTGACTAATAATAAAACAAGTGTACTATCGGTAGTCACCTAATTCCATCCGCAAAACTGACATGATGTGATGAGATCGCCAGTAAACGCTTACGCGGCTCGTTGCTTATTTCCCAAACCTTGACAGTAGCCCGAAACATAACCCTGACCGTAAATGTCCATTTGACGGATGGAAATAAGTGACGACCTGCACTTCTGTGGACCTTGTGGCTTCTCGTTAACTCTCTTATTAGCACTGAAGCCACATTTCATATTTATTTATGTAGAGCCTTGCAAGAATTTCTCCTTGAATACCAGGAGTAAGATAATATCCCACACTTTTTAGTACAATCATCAAAACCTACAGCCAGTTATCAAAACACTACAGACCTACAGACATGACTAGCTAACAACTTGCACTGGCCTTGTGCTTATCAATGACAATGTAACTAATATGGAGATGCAGACACGCAGCTCACATGATTTGTGCTCGAGTCGGGAACTAAAAATAGTTTTTCTTCCATAATTTTGTAATAATTTTGTGTACTTACTCGTGGAAAGCGATCCCCTGAACTTTTGTCTCCACCATACGCTTATTAATGCATCCAAACGCTACACAGAACTGTGGCATCCTACTAATTTGGATCAAATTCAGACTTTTGTTCCTATGGTTACATGTTTGTGCAAACCGCTGACAGCAACCGCCCCAATATGGCGGCCGTACACATGCATCCTGCCAATCAGCGTGTGGCATCTAGTGTTCTATATCAACGATACGAACAATCAAACACAATGCAGGTGGTGTGATAGTCAGGGGCTGCTTTGCTTCTTCAGGACCGGGGTAATTTACTATAATAAATGGAACCAGGAATTCTGCTTTCTACTAGAAAATCCTGAAGGAGATTTAGTGATCTAATAGATTTGTTAGTTTTTATAATAGTTTCCTTTGGTCAAGTAATGAATGTCTCCAAGTTATTGGGAAGCGTATTAAACAAGGTAGCGGTTCAGCCATAAGTAACAGTCAAAAAACTATATATGCTGGAAATGGGGCATGAGCAAACGTAAGGGATTTCTATCTATACCAAATACTGGTATGACTACAGATCATAACACCAGCGAAGCAGAAATATGCACTGCAGTACTTATTCATGAATTTTTAAGTATGAAATGGGAAATAACAACAGAACCCCAGACCAGAAGGGACATCAATTGTATTGTTAATATATTATATACAGGATAGATACGTTGTGAATGTATTGTTTTAGTTGCATATACAACCCCAGTTCTGAAATAGTTGAGACGAAGTGTAAATTGTGAATAAAATCAAAATGCAATGACTTTCAGATCACATGAGCCAATGTTATTTACAATAGAACATAGATGACATTTCAAATTTTGAAACTGAGACATTTTACATTTTTATCCTCAAAATGTGCTTATTTCAAATTTTCTGGCTGCAACAGGTCTCAAAAAAGTTGGGACACAGGCAAAAAAGGGCTGAAAAAGCAATTAATATATAAGAGAATCAGCTGAAAAAGCATTTGGCAAATAATTAAGTTAACTGGCATCAGCTGTGTAACATGATTGGCTATAAAAAGGATGTCTTGGAGAGGCTGAGTCTCTCAGAAGTAAAGATGGCCGGAGGCTCTCCCTGTGAAGGCTTGTGTAAAGAAATTGTGGAATACTTTAAAAACAATCTTCCTCAACATCAAATTGCAAAGGCTTTGAAGGTCTCATCATCGACAGTGCATAACATCATCAAAAGATTCAGAGAAATTGGAAAAATCTCTGTGCGTAAGGGACAAGGCCGAAGACCTTTACTGGATGCCCGTGATCTTCGGGCCTTCAGACGCCGCTGCATCACTCACTGGCATGATTCTGACATTGACATTACTAAACAGGTTTAGGAATACTTCAAGAAACCACTGTCTGTAAACACAGTCCGCCACGCCATCCGCAGGTGCCACCTAAAACTCTATCATGCAAAAAGGAAGCCATTGTTGAGCATGATCCAGAAGCGCCACCATGTTCTGTGGGCCAAGGCTCATTTAAAATGGACTGTAGCAAAGTGGCGAAGTGTCCTGAGGTCAGACGAGTCAAAATTTGACATTCTTGTTGGAAATCATGGGCGTCGTGTCCTCCGGGCTAAAGAGGAGAAAGACCACCCCTCCTGTTATCAGCGTTCAGTTCAAAAGCCAGCATCTCTGATGGTATGGGGATGCATTAGTGCATATGGTGTGGGACACTTGCATGTTTTAAAAAGCACCATGATGCTGAAAGGTATATAAAGGTTTTAGAGCAACATATGCTCCCCTCCAGATAACATCTATTCCAGGGAAGGCCTTGTGTATTTCAGCACGACAATGCAAAACCACATACTGCAGCTATTACAACAGCATTACTTCATAGTAGAGGAGTCCGTGTGCTGAACTGGCCTGCCTGCAGTCCAGATCTTTCACCAATTGAGAACATTTGGCGTATAATTAATCGAAAAGTCCATCAAAGGAGACCCAAAACTCTCCAGCAGCTGGAAGCTTGTATTAAACAAGAGTGGGATCAAATTCCAGAGGCTAAACTCGAGAAACTTGTCTCCTCAATGCCCAGACGCCTCCACTCTGTGTTAAAAAGAAGAGGGGATGCTACACCATGGTAAACAGGCCCCTGTCCCAACTTTTTTGAGACCTGTAGCAGCCATCAAATTTGAAATGAGCTCATTTTGTGGATAAAATTGTAAAATTTCTCAGTTTCAACATTTGCTATGTTATCTCTGTTCTATTGTGAATAAAATACTGGCGGATGTGATTTGAAAGTCATTGCGTTTTGATTTTATTTACAATTTACACTTTGTCCCAACTTTTTTGGAATTGGGGTTGAATATATATATATATATATATATATATATATATATATATACATTCTTTTTTGTGTTTGTTTGTTTTCCTGCACTTGTGTACTTATATACGAATAAACATATATATAGTCAAGCGCATTTCTGTTATACAGCATGACAACAATCCAAAGCACACAAGCAAATCCACCTCTGATTGGCTCTAAAGAAACAAAATGCAGGTTTGGAGCGCATAATTCAAAGTCCTGACTTGAATCCGATTGAGATGCTGTGGTATAACCCTAAACAAGAAGTCAATTATTGTAAACCCTCCAGTGTGGCTGAATTAAAACAATTTTGCGAAGAAAATTGCACCATAATTACTCTACAGCAATGTAAAAGACTCATCGCCGGTTATCAATGTTTGATAGCAGTTGTTGCCACCAAGGGTGGCATAGCCAGTTATAACTTTTAGGTGGGGCAATTATTTTTTCGTGAGTGATGGAGTTTGAACGATGCTTCGCCATCAATAAAATGAACATTTAAAAGCTGCATTTTCTGTCAACACACATTGTCTTCATCTTTTATTAAAATTAGTTGAATGATGAAGAGCATTTAAATATGACAAATAAGTAAAAATCGAAAAAATAGGACCATGACCCTGTGACTCACCGGCCCAATAATTTAGCCCATTGCTTAGCATTTTTGAGAAGGTAGACATTGTCCCAAGGAGGGTCCATACCAAATTTGGAGTAAATCCAGCCAGCAGTTTCGGAGAAGATTTTTGAAGTTTTCAGATGAAAAAAACACAAAAAGATTCATTAAAAATGTCAAAAAAAAAAATTTCACAAAACTGAACAGTTTTGGTGGGCATTGTCCCAAGGAAGGCCAATACCAAATTTTACGTCAATCGGGCTAGTAGTCTCAGAGCAGAAGATTTTTAAAGATTTTGCCAACGGATGATGATCACGACCACGATTGCGACTATGACGCTGGACGTCGCTTGATCACAACAGCTCAAGGGCTCGGCCGGTGAGCTAAAAGTCGAGAAGGGGGAAAATACTTTTTAACAGCACTGTGCACACAAACGCACAAATTAGACTTCACAGATGCAGATGTACTCCAACAGTCAGGCATGTGAACGCAGGAATATACACACAGACACACACCTGCTTTGCCACATGCATACACACATACATTCACTCACACAGCAGAGGTGTGTTTCAATGTATTTGCTTCTATGTAATGGTTGTGGTGAGATGAACGCTGTTTGACTGACAGGTTTATGCTCCCGCCTTTAATGAGGTCACACAGCAAAATGTTCAGAGCTTAATCAACTCTTCAAGAGTCTGTTTGGTTCCATTCTGGAAAGACTGAGCTCAAATAAACTCTGTGAGAGTTAATTCCACTCTAGAAGAGAGGAGTTAACTGAATATTTTGCTGTATGTGCACTTTCAGCTGTCATAATCTTATTGGTGATCATTACTGCCAAGCAATCCCGCTAATGTGTTGCCATAGAGTCAACGCACTTGGGGTCACTTCAGAGGGATAAAGCAAAAAACAAGTAATTACTGCAGAACAACAGATAGCAATGCAACAAAATGCATCTGTGAAATGTTTCTTTGCTTAAAACTTGCATTTAAGCAGTTAATCCTTTCAAATTGGGCCATTAATTGGTTCATTAATCGGTTGGTACTGATAACCAACTGGTAATGGCAGAACAGCGGCTAGCGCTGTTGCCGTGGAACAAGGAGATTATGGGTTCGGGGCAAGGCCGGCCAGGAGTCTTCTGCATGGAGATTACATGGTTTCCCTGTGTTTATGTGGATTTCATTTGAGTGCTGTGGTTTCCCCCAACCCAGAAAAACATGCACTATAGGAACACTCTGACCAGTGCCCCCGACCGAAGAACTGGCTTTTAAACTGGAGTTTGACCCTGCGTTCTGCACTGTGACCGCCAACAGATCCTGTGTATCTAGAATGGGTCAAAAGCAGAGGACAAATTACCCCACTAGGCTCAATAAAATTTATCTTACTTAAATATCTATTCTTCTATTTATAAACATCATGTACCTGGAGTATAGTAAACCTTCAGGCATTAGATTCCACAAAGGACCAAAACACATTCATTAAGCACCATTTCTTTATAACTCAAAAAGTTTTATACCTTTACAGAACAGCCCGCATGGCACAAACCTCTAATGCCAAGTTTCCTGCACAAGCAAAAAAACATTAACACTACATGCTCACCTCACGATTAAAGTACACACCCACACCTGCAGAATGTACTTAATTCTACTCTATCCATGTTGTATTTAAGAAAATATTCACAATGCAAGGGGATATCCTTTATTTGATTTATAGGTTCACATGCTGACGAGAGCAAAGATAATATAATTATGACGAATATCAAAACTATTTCCTAGAAAACTAAAAACTGACCTTCGAAATTCATTGACTAACATAACTGAGTTTTATTGCTTAAAATGATATTTTTTTATTTCATAAAAATTTATTAATCAAGAAGATGAGCTAAATTACACAGAACATAAAGGAATATGTCCACCACAGTGAATATCACAGTGAAAGAGCACAACATGTCAAAGGCCACAAGCTGAAACTGTCTCTATGGTGAATTAAAAATTTCCTCAATGAAATATTTTCAGACAGCGAAATATAAGTCTCCAGCACAATCCCGTTTGTGTATGTGTGTGTGTGTGTGCGTGCGTGTGTGTATGTGCATGTGTCTAAAAACCTCATTAATAGATTAAAATTTTCCTCTGTTTTCTTTTGTAAATCATTATCTTGGTGCTAAATAAGAATAATACCTTGTTTGACAATGTGAAAACAAAAATATGAACAGTATGCAGAGAAAATACAAAAATAATGTCAAATATGCACTTTCTTGGGGCAATAATGCTCCGGCGGCATTTATAATGGGGATAAGGGTAGAGGTAGCAGCACTAGTAAAAAAGATAAGGGTGGCAGCAGCAAAATTAGTGATGGGGATAAGGGTGGATGCAGCAGCATTGATAATGGGGTAAGGGTGGAGGCAGCAGCATTAGCAATGGGAATAAGGGTGGAGGCAGCAGCATTAGTAATAGGGATAAGGGTAGAGGCAGCAACATTAGTAATAGGGATAAGGGTAGAGGCAGCAACATTAGTAATGGGGATAAGGGTGGAGGCAATAAAATTAGTAATAGGGATAAGGGTGGGGGCAGCAGAATTAGTAATAGGGATAAGGGTGGAGGCAGCAGAATTAGTAATGGGGATAAGGGTGGAGGCAGCAGCATTAGTAATGGGGATAAGGGTGGAGGCAGCAGCATTAGTAATGGGGAAAAGGGTGAAGGCGGCAGCATTAGTAATGAGGATAAGGGTGGAGACAGCGACAGTAATAATGGTTAGAACAGAGGAGGCAGCAGCATTATTCACGGGATAAGGGTGGAGGCAGCAGAATTAGTAATGAGGATCAGGGTGGAGGCAGCAACATTGGTAATAGGGTTAAGTGTAGAGGCAGCAGAATGAGGATATGAAAATTACGGATGAGGATATGGTTTAGGCAGTAGAATTAGTATTGGGGATAACGATGGAAGCAGCAGATGTACAAACCCAAAACCAGTGAAGTTGGCACGTTATGTAAATCGTAGATAAAAACAGAATACAATGATTTGCAAATCCTTTTCAACTTATATTCAATTGAATACACTGCAAAGACAAGATGTTTAATGTTCAAACTGAGAAACTTTATTTTTTTTTGCAAATAATCATTAACTTAGAATTTAAAGGCAGCAACACATTGCAAAAAAGTTGGCACAGGGGCCTTTTTACCACTGTGTTACATCACCTTTCCTTTTAACGACCCCTGTATATGCTGGTTTTTGTTTCAACCACAATGACAATCTCAGTATTTTAACAAAATATTAATTATCCAGACTAGGAGCTTATACTGTGGGATTACTTAAACTCTTAAATCACATCCTGCCAGAATTGTCTATGTATGCAATGAAAAATTTATCTTCCATGGGCATGTAGTGCTCACTGGATTAAATTTCAAACAGTTGATTTCAATATGCATGAAGAAAGGTAATCTATAACCAATGCAATTAAAGACTGAGGTCAATCAGAAGGCTCTTAATTGGTATGTACACCTGGCCATCATCCCTAACCATCAGGAAGATAATGAAGAATGCATTAACGATGCCAATGATAATGAGGCCCACCAGTTTGGTGGTGAAGTATCAGGAAAAAATAACCAATTGCTGCGTATACAGCAATTAACCGAGTTACCAGTTATGTCATTAAGTTGGCAAATTAATCTTATCAGTCTGTTACCTCATACATTTTTTGCCTATAGTGCAATGAGCACAATGCAAAATTGATCATCTTTGTGGCATTGCAAAGCTATGTTTGGCATTCTGTAGATTAAGATTACCTCTCTGAAGATCAAAAGCACCTAATTAAGAAAAACTAACAGCTTGTTAAAATCCTGGAATTGCAATTGTGGTTGGAATGAAAACCAGCATACACACGGGTCCCCCAGGACTGAGTTTGAGAACCACTGCTATAGCTAATGCGCCATCAATTAGGCATAATTAAGGTGTATTTTTTTATTTTAAAAAACATATTGTAAAGTAACTTTTGTTTTAAACAGGAAATTTATCACCTTATCTAGCATCTACCCAGCCAAGATAGAACTGCCCCTTTATATATTACCTGGATGATTTCCAACACATCCAACAAACAACAGTGAAAACAAGGGATGTAACATGAATTAGTCTTTACAAAAGTAAAGGCAAATATGGCAGGCAAAAAATGTTTCAACATATCCACCCTGGCTGATCAATCCTGAAAAATAAATTATAAAATTTTTTTTTTTTTTCCTCTTTCCAGGACTTACTCTATTCATACTCGTTCTCTTTTGTCCACTGTATTATATATAAATGTGAACTTGTGTATAAATATGTACTGTATATTTTACTGGGTCATGTAAGCAGTATTTAAATAGGTGTGTAAATGTATGTTTATGTGGACACCGGCTTACCTCTATTTTGCAGAGGGATTTTTTGATTTTTGATCATACTCTGTCTGTGTAACACTGGCTGTTGGGGGATGGGGGTGGGTGGGTGGGGTAGTCTTGGGGATCATTGTTGGACTGTGTGTGGGTAAGTGAGTGTGTGTGTCTCTGCGTTTATATGTTTGACATTTTGTTTAGTATTTACCTTCTACTATCCTGGTACTGTTTGTCATTATTTGTAAGGACCCCCTCGAAAATGAGATGGTGCATCTCAAGGGGCTATCCTTGAAATAAAGAATAAAGAATAAAGAATAAATATTGCTGCTTTGAGATGCTTTGAGCTGAAAATGTATTAAAAGGAATTTGTTCTGAGAATCCCATGACTTGCATTTTCTAGCTCAAGTTGTTTTTGAAAAGACATTATATGTAACATAATTGCAATATTTAAGTTGAAAGTTGCTGAAGACTTGTGAAAAATCAGACATTCTGCCCCCTATTCATTAGCAAAGTTGATTGGGGGCAACACAGCCTCAGATCAGGATGGTTCAGACAGCTCTGCTTGCACTTCTTTCAGACCTGCATCTGCAGGTATAGGTTGACGTGGTGAACGTTTGTGATGCCTGCCACTTGTCTCCTTGCTTTGATTTTTTATTTACAGTGCAAGCTAGCCAGAGTAAATGCTTGCTAGTTGATGAGTCACTTTTGTTTTTGTGGAAAAATGGTTGAGAATGATTGGTCCAAACCATGGAAGTGGATTAATTGTAGCCCATCACTCAAAGCATGAGTTTTTTACAATGCCAGTTTGATAGATGGTTCATGCATTGCGTGATTCACTCCTCTTGCAACAATCTGTAACATCTTTCTGATGACACAAATCTTGGTGAACTATAGGAAATGCAGTTTTTTATTCAGTTTTGTCAGATTCAGAGATAGTGGAAGAGTCTGGGAGCTTAAATTCTCTGCCTGCAGTCCAGGCCTTTCATCACTGGAAATATTGGGCGCATTATGAAAAAAACATGATAAAGGAGGCCAGGACGTTTTGAGCAGCCGAAATCCTCCATCAGAAAAGAATGAGAAAGCATTTTGCTTTCATAACTACAGCAGTTGGTGTCCTCAGTTCCAAACACTTACAGAGAGTTGTTCAAAGAAGAGGTGATGCAACACATTGGTAAACATGCCCCCTTTTTGAACTGTGTTGTTGGCATCCAATTCAAAATGAGCAAATATCTTTCAAAAAACAATAAAATTTCTTAGTTTCAACATCTGGTATATTGTCTTTGTAGAATTTCAATTAAATTAGGAGTTTAAATAATTTGCAAATAATTGAATTCTGTCCTCATCTACAACCCAAAACCAGTGAAGTTGGCACGTTATGTAAATCGTAGATAAAAACAGAATACAATGATTTGCAAATCCTTTTCAACTTATATTCAATTGAATACACTGCAAAGACAAGATGTTTAATGTTCAAACTGAGAAACTTTATTTTTTTTTTGCAAATAATCATTAACTTAGAATTTAAAGGCAGCAACACATTGCAAAAAAAAATTGGCACAGGGCCTTTTTACCACTGTGTTACATCACCTTTCCTTTTAACGACACTCAGTAAACGTTTGGGAACTGAGGAGACCAATTTTTGAAGCTTTTCAGGTGGAACTCTTTCCCATTCTTGCTTGATGTACAGCTTAAGTTGTTCAACAGTCCAGGGTCTCCGTTGTCGTATTTTTACGCTTCATAATCGCCACACATTTTCAATGGGAGACAGGTCTGGACTACAGGCAGGCCAGTCTAGTACCCGCACTCTTTTACTACGGAGCCATGCTGTTGTAACACGTGCAGAATGTGGCTTGGCATTGTCTCGCTGAAATAAGCAGGGGCGTCCATGAAAAAGACGTTGCTTGGATGGCAACATATGTTGCTCCAAAACCTGTATGTACCTTTCAGCATTAATGGTGCCTTCACATACGTGTAAGTTGCCCATGCCTTGGGCACTAATACACCCCCATACCATCACAGATGCTGGCTTTTGAACTTTGCGCCTATAACAGACCGGATGGTTCTTTTTCCTCTTTGGTCCGGAGGACCACGGCGTCCACAGTTTCCAAAAACAATTTGAAATGTGGACTCGTCAGACCACAGAACACTTTTCCACTTTGCATCAGTCCATCTTAGATGAGCTTGGGCCCAGCGAAGCCGGCGGCGTTTCTGGGTGCTGTTGATAAATGGCTTTCGCTTTGCATTGTAGAGTTTTAACTTGCACTTGCAGATGTAGCGACGAACTGTAGTTACTGACAGTGGTTTTCTGAAGTGTTCCTGAGCCCATGTGGTGATGTCCTTTACACACTGATGTCGGTTTTTGATGCAGTACCGCCTGAGGGATCGAAGGTCACGGGCATTCAATGTTGGTTTTCGGCCTTGTCGCTTGCGTGCAGTGATTTCTCCAGATTCTCTGAACCTTTTGACGATATTACGGACCGTAGATGATGAAATCCCTAAATTTCTTGCAATAGCTCGTTGAGGAATGTTGTTTTTAAACTGTTCGACAATCAGCTCACGCATTTGTTCACTAAGTGGTGACCCTCGCCCCATCCTTGTTTGTGAATGACTGAGCATTTCAGGGAAGCTGCTTTTATACCCAATCATGGCACCCACCTGTTCCCAATTAGCCCGTTCACCTGTGGGATGTTCCAAATAAGTGTTTGATGAGCATTCCTCAACTCTCTCAGTCTTTTTTGCCACTTGTGCCAGCTTTTTTGAAACATGTTGCAGGCATCAAATTCCAAATGAGCTAATATTTGCAAAAAATTACAAAGTTTACCTGTTCGAACATTAAGTAACTTGTCTTTGCAGTGTATTCAATTGAATATAGGTTGAAAAGGATTTGCAAATCATTGTATTCTGTTTTTATTTACGATTTACACAACGTGCCAACTTCACTGGTTTTGGGTTTTGTAATAGTGGAGATAAGGGTGGCAGCAGCAATGTTACAGGAAAACAAATGTGTAGCAGCATTAGTAATGAGTACAAAGGTGCAGCAGCATCACTGGTTATGGGGCTAAGGCTGGATTTATGGTTCTGCGTCGACTCCACGCAAAGGGCATGCCGTCGCCTCGATGCCGTCGTGGACCTTTCGAAGTTCTGCGTTGAGGTCGTTTGCGTCGTGCTGTGCCGCGAAGTAATTCACCAACAAACCGCTAGGTGGCGCCAGGTTTCCGAAGGACCTGTCGTGCAATCACGTGACACTCGAGTAGAGTGGACCAATCAGTGCCCTTGCGGTCTGCGTCGCTTTGACGTGCAGTTAGAAAATTTTCAACGAGCACGGAAGGCGACGCAGAGGCTCTGCAGTGGGGGTTCACGTCACCGCAGAGGCTCTGCGTAGCGACGGCATCGGTTTGACGCAGAACCATAAATCCAGCTTAAGGCTGGAGGCCATAGTTTCAACATCCATCCATCCATCCATTTTCTGCCGCTTATCTGGAGCCGGGTCACGGGTGTAGAAGACTAAGCAAAGAGGCTTAGGCGTCCCCCTCCCCAGCCACTTCCTCCAACTCCTCATGGGGGACCCCAAGCCATTCCCAGGCCAGCTGGGAGATATAGTCTCTCCAGTGTGTCCTGGCCCTGCCTCAGGGCCTCCTCCCAGTTGGATATGCCCAGAAAACCACCAAAGGGAGGCGTCCAGTAGGCATCTGAACCAGATTCCCTAACCATCTCAACTAACTCCTCTCAACACGGAGGAGCAGCGTTTCAACTCTGAGCCTCCCCCAGCTCAGACATGCACCATCCAAGTTTAATCGATGTGTGTGCATTGGAATGTATATACAGTAGGCTCCAAAATTACTGGCATCTCTAACTGGCAATGCACACACAAAACTCCTAAAAATTCTAACAAATATATTTATAGAGACACTCTAAATAACAACATGTGAGAAATACTGAATGATATTAATGTCCCAATGGAACCAACTAAAATCATTTACTGATTTAATTAAACTTCAAATTTCCTCCAAATCATAATTAATGGCACCCTTAAGGATTATTTTAAATAGCATCTATCAAAATTAAACCAGGCATCAAAGTCCACTTATTTAAGTTTTATCTCAGTGTTAAGGAACTATATTGAGCCATTATATCACTTCATGTTTCACTAAGGTATAAAAATGAGGTAACACTCATGCAATATCCCTTTGTCATCCAACACCATGAAGAAAACTAATTAATTGTCAGTTCAAAAGAGGCAGATTGACATAGACCTTCATACATCTGTTAATGGCTACAAGAAGATTCACAAACAACTGAATATGCCACTGAGCACTGCCAAGGCAATAAATAAATTAAAAAAAATCCAAAGATGAGCAGCTGTTGAAAACCTCAAGGGTAGAGGACACAACTCCTTTTTTCCCCCCAGGACACTGAGGAGGATGGTGAGAGAAGCAACAAAATCCAACAAAGTCCCCAAGAATGACTGTGAAGAAATTGCTGGCCAAGGTGGCATCTTGGAGTCACCAGGTTTCAAAATGCACCATCAGATGCCACCTCCACAACCAGAGGCTCTTTGGAAGAGTTGCCAAAAGAAAGCCTTTTCTGACAAGAGGACACAGAAGCAAGTGCTTGGAGTTTGCAAAACCTCATTTAAATTATGAGTAGAACAAAGTGCTTTAGTCAGATGAGACCAAAATTGTGCATTTCGGTCAGATACAGTATCGGCATGTTTGGCGTCGAAACAGAGATGCATACAAGGAGAAGCACCTCATACCCACTGTGAAATATGATGGTGAGTCAGTCATGTTTTGGGGCTGTTTTAATTCAAGAGATCCAGAGGCACTGGTTAAGATTAATGGCATAATGAATTCCACCAATTATCAGGATATTTTGGGAGAAAATCTGGTTGCCTCCACCAGAAGGCTGGGACTTGGCTGTATATGGACTTTCCAGCGAGACAATGACTCAAAGAATACCTCATGATCCACACAGAAACAGTTCTGTGACAACAAAATCGACGTTCTGATGGCCATCTCAGTCGCCAGATCTCAATCCAATTGAGAACTTGTGGTCAAAGAAGGTGGTTGTCAAATGCAAACCCAAGAATGTAAAGGGTTTTGAAAGGATCTGCTTAGAGGAATGGTCCAATCCCCTCCCCACCCCCAAAATGTGTGCTTTAACTGTGTCAAAAATGACAGGAAATCCTCCTCAGAGGTGGTTGAACTAAGCACTAAATGAAGGGTGCCAATTATTAAGAAACCTTGATTTTGTTGAAATTTGTATCAAATGACTGTTATGATTTTTGGTTGTTTCCATCAAAGCATTAATAAAGTTAAGTATTTCACACATGTTGGTATATTCCATTTCTCTATAATTATATTGCTTATATATTTTTTTTGTATCGTTTGTGCATTGCCAGTCGGGGTGCCAGTAATTTTGGAGCCCACTGTACATTCAGTCCATACATGGACATTGACACTGTATGAACAGGGCTGAAATTCCTGCATGGTATACACAATAAGGACGTTAAATACATGTAAATCTGATTGTCTGCAGGTTATTATCCACTTCAATCTGATGGAGCTTAGAGCCAAAAGTCTGACTCTGGCTGACTGTCCACACTCTTGGAACAGCATAGCATGTGAGAGAAAGAGATGGATTCGAGAACAGCAAATGTGTCATGTTTCTGAGATAGACAGCCCCTACTCTCTTTAAATGTAACTCACGAACCCCAACACATTCCCTTGGGCATAGAGCAACTTCAGATAGGGAACTGGGTTAATGCTTCCCAAGCACTCTGCCCTAAATTATTAATCTGTCCACAGATAGCTGCCCTCCTCCCAAACATACCTCTCTCCTTTAAGCCTGACGTTCCCCACCACGTCTCTCCCCTGCCCAACTGGAGTTCTACACCAAATCTCATCCCTGATTGGCTGGAGTTCTCCACCACATTTCTCCCTTGATTGACTGGCACTAGCCAAACCTTGGCCGATTTGTTCCTCATCAAACCTCGGACGTGTAACTGCGGAAGCCATCAGCCGGAAGATGGTGACGTCCAGTGGCAGCAGCGCTGGGTTCGACGTCAAATTGGTGAAAACACTGTGTTGCCTCGTGTGTAAAGACACGAGGAAGCGTTGCCACACAGATTTTGCAAAGGTCAGTTTTGCCTCCATTTTTAGGTGGTGATGTAGTGTGCAGATTTAGACAACTGTGTAAATCGGTCTTCCAGCAAAGAAATGACAGGCGGAGCAGCATATCAACTTTCTGTCACACATCCGAGGCTTGATGAAGAGTAGCGGAACCTGCTAAGAGGTTCCAAGTGAATTGACTGGAGTTCTCCACCATCTCTCCCCTGATTGGCTTGAGTTCTCCATTGTATTTCTCCTGATTGGCAGGAGTTCTCTACTATCTCCATTGTGATAGGCTGGAGTTCCTCCTTTGGGACTCAGGTTTGAGAGGGATGGTGAAGGAAAAACTCACAAGTGGTAAGTGGCCATTCGGTCATCTTCCTAACTGTTGTTCTACACCCCTCATTATTACTACCTGGCTGCTGTCTGCTTTGCAGCTTCACTTCTACTTTGTAGCTGCAGGTGCTCTATTGCAACTTGTAGTCTTGTGTTCACTTCAGTTTAAATTAACTGCATGGCCAAAAATATGTGGACACTTGCTCATTCTCCATCTCGTGCCAAAATCATGCCCCCCCCAACTGCTTTCCACTATTGGTTAAAACACTGCAGCCGGAACTTTCTTCTATTCCAGCCAGAGACGCATTGATGAGATTGGTCAAAAAGGTCAGGTTCCAAGTCACCCCTCTAGGTATTCCCAACCGTGTCTGATTGGGTGGAGGTCTGGGCTCTGTGCAGGCCAGTGAAGTTCGTCTAGACTGAGCTCTACAAACCATGTATGGCCCACATCTGTTTATGGAGGCACAGACATACTACACCAAAACAAGATTTTCAACAAATGGTAGGACACAAAATTATCAGGAATATCACTGCAGGCTACAGCATTGAGACTTTGCCTAACTGGCACTAAGAGGCCAAGCCCACACCATGAAAAGCTTACCCCAGACCAAGGAATGTTCAAATACTTCTGGCCAAGTACTGCATGTTTTATTGGCATGGTTATACTGCAGAAATTTCAGTCTGGAATCACAGCCAGTGGCCTGTAACAGCTGTACTGCAGCCCAATACAGAGGTGGGGTCAGTGGGCGAGTTTGGCGCCCCCTCTGGACACCAGGACACTGGGAGTCTAAGTCAGCAATTCAGTTTTAATGGAAGACTTCAGAGTGACTGATCAGTCCAGCTGGGGGTCTGCAGAAAGTCTGGTCTGTCTTAGAAAACTCACCAATGTTAACGTGTTTCATGGAATGGGAAGGGAAGCCGTGTTAACATGTTTTTAGCATTATTTTTTTGTTATTTCCATTATAATTAACAATTGTAATTCCAGTGTAATGCAACTGTCTCTCCCTACTATAGATGTCCCAATCCCCCCCCTTTCCCCCAGGGTCATCGTGCCTCCGGCCCCGGGTTCGATGGCTGCAAGCTGGCAAGCGCCTCTGCTGGGCCGTTATGAAATAAAACAAATCCTGGGGGAGACAAACAAAAATAAGGAGCAAAAAACATGCAAATGAATCAGAGAAACACATAAATAATAAACAAGGAGACAAGGAAAAAACAGGTGGAGTTACAGGGGAATGGGTGAGGAGGGGGTGCAGACACTAGTATGTGGATGCGGAGGGGACAGGGTTCGCATAGAATGGGTGTGGGAGGGGGCAGGACACTGAGGGGTAGATCTAGAGGGGGGCATGAATCACTGGCTTGTGGAAGTGGAAGGGGTTGCGTCACATTGACAGGCCTTACAGAAAAATCTGCAGTAATGCTGCGTGTATTTAACATCCGTGCCTTTAATAACGGAGCACAACATACTATCATACAGGTTAGAGACAGGTTTGGAGTAACACTGTATTAGTCGACATTAGTAATGTCTGTAACCGGGCTAAACTGCCTAATCCTGAATTTCCCAGAACTTTTTTTTTTTTTCAGTCTTTAAATAAGGCATGCACACCACAGATCCATCCCTGCCACTGAAAGGATTTTACAGCTCTCCTCCCAGCGTATATTTGAGCACACTAAGGCTTGAACCCCTCACCAGAACCCAAAGAACTAGGAGTTTCAAAGAGGTCTCCATGACTACCTGCTTCAAGAAAGGTCAAGATTTACTGAACTCTGCAATCGTGTAATAAAGACTGCATTCCAGACCCCTCAGAAACTTGAATTTGTAAACTTTCGAATTGGAAAGATGGAGGGGAACAGCCCGTCAACTCAGAGTCAGGAGCCGGAAGGTCAGGTATCACTTCACAGCTTCGAGTTGCCGTGAAGGACGACAATGACGTCATTCAAATTGGCAGAGGTGCAGGAACACACAATAGCAAATAGCAACAAAGTCTCTGTACCCATTTTAATGTCCCCGACTAACAGCGCATGTTACAAAGCAGACGAGGAGTTTATGGTGCTCCGAAAATGTCACAGCCTGCTACTAGCCACATTGATTGCTATGAGGCAATGACTGGAGGGGCGCTTAGCTGATTACTCTGAGCCCTCATTCTGGACCTACGAGCCCCCAAGTTCACAAGGAGCACAGCAACAGCTTGTCACCCCGGAAAACACATGGCTGTACATGAGTTCATTTCCACCAATGAGTGAATATGTTCCATGGTGAGAATAAGTGTTTGTATGCTGAATGTGAATGCCCTCCATGGCAGTGGCGTGTACATGAGTGATCCACGTAGAGACAGGAGACTCGCTGAAAGACCAAGTGTAAGTACACTGTGTGCTCTGCTGAACCAAAACATTATGATATGCCAGCTGAAACTTAATACTGCCCTGGCTGACACTGAACAACCCGGCAAATACTTAACACAGCTGCCAAGGCTAACGGTGAGTTCCGCTAAAATGTATCACTGCCATGGATAACATTGAACGTAGATAAAATGCAGACATCGCTATCACAACTGACCTTGGTCACTCGTAAATGTGAACACTGTTTTCTGCATGTTCCGAGCAACTGGGTGAAAGTGAAAGTCATGCAGTTGAGGGGGCTGGTAACTGCAGGTGCAAAGATGTCTCACCTTGTTAACAGTTCAGACGCAGGCAGAGAATCGCCATGCAGAAAAACTAAACCTTCCATCCACACCCCTGCCTGGCACTACAGAATGCTGATGGGGCCGTGTGTTCACAGTCAGGGGTCACTGGGCTAGCCCAACATATCCATTCCTGATCAGATGAGCTGTTTCCTGCAATTTCTGAGGTCCAACCTTTGTCTTCTGATATTACAGCTTGTATGCCAGAGTCTTCCTTGAAAACTTTCCCATGATGACACCCCCTCTCACCTGAGTAACAGGTAAAACTGAGGATTCCGGTACATTCCAGGGCCAAAGCGGGGGAGGGAAACCGCTCCGACCTTGAGAGGGAGCTATCGATCGTGCTGTGAACCCTCAAACCCAGAGAAACGTGAAACCCAGGCTCCTGAATCTTTAATAACATACCCACACACCCGACCAAATACAGACACACACACACACTCCCTCCAAAACCCCTCACATGCTGACACACACACACCTCACGTGTGACAGGAAGTCCTCATATTTCACTTCCTCTCCGTGTATAGAGTGCTTTGGCACTTGATGCTGAAATGGAACACGGTGGCTCCTCCCCCCAGTATAAACACTCGGAACCCAGAGGAATTGTGGGCCGGCGCTGCTGTGCCCCGATCAGATAGGAAGGCTCTTTCCCACATCCGCCCTTTTACACCAGCGACCGGTGACTGCCAATCAATCCCCACCAATCAGCGATCCCCAAGACCTCTAATCGTCCCCGAGCTCAGCTTTCCGCTCCCTCACATCATATAAGGCCACCTACTCCCACCAACTGCAACCAACTGCCACTAACTGATAATAACTGCCATCAACTGCCACAATATGATAATAACTGGCATCAACTGCCACAAACTGATGATAACTGCCATCAACTGCCACAAACTGATAATCACTGCCATCAACAGCCACAAACCGATGATAACTGCCATCAACTGCCACTAACTGATAATAACTGCCATCAACTGCCATAAACTGATACTAACTGCCATCAACTGCAACAAACTGATAATACCTGCAACTAACTGTCACTAACTTTGACCACCTGCCACTAACAGCTTCAGGCTGCCATTACTTGCAGCAAACTTTATTGGCAGCCAACCCAATTTTCAACAGCACTACCTAAGACTTTTGAACAAACACTAAAAACTAGTCACAGGGCCACTGGCCTGTGGTGTACACAATATCAATGAAAGCGTGTGATTTCAACTGATTTAGCACTGGGTGCAAGCAAATCTTTTTTCTTTTTTTTCTTTTTGTAGTGCAGGGTACAGGTCTAATCCATTGTAAACACTAAAATGTAATGAAAAGGGCACCATGACCAGACTTGAAACCCAGACTCCCCATATCATTGTCCTGGCTCCTTCCCAGGTAAGTACTTTGAGACTCATGAATTGCACTGTATCAATTCAATATGTTCTTATTAGAGAGCACAACATCTCACCAAATTCAAATGGATTCCCTCCCAGTCCACAGCCTCAACAAGCCCTTTGAGGAGCAAGGGATGGTGTATATCCAGATCGTGGGTTATTAGAAGTATTAGAATCAGAGTTTTAGAAAAGCATGTGGCAAACTCACTAAAGGGTTAATAATATATGTTAGGGCACATTACAGTAGACTACATGAAAACTGGGCAACAGCCTCCCACTATAATGCATGATTATTGCAATGTTAAACACAAATAAAAGTGGACCCAAAAGCAGCTCAATATCATTAGCAGGCAATTTCTCTACTAACGCAAGAAAATAATTGGTGAACTATACAGCTTTCTCTGTTCATAAATAGATGATCAAATCTGAGGTGATCCATCCGCAAGTGATAACATTCCATAAAGGGTCTTACCTTTAATTCCAAACTTTGAATTCCTTCCAAACTTCAGAATAACCAACATGAGGACAAATCCCGTGAAAGCAACAGCCGCAATTCCAACAACTACATACACCTGCAAAAACAGGAAATGCCCCATTCAGTGACAATGCTACTGTATACCCTATCACACATAAGTTGTGTATTATGACAAATATAGGAGATCAAGCATCTATAATATAAGTACACGTACCTATATCCACGTTTAAAAATAGAGGAAGTTACTCAATATTACCAAGTGAAATGACAGTTCTGATTGTTTCAAGTCAGTCATCTTTCCCTAAATAACCAGGGTTGTCTTCTAAAAAAAAAAAAAAACATACTTGATGTGCTCTTATTAAACAGCTACAGGTTGACCGGAACGCTGCGATTTGGAATATAAAAACAAACTTTGGTGACTACCTTTGATCACTGATTTGGGTTATCCACTCAAATTGAAATAAGTGGAACTAGTTCAGGCAGGAAACTTAGGTCATTCTACATCCCCTGTGCGGTCGTCTGTGTCAGCGAGAGTACTCCAATCGCAGAGCGGCAACATCAGAGAACCTATTACGTTGGTCTATTTACACACAATCAGCACGAACACCTTTGCTGCTCAATCTGATGCCTCACATGCAAAGTGAGAAATGCGTTTTGCTTGCCACCTCCACCCAAGCCTCCACCTGTTTGGTTCTGCTCTGTCTGACAGTGGGGGGATTCTTAAGTTCTGCTCCCTACCTCATTTTGTTGTTGTTTAGTATGTTCTTGCTATGCATGGTAGAGAGCACCTCCAGAGCAGAACCTTCTGCCAAACTAAAAAATGTCATTTACATCTACATGTCAGTAAATTTGTTCAATCCTAATACATGAGTTTACCTGACTGAAATATAGATGGATGCCTTACTGTCATGCCTACTGACACTACAATAGCCAATCACAGCAGCCACACATAGTCAGTGATTCTCTACTCCATGTAGGGCCCAGATTAAGTACTTTTGGCTGAACCAGGGTCACCTCAGCCTCAGTATCAGGTTACTGCAGCAGGAAGCAGGTACTCACCGCAGCACTATCCTCTGGGTCCACAGGCGTATCATCTGTTTGGAAGAAAAGCATCGACACGACAAAATACAAACAATCCGGCAACATGTAAAGACAACTGCATTTCAACCATTAATGCGAGAACATTAAATTTACTTTTCACTGTTATGAACTTACTATTTCTTCCAGCAATTACTATGTTACAGTATTTCTAAAAATTGTGTGTGGCAGTATTATGTCAATGAAAACATGCAAATCAATACCTGTGGTGGAATCTGGGCGACATAGTGGAGACAGCCATGGGAAAAGAGGAAATAAAGATTATTAAATAAAGCCCAAGGGTGCATCTCAATACCCTTAAGTTGCATCCTCATTTCCCTCACTTGCGTCTTCTCCTTGTGTCCCGCTCCCTACCGCCAAGGATCCATGGAGGGATGCAAGAAAACCATGCCAGGAAATACAGTATGTTTTTTAAGAGAAATGAGACGTCGCTTCCTCTGAAAAAATCACGTGAAGCGGTGTTTATTTCTGATGGCGCACGGATGGATCTAATGTTATGTAATTCCTATGGATTGGCACCCATGTGACCTGCGGATTATTGCAAAATTAAATCATCGTTCTGTGAAATACAGTTTAACTGTCTCAGTTGCTTTTTAACACCAGAAACAGCAGGGGTAAATTTTACGTGTGGCAGTTTTTTAAATTGTAGAATAATATGTTTACATAAAATATTGAAGACCTCTAGTCTTTGAGTCTTTCTAAAATAGTTTTGGTGAAGCCCTCCCTTTGTTAAATATGGTCAAGATAAATTCATGTTTAAAACATAAGCATTGAGGCTATAGGCTACTGATACCATCATTAGGTAAAATTTACCTCCATACAATTTATACAGCCCCTTTATTATCGTGTGGCATCCACAAATCTTTTTTTCTTATCCACTGTAAACTGTTACAAATAACCTGACTTACTTTATCAGGTGACAATAGAAGGAAATAAAACCTTCCTCGAATGCCTGAAGTGCGGGATAGCAGTCTGTGGAAAATGCACATTCAAAGTGCAGAATGCCTTTTCAAAGCATGTCTGAGGGACACTTATAATCACCTATTAAAAATGTATCCTTCTCACAAATGTTCACTGTGTGTAAAAATGAATGAATAATATTTTATATAGGTTATTTAAAGATTTTATTTAAACATTGAACATCTTGAATTTTGTTTCCATTTAAAATCATGGGCAAATGTTTCTTACTTCACGAGTTGTTCAGAGTAAAAGGGAAGTTGTCTACTTTTTTCTTTATTTTGCTGATCCAAAAACAGTCTGATCCATGATTTAAAAGTGATGCTGTGAGTTTTGCAATCCATTGCACCCCGACTACCAGCTTCTGTCCTTAGCGACTGACGTCATGGTTTTAAGCCCAAAGTGTTCCAGGCTGGTTACTCTCGTGTAATAAGTGCTTTGAGACGGTCAGCATGATTGCGGATCCAGAACAACTTCCAGTTCAAGCGATGGCCGAAAACCAAGGAAATATCAAATGAGGGAATTGAGATGCATCCAAAATAATTCCCTTTGCCAAAGAGGGCATCACAGAATGGTAAGATATGCAAACAACACATATTAAATTTGTTACATTGCGTTAAATATTACATAAAACATGTTACATCTTGTACAACATTTAGACACAAGTTACAAGACTCCACAATGCATAATAAAACAAAATTTATTTTTCTGCTTTCTAGAGAACTAAAATTTTTGCAAGTATCAGGTTTCTGAAACTTACCATAATATGTGGCCTCAATGACAGTTCCATCTGTAGAGGAAATATAAATTTGTTTTAAAAATGTATCAAGTTACTTTACTTTTCACAAGGCAAATAGTCCTCAAGTAATCTATTCAGTGAAAGGGCATCTTCTGGTTCATCCCTCCACAGCTCATCTATCCTTGATCGTTTGACCCGGAAATCAATTGAGAGCCGCCATCCTGAAGGAAGGCCAAATACCTCAAATGCACTTGGGAAAGTTGAGGATAGATGATAGAAGAGGCATTCAGAGGAGACTGAAGTGAGGATATGCAGCCTATGCAGAAGTGTTATTGCTACACATGCGTAAATGCTCAATCCCCAGCTCCAAAACTGGCAGAATTTAAACAAGCCATGGAAGGGAAAGCACCTCTTCACAAATGTAAATACTTACAGTTCTGTGAAATTTATTATCGGCGATTTATTTAATTTGGGTATACTGATTCTTTAAGGCAGACAAAGGCTATCCGTCCTTTTATAGTGATGCACGACTGAACGAGGATGTCGCATTTCCCAACTAAGGATTCCTCTGTCCTCACATCTCTCCCTGACATCTAATGGGGGCGGAGTTAAGGCACAGGGAAGGGACGGAAGTCAGGGAACTGACAACGCAAAATATGGCGATGGGATGAGCCCTCTATCTCCTAGAGTAGTCCACTTCCTCTACTTGAGTAGTTTACTTCCTCTTCCAAACAAGTCTCCTTCCTTTTCAGGAACCTCTGCTTGTTCAAAAATCGAAAGCATCTACTTTCTAAGCAGCTGTCCCTGGTTGTTTCTCCATGACAGGATAGTAATGCACACATGAGATCTACAGACGTATGTTCAGGTCAGGAGTTCTTAGGCAAGTGTACTTCCGTGAACAAACCACAGAGAACACTGCAGTGAGCACCGAGAAACAGTGCGACCTAGTGACACGTGATTTACGCGCAGTCAGTGGCAGGCGATCTTGATAATCTCCATCTGTATGGTGTCTAATTTCTTTAAACTTTACTGTAATTTAGAGCAAAGGCTTAACTGCACACTAATTGTTTTTGAATTTTTGGTAAAGTATAATTAACTTTGAACATGAAATGAAAAAGATGTCTCTTTCATTTGCTGTTCTTCAGCTAGCTAAGCCACTTGCGCAAAGCTGCATCACTGACGATTGCTAATATAGTCTGGTGCATGAAAAATCATTTTGATTTTAGCTCTCTATCACAGCATATAGGAGTTAAAGTTAAATAATGAACATGAGCTCAACGTGCAGACTATTGAGGGCTTTTACATCCAAACTGAGTGAATGGCGTAGAACGTACACCAATTTGTATGTGGCCCCCCTTTTTAAGTACTTGAAGAATGAGCTCCTCAGCTGCTGCATGGAGAGGTATTTTTCATTTCCTGATTATTTCATTTATAAGTAAGCTAATAAATGGTCTGCAATTGATTTCAAGTATGATATTTGCATTTGAAATCTCTTCCAATCAACTTTCATTATTAAGTCCAAATGGCCGTCACTGCCAGTGAAGAGGGCCAAATCAACTATTGAGTACATTTTGGAGAGGAGATAAGGAACTAGTGAGAATTGTAGCACCAAAAGACTCAAAAGATCAACTGTGGTAGATGACAGAAGAATTCCTTTTTTCAGTGAAAAAAAAATGAATTCATAATTTTTGGCCGATCAAGAATACCCTCAAGGAGGTAGATCTATCTGTATCAACACAAACAATCAAGAGAAGACTTCACCAGAATAAATACAGAGGGTTTATAATATAGTAAGATGCAAGCCATAAGCCTCAAGAACAGGAGTAAACATTAGAAAAGCCTGTACAGCTCTGGAGCAACAAAAGGTAGAAGTTAATCTTCTAATACTGTTATTCACGTCAGTACTAATGACATACGTATGCCACAATAGTAAATAACAAAGTTAACAACTAAATCAAGTCCATAAGCTGGCAAAACATAATCGGAGATTGTAATGGTCTCTGGTCCCCTCCCCATGCACCAAGGTGAAGAGATGTACAGCAGACTAATGTCAATAACTGGTGGCAATCAGAATCGTGCCCCTCCAACAACGTGAGCTTTGTAGAGCCCCAAGAGCAAGACAGTTCCAACACATACTTTTTTTTCATTTTGGACCACTGTGGCACTGAGAACTTAATGCATTCTTGAAGTGTGGAACATACGCCCCACCTTTCATATAGTACTGGAACTACACTGAGTTAATCCAAGATTGCAATAAACAAATTGACCACTTAGGAATCATTTTCAGATTAGAATTTAGAGAAAGACAAATATGAAGTTAGACTGCTTTTGTCCTCAGGCTCAATGGGCATACATTCTGGCAGAGGACTAATCTTAATAAAAGAGATGGGATCCACCCTGCACAGGAGAGTGTAGTTCTTATTTCTAAAAACCTGCCCTGTTGTATGAAACAGGTTCAATAGTAATAATCAGGTTTCCCGTCCTGATAGGAGAGGTGGGGATGGCACTGCTGTACACTTTCCATGATTATTGATGCTAAAAAATTTGTTTAAACAATAAAAGGGGTTTCAGATAGGGCGGCATGGTGGCACACTTGTTAGTACTGCTGCTTCACAGGAAGAGCGTGGTGGGTTTGAATCCAGCCTGGGGATTCAAAGACATGCCAGTAAACTAACAATTTATCCTATGGACTTGGATAAACCATCCATCCCTTCTCTAAACTGTTTCTTCCTCACTGGGGTCGCGGGGGAGTTGGAGCCTATATCAGCTGGCTCAGGGCAAAAGGTTGGGACCCACCCTGGACAACTCGCCAATCCATCGCAGGGCGCACACACCATTCACACACCATGCGCTGTCACACTCATACCTATGGGCAATTTGAAGATTCAAATTTCTTCGATTTGAAAATTGAAGAAATAAAAGCAAACACAGATGAAATCAGGAAGGGGGCAAATACTTTTTCTGAGCACAGTATTTTAGCAACATTTATAGCAGTAATGATGAAAATAAAGACAATTGAGCTTTGCCTGTCTCGTCACAATGAATGATGGGATATCACTTTCATTCCCTCTGGGCAAGGTAGCATTGGATGTACCCTTGATATTTCAGTGGACTCAAGACCACTTCCTTTTTTTTTTAAGCAATGATGCTACTTGACGATCTGGATACTAGACAAGACTTTGGCCCAGATATATGATGTCACCAGCACTCAGAAGGCTGCACATACACACGAGCTCAGACACTGAGAAACGGCAGATTTTTCCGTGACACTCACTTTCCCAGGGTTCCTTCATGAAGTGGGAGAAGATGGACTTCTCGTCCCTTCCGAACTCGTTGCGGGCCTGCAGGATGTACAGACCATTGTTAACATGGGTGGGGTTGTCCAGTTGCAGACAGCCATGGTACTCGTTCTCCGTCATGTCGTGGATCTGGGTGCTGATGTAGTCGCCCTCTGGAAGGGGTTCCCCGTTAAAGAACCACTGCAGCTCCGGCTTTGGGTTCCCCGCCACACTGAAGGGGATGCACCAGTGGTGGTCTGATATAGCATCCGTCAGTTTGGTGATCTCAGGAGGAACTATGGGTAGGAGGAGGAGGAGGCACAGGTGCAGTTAGAAGAGGGGGAAGGAGAGGTTTAGTGAAGAGGAAGAGGAGGGGAGGGAGCAGGTTTAGAGAAGAGGAGGAGGAGGGAGGAAGCACAGGTCTAAGAAAAAGGTGGAGGAGCAGGCTCAAGTTCACGAGGAGCCTTTTTTTAGTAAGGATTAAAAGTTTAGTCTCATTACAATGCTAAAACACTTATGGCATTTTTTTTTACCACGTGCCAGCATTTCGTCAATTGGTGTGACTTTCCATCTTTATTCATGAAATCGGCCACTGGCCCAATACAACCATACAAAAATGTTTAAATACTACAAATGTACACACATATCACAAGATGGCTATTTACAATCTTTCACTTTTTTACATTCCAAAGAAAGCAAGCAATGTTGTGAAGTGTAGCTGTAGACTCGGACAATATCAAATTATAGAAGTTATGGACAGTGGGACGAATACGTAGAAGGAATTGTTCTCTTATATTGTTATGAAAATGACACTTCAATAGCAAGAGAAAATGATCATCTACTTCATTATCTGGACAATAGGCACACATGTTTGGCTGATCCAGGCCATACCCCCAACGCCTATTAAAGAGACCACACCGGAATGCTGCCAAAGCATATCTATATTTAGGGGCAAATAGTGACGACAAGTATACCTCTGGTTCAAAAAAATGTTTATACTGGTTATAATGGACAAGGGTCAGTGAATCTTCACGTCGGCTAGTCCACAGCTGTAACTGAACATCTTTTAAATGCTGCTTGAAAATAACATAAAATACTTCTTCATTACCAACCCCTTGATTGAGCCAAACATAATTAAACCCGATAAAGCCAAACAACTGGCACAATGATGCGACCCAGTTAGACTGACCATTTTGAAAATCTTCAAACTGGCGATCATTAGCCATCCTAGCTAACCTAAATGGCTGCATTTTCAATAACCTAAACCAGTATTTCACTATTCTATACCTGGTGTCAACTACCAGTTTGAACCTACCACAATCACCTAAAACAGCAGTAATTACAGTAATCCACAAGAGGACAGCTGAGGCAGGTTAGTCCAGATGATGCTGAGCTATTCCTGATGGAGGTGCTTGGTTGCCAAGCGCCTGTCTGGTCCATAATAAAGTATCACCCCCTCTCTTTAAGTCTCGAAGCCGGGGCCTTAAACTGCAATAGCTCCATGTTTTGGATCGGGGCGGTAAACACATTGGGATGCTGGGAGCTTACACAATATGTCCAAAATCACAGATGAGGTGTTTTCTCCGACTACATTCTCTGAGGTACAGGTGACAATGTGGCCGCTGTCCCCGGAGGAGAGGTTACTGAGGCGCAGCTCTGACATCAGGTCTGAGTCAATCACCTGTGGAAAAAAAAACAGAAAGCAACACAAGTGACTCAAAATCCTTGCCAACACAAAAACACCCTTAAGATGGTTCTGCAAGAGTTGAAGCATGGAGTAGTGCTGGTGGAGTTGCAGTCCGGAGTAGTGCAGATGGTGCTGCAATATGGAGTAGAGGTGATGAGGCTGCAGAATATAGTAGTACTGCATGTGGAGTTGCAGAATGGAGTAATGCTGGTGGAACTGTATGTAATTGCGCTGGTAGAGGCGCAGCCTGGATTAGTGCAGGTGGAGATGCAGTATGCAGTACTGGTGATGAACTTGCAGAATGCAGTGCCGCTGGAGTTGAAGTATAGAGTACTATTGATAGATTTGCAGTATGGAGTAGTGCAGGTGGAGTTGCAGTGAGTAGTGATGCTGGTGGAGTTATTGTATGGAGTGATTTTGGTGGAGTTGTTGTGTGGGGTGTGGCAAGTGGAGTTGTAGTATGGAATAGTGCTGGTGTGATTCCAGTACAGCGTAGTGATGGTGAAGTTGTAGTATGGACTAGCGCTGGTGTAATTCCAGTATGGACAAAAGCTGGTGGAGTCGCAGTATGGACTTTTGTTGTGTGAGTGGCAGCGTGGAGTAGTATTTAAGGAGCAGCAGTTCAAAATAACGCTAGTGTAGTGGCAACATGGAGTAGGACAAGCGGACTTGCGGCATGGAGTGCAGTTGTCAAAGTTGCAGAAAGGAGAACTGCTGAAGGAGTTGCAGTATGGGGTTGTGCTGGCACAGTCGCAGAATGGATTGGTAGCAGAGGTTATGCAGTACGGAGTGTTGCTGGTGCAGCAAGTATCCAGTAATCCTGATGAAGTTGCAGTATAGTGTTGTAGGAATTGCCATATGGGTTAGTTCTGAAGAAACTACAGTATGGTGTAGTAACAAAGGGGATGCCATATAATGAAGTATTGAAGGCGGTGCAATAAGGATAAGTACTGGTGGAGTTGCAGAATGGAGCAGTGCTGGTGGAGTTGGCAGTATGGAGTGGGGATGCTGGAGTTGCAGCATGGAGCAGTGTAGCTGAGGCTATGCCACAGAGTAGTGTCGGAGTATTACTTCATTGTTTGAGAGGAGGTGGCTGGTGTTCCAGTAGAGTTGAGGGCGGGGCACTCCAGAAGTTTGGCACAGCAGCACAGCACTGCCCCCCTCCTTTACAGTCATTCTGCTGGGGCTGACCGTCACTGCAGGGGGCACTGCACAAATGCATAAACAAACACAGGCCTAAGAACCTCCCAAGAGCTCCGGTCAGATCCAATCGTGCCGGTGACATTAGCCTCAGAGGGGTAGTGCTTATTTGGCTTGGCTCTGCTCAGTGATGCAGAAATGGAGCAATAGTGATAGCACTGCTTGTTGTTCCGGAAACTCCTACTGACCACCCAGGTGTCCGTGGGTTGCTCTCAGAACAATATAATGAATAGGTTTCCTCCACTATCTTGTACATGCACAAACTGCAGTTATGGTGTGCAAGAAGCATTAGCAGACAGGTGTGCGGACTGTTCTCACTCTTGTGTTAAGAGTGATACCATAAAGTGCATACCAGTAACTATAGTATGCTCATCGATGGTTCAAAGATTGGACACAGCAGATTCGCTTGGGATTGGAGATGCCAAATAAAAATAAATAAAAATGAAACATGCATTTGGAGGGTCAAAATCTCATCCACTTACCACTCTATTTGCCTATCATCAGCATTCATGAAAGCAGTCTTAATTGTCTTGGGACAATTATATTATTATAATATTATACTACATTATGTTACAGAAACAACATCAATTTTAATGAGGTTTGCATTCTGGATAATGATAGTGAGCACAATAGGGGAAGAGGGTTATTGATGTTTTGCCTGGTAGTTCTCTAAATCCTTTGATGAATTGCACACGATTATTGGATTTGTAATGTCTGTATTGTTTAAAAACAACACACAATTTCTGCTGCGTGCACCTGTGTCCTTAATACAATTCACAAAGTTTTTCCTATTTTTTGTGCCTTTATATTCATAACGCTGCAATCCTGCACTGCTGTTTCAGAATAATGTTGTAATACTGAAATGCAGTATCACAGTAATGCTGTAACACTGTTGTGCTGTATAACGGCAGTAAAGCTGTAAAACTGTAGAGCTCTATCACAGTAAGGCTGAAATCCTGTAATGCTGTATCACAATAATTCCGTAATAATGTAGTGCTCTATTGCAGTAATATTGTAACACTGCAGTGCTGTAATGAAGTAATGCTGTAATCCTGTAGTGCTGTAACAGATATTATGTAATACTGTCATGCTGTATCGCTGTAATGCTGCAATCCTGTACTGCTGTATCGCGCAGAGCTGTATTGCAGTAATGTTGTATGTAATATTGCAGTGCTGTATAGCAGTAATGCCATAATCCTGCAGTGCTTTATAGCAATGTTGTAATAATGTTCTGCTGTCTCACAGTTATACTGTAATCCTGTAGCACTGTGTCCCAGTGCTGTTGTAATACTGTATAGCTGTATCGCAGACATGCTGCAACACTGTGGTGCTGTATCACAATAATGTTGTAATGCTATAGTGCTGTGTTGCAGTAAAGCTGAGATCTTGTATTGCTGTATCAAATAATGCTGTAACACTCTTGTACTGTGGCAGAGTAATGCTGTAATCCCGTAGTGCCATGTCTCAATGTTGTAATATTGTAAATGCTATATGGCAGTAAAGCTGTAATGCTGTAATCGTGCAGTTAGAGTTGGGCAATGAATCCCATAATTTACCAATGAACTCTTTCCCCCTCACTAGCGCCTCTCGACGCCTATCCCTTATTTCCCCGCAAGCGCCTCTCGACGCCCGGTCTCAGCTCCCCACAGAGTATACACTGCTGTATTATCTTTAGGGCTGTGAGGGGGAAAGAGTTAAACTTAATCAAGAAGTGCTCTGCTTACTTGTTTGCAACAACAAAAATTTTAAATCAAGCTTCCTAGGAAAGCTTAAGTGGGAAAGGGTTAATTTGAATTTAAGATCAAGGACGATGTTTAAAAGTGAAAATTGATTTTCACTTTAACTAGGGCAATTACGATACAGAACCGCCAGCAAACTACCATAGTTAATAGTAACGCCCCCGCCCCTGAGAATTTTCTTTGGACGCCACTGAAATGTCAAATACAGGCAAGCGCTTGGAGAAGTGAGAAGTCTGAAAAAAAATAGTGCCATGGGCACTGTAGCTCACTTGGTTTGTTTCAGGCTTTAGTGTTATGTAAGCTCACAAGTGGTAATATTTTTTACGCTGGAGTCCAACACTGGGACAATGAAGACACCTTTTGTAATTTGTGTAACAAATATAAACACAAGGATAATTTCGGGGTCCGAGCAGCATGAGCTAATCATCCATTTTGAAGCATTGAGGACACATATTGACAAGTTTTTCAAACAATGTCCAGTTCATGGCACATAACTGTGCACGGTATACTTTGCCCTGCAAATTTCAGGTTGATTGGTCTTTGCCATGCCTTTGAAATAGCAGCTGTTACCTGAATGAAAAATGGCAGCCAGATATTTAAAGAGTTATTTTGCTCATTGGGAAGATTATTTGATCCTCATACAGAGATGCAATATGCAAAATTAGAACTATTGAGTCAAATGGTTGAAAACAAATATGAAATTTTACATTGTTTTTCTTACTACAGCGCCTCATATTGGCTAACTGGAATCAAATCTGTTGTGCCTCTGTATAGCGCCACCATCTGGCCAATCAAAGTAATCTGCATTAAGACTGTCCTTTTACACATCCTAAACAATTGTATAAAGTTTCATGATTGATGACAGTTTAAGTGAGCATACGGGCTAATGAAATTTAACTGGCTGATGTCGGCCATCGTGATTGAACTATCACTTTGTTCTTATAGGCTTTCATGGCAACCTTCACTATTATGAAGCATGTAAAATTTAAAGTTGCTCACACAATTGGTTTGAGAGTCACGACCATTTGATTGCTGTAGCTCCACCTACAAACAGATTTAAACCAAATTCGGTGTGATGAAGTTGCATGGCCTGTAGATAGGTGATCTCAAATGTGGTCATGATTGGATATTGCATAAAGGAGTTACAGCTCTTTATATCAATATAGGCCACGCCCTTAAATTTAGTGTGAATTGATCTCACTGTCTGGGAGGAGATAAAAATTAAAGGTTTCACAAACAATTCAAAATGGCGAAAAGTTTACAAATACAAAAATGGGAGTGGCTTACATAGATTGATTTGTCTTGACCCAGAGTCTAACAAAAAAGAATTTTGTTTCTACAACCTACGGTTTAGAGATATAGTACCTCTCTTTAGTGCCACCACATGGCCAATCAAAGTAATTTTAATAAAAACGGCTCTGTTCCACATCCTTAAAAAGAATATAATGTTTCATGATGACAGGTGACAACTAAAAGGACTATGAGGGCCACTGAAATTTGATTGGCTGAAGTTGGCCATGTTGTTTCATTTATCACTTTGTTCTTACAGATTTTCATAGCAAACCTGACCAACATGAAGCATGCAAAATTTCCAGTTGATTGATCAAATGGTTTAGGAGTTATAACCATTTGTTTGATATAGCATCACCTCTAAACGGATTTGCACCAATCAAGTAATTAATAATTTGTACATCCTTATGTACCTCCCCACCAAATTTTACATTGATCCCTTCAGTGGATTGGCAGAAGAAGATCAAAGTTAACGCAGATGCCGCTGCCGCCGCGTGATCACGTAAGCTCCCTTTGGTCCATTGGACCAAGTGGGCTAAAAAGGCACCATATTGTCAGCTGGTTCGGGTTTGCTGGGTCTGAGCGACCCACTGACTGATGTAAAGCTTATAAAAAGTCCATGGCAAATGAAGACATCAGTACGACAAACTTAGGCTTAATTTGAAATTTCCTGGTAACTGGGAAGTTCCTAGTTACTTCCCATCAAAGCACATTCAAGAGCTCTATCTGGTAGAAACAATAAACTGGGGTAGTTTGTGCTAATTTTGTTACCCTGCGCTACATTTAACATAATCTACTCCCCCAGCATTAGTAAACCTTGTGCACCACGTTTATCTGATGGCTACAGTTGATGTTACTATAACATAACATTTGTAATGAGCAGGTCATATGGATAAGTTAAATCTGTATTCTTAACAAAATATTTAGCTGATAAAAACCAGTCAGTTTTGTCAGCTACCCTGCCTTGATGTCATATACAGTTATATCTGTAAATATCTGTATGGAGACACACTTTTCATTATTTTAGTTTTGTACGCCACCATGATGGATTTGAAAAGAAACAATCAAGATGTGCAACTTTAAACTTCAATTTGAGTTTTTTCAAAGACATTGACAGTACGATGTATGAATTACATCCATTTTATGTACTGCCCCCTCAGTTTTAGGGGCTCAAAAGTAATTGGACAAACTGACTGATCCTTAGCAGCCAGAGACTGCCTGAAGTCTAGAACCCACAGACATCACCAGACTCTAGGTTTCTTCCCTGGTGATGCCCTGCTGGCTTTCACTGCAGCTGTCTTCGGTTCCCGCCTTGTTGTTGGAGTGTTTTGCCTTCAGAAAGTGAAATGCAATCTCAATTGGATTCAGGTCAAATGATTGACCTGTCTACGGTAGAACACTCCACTTCTCTGCCTTAAAAAAAACCGTGGGTCACTGAGCATCTGCACTGTAAAGCATTTTACAATACAGCCCAATAAATTCAGAATTCATCCTCCAACTTTTGTCAACAGTCTTATCACCAGCAGATACAAGGGAACCAGCTCAATTAACAGCCATACAAGCCCATACATAACCACTCTTCACAGATGAGGCAGTATGCCTCAGATCATGAGCAGTTCCCTTCCTTCTCCATATCCTTCTTTTCTCTTTCTGGTATAAGTTGATATTTGTTTCATTTGTCTAAAAGATGTTGTTTCAGAACTATACAGGCATTTTTAGATTTTCTGCAACTTTCCTGTTTTTGAGCCTCACCAATAGTTTACATGTTAAATCAACCCTCTGTATTTGCTCAGGTGAAGTCTTCCCTAGATTGCTGACTTTGGCACTGATACAACTACCTCCTACAGAGGGTTCTTGATCAGGCCAAGTGTTGTGAAAGGTTTTTCTGAACCAGGGAAATAATTCTTCTTTCATCCACCACAGTTGTTATCTGTAGTCTTCCTGGCCTTTTTGTATTTCTAAACTCACCAGTGCTTTTTTCATTTTAAGAATTTAACAAAAAAATCAGCTGGCCACATCTAATGGTTCCTCTTTTTCTCTGGTGGATTTGTTTTGATTTTTTAGCCTAATGGCTTGCTTTACTTCCACAGTCAGCTCTTTGAATTTCACACTCAGAGTTACAGATACAGCTACAGATTCCAAATGAAAATGTAACTCTTGAAATCAAGTGTAAACCTTTTATGTACTCACTTTTAAATGAAATTAATAGGGAATAAAACACACCTGGTTAAGGAACAGCTGAGCATCCAATCGTCCAAATACTTTTGGTCCTGCTAAAAAAATGCAGTAATTCCCGCGAATTTCACGTACAGCAGTGTGCAGTGATGATTATACACTTGTGGGAATGATTATTTTTGTTCTCATTGCCTTTTCAACCAAAAAAATTATACAGAAGTAATATATTAAGACCCCTTTTAGACGAAAGTGGTGGACCGATCAATGAAATTTAAAAATTTTTCTCACACAAACACAGACCTTGTGTGCACCGTAGAGTTGGAGAACGTTTCAAAAATGACCGTTTAACCCCTTCAGTAAAATATTGAGGTGGGAATATTAAGGTTTGGGGTTCAGTCTGCTCAAAAGGAGCTGGTGATCTCATAAAAATCGTCAGAATCATGGATCAAAAGAAGTATCACAGCATCCTTGTGACGCATGCATTGCCATCTGGAAAGAGACTGATTAGTTAGGGATTTTATTTTCAACAAGATAATGATCCTAAACACACTTCTAAGTTGTGCAAGAATTCTCAGTCAGAAAGAAACATCTGGTGACATAAAAGTAATGACTTGGCCCGCTCAAAATCCAGACCTTAATCTGATTGAGCAAATCTGCTGTAACATCGAAAGAGTCTTCTCAGAATGAACTTCAAACCATATGGAATGGTTTAGCGAGTGAGGAAATAAAAAAATGTTAAAACTATGCCTGAAAGATTAAATACTGTAAACAAGCAAATGGTGGCCACACTGAATATTAACTTTTTCCCTCAAAAAGACATCTTTTTGTATTTTTGTTTTTTTATTGTATATTGTCATCTGTTTACAACATGATCAAATATTGCATGAAAAAAATACTTGAATAGTACTTAGTTTCTGATTCATCTTCATTTTAAGTATATAATCATCACTGCACACTACTGTAATATGGTAATAGTGTAATGCTTTATGCCTGAAGTGCAGTAGTGCTGTCATACTGCAGTGATTTAAACTTGCGGTGCTGAAATGCTCTAATACTAAAGTGCTATAATGCTCTATCGCAGTAGCACTGTAGTGCTCACATACAGCAGATGTGTAATGATTTTGCACTTTAAGCCTGCAATACTTAAATCCAGTGGTCCTTGCTGATTGTCAGTAACTGACAATCTCTTGTTAATGACATCATAACTATCTTAAGTATACTTGTTCTGAGCTAAGTGTAGCAATAAGGTATGTAAAACAAGCTCAATTTCCAACAGGAAATGTCCTCACCAAGCTGCAGTCCAAACAGCAGAAGCCCTGTCCAAAAAGTGCCCATAGTCAAACGTAGGCTGGAGACTTGCTCCTTCACATAGGGCAATGCCTCCCCAGACTTCTAGTAGATGAACTCTCGGTTTCCCTAAATTTTGATGGATTCCCCTTTGAATAATAATCAAGGTGTAACTGAGTAAAGAGCCTATCAGTCTAGAGGTTCTTTCTATAGTTGCAACACAAATTGTTGTATATTTGGTTACCATTGCACATATTGATTATTAATGGAGCTTCCATGCTTCCTGCTGGTATAGTATCTTTGTATTCCTGATGTTCTTTACTTCAGTACACGGCTTTGAATAAGAGCGGCTGCTAAGTAATTATACTGCAGTGTGATGAAGTTTGAGGGTCATTGGGAGGCAGAAACAGAAGCAGTAAGATGGAATTAGGAAGGATAGGGGTTTGCAGCTCAAATTAGAGGAGGTAGGGGAGGTGTATAAGGATCAGGCAGGAGGAGATAGTGGAGGAGTTTGAGGCTAAGATGAGGAGTAATGGGAGAAATTCACAGGTGGGATGTGAGGAAGAACAAGATCATTTTGAGGGTAAGAAGCAAGCAGCAAAGGCAGGAGTTTGAGGCCTACAGTGAACAGGGAGGAGGAAGTTTGAAGTAAAAATTAGAGGACAAGGGGAGGAGTTTGTGGATCAGACGAGACAAGCACGGAAAGAAGTTTGTAGGTTAGATGAGAGGAAAAAAGAGGAGTTTGTGGGTTGGATGACATGAGAAAAGGGAGGAGTTTGTGGGTTAGATGAGCAAAGAAAAGGGAGGAGTTTGTGGGTTGGATGAAATGAGAAAAGGGAGGAGTTTGTGGGTTAGATGAGCAAAGAAAAGGGAGGAGTTTGTGGGTTGGATATATAAATAGCTATGTTCGTTGCTCAAGCGCCTCCTGTTGGCCAGACGGGCGCTCGTCAGGAAGATTCTAAGTCTGTTCATGTTCGGGTATCCTCCGCCCTCGTTCTGAACTTGCAAAGATTCAACCAATGAGTGTATAAGAAGCAGTGGCTGACAGGCACGTGCTTCGGAGGAGAGCCGTGAACTGTCTTCACTCTCCTGAATTGGCAACAAGTGGTCGCAAATGAGCAAGCCTTGTACATAGTTCATCAATTGGGCATTCCAGATTCCGTTGGGATTGGAGATGCCAAATTTATAAAAAAAAAAAATTGTATGAATTTAAAGAATTCCGAGACCTTGAAAGTACTTCAATTTACAAAGAGAGGGAGGGAGGAGATTGTGGGTCAGATGAGAGGATGAGGGGGAGGGGTTTGTGGGTCACATGAGAGGAGAAAAGGGAGGAGATTGTGGGTCACATGAGAGGAGAAAGGGGGAGGAGCTTGTAGGTCATATTAGAGGATAAAAAGGAGGAATTAGTGGGTCATATGAGAGGAGTAAAGGGAGGAGTTTGTGGGTCATAGGAGGCAAGAAAAGGGAGGAGTTTGTGGGTCATATGAGAGGAGAAATGGGAGGAGTTTGTGGGTCAGATGACAGCACCAAGGGTAGGAGTTTGCGAATCAGATATGAGGAGAAAGGGGAGAAGTTTGGGGTCAGATGAGAGGGGAAAACAGAGGAGTTTGTGGGTCAGATGAGTGGTGAAAGGGAAGAAGTTTAAGGGTTACATGAGAAAGAAAATGGAGAACTTTGTAGGTCTGATGAAAGGAAAAAAATGGTGGCATTTGGGGGTTAGATGAGAGGTGGAAACAGTGGAGTTTGTGGGTCAAATGAGAGGATAAAGGGGAGAAGTTTGGGGGTAACATGACAGATGAAATGGGAGAAGTTTATGGATTAGAAGAGAGGAGGAAGGAGAGGATTTATGGTTCAGATGAGAGGATAAAGGGGAAGAGTATGTGGGTCACATGAGAGGAGAAAAGGGAGGAGTTTGTGGCTCATATGACAAGAGAAATGGGAGGAGTCTGTGGATCAGATGAGAGGAAAAACGGGAGGCATTTGGGGGTCATAAGAGAGGAGGAAAGCCAGATACCACAGTTGGGGAGAGAGAGACTGGAGAGGGGCAATGTCCTGCCATCGGTCTCCATGCAGGTCAGGTCCTGCCGCTCCGACTCGTCTCCCAGCCACTGTCTGAGCCACACGTTCTCGCAGGCGCACTGCAGGGGGTTATCAGAGAGCAGCCTGCAGCACAAACACAGGGGTTACACAATATATAAACACACTAAACCCAATAACACACTTCACATGCTAACACACTACTGCACAAGCACATACTAACACACACTACTGCACTAATACCCCAACACACACCGATGTACTCTACTTCACTAACGCACACCAACAAATTACCACCAACGTAAGCCAACATACATCGTTGCACTAACAAACAAACATACACTACGAGCCATACATTTTTGCAGCCACGCAACATACACACTGGGAGTTACACACATACACTACTCAAATTTTGATACTGCCATTTAAGTGTTATTCCAGTATGAGCAAAATAATGCCTGCCCAAGAGAAAAATCATTGTCTACTAATGAATAGCAAATCTGATATCTCTTTGCTGTGCTTTCATGTGTCATGCCTTTTACTTGTAAAAAGTTAACTAATGTTAGAAAGCTTTCCATGCAAATGAGCAGAGACTAGCAGAAATGCATGTCATTGAGAAAACCCAAAATAATTTTGCCTTGTGAATTTTATACAAATTTCATATCAACTGCTCACCTTCGGGAAATTCACTGGTTTGAGCTACTAGTCAAAGGTCCATGCTAGCTGCCTGTAATTCACAGATGTAACGCCTTTGCGGTTTCATGACTTCACCATAGCAGATCTGCCACTCATTGGCGGACAATAATGTCACCCCTGGACGAACATTAATTTGTTTACCTTGGAACAACACTCATTGCAATATCAGACTGTACCTCACACGACTATGAAAATTCACTACATATCGTGCATATTGCTATGGCTCTCTGACCATAATAGTATGCATGATACAGTCGGTTTTACAATGTATGATTGTTTATGTTAGGAATGTTCCGGTCCACAAGCAGACACACAAGCACTCTTGCACACTACTACACTAGCACACACTCACAGAAGTATAATTACTAACACACAAAAAATCTCACGTTCTGACGCACACACAGACTTAGGCCTATGCACAAATTCTAACACACACGAGTATGCACTAATGCACACTAGCAGCACTAACACCATGATACTGCAGTGCTCATAAACACTTTATCTCTCCCTCACACACACACAAACACACACGCATATACAAACACATGTACAGAAGTATCTTCACATGAACACTCACAAATTAACTGAAACGGTGATTCTTTCACACACAAATTCAGCACTAATCACATGCTTAATAGTTCCTCAGCCTTTGAAACATCAGCCCTATTCCTATGACTCAGGCTTCATCTCTCACATAAGCTCTCGCTGCTAATACGAACAAGAGGAGACAGACTCACGGAAAAGAAATGTTCAGGTTCCTTACAGTCTTCCAAGACAGAGACAGCAAATTGTTGCCTTTCAGATTCCTGCAAAATAATGTCCCAAAAGATTATTATCTTATGAGAATTGATATGCCAATAGCTGAGGTATGAATCGGAGCAATTTGAAATATATACAATATTGCAGTACTGCTTTTACAGAATATATTCAGCATATACAGAAAATATAAATTAATACATCCCTGCGAGTGGACATACACTCAGTGGCAACTTTATTAGGTAAACCCTATAATTGATCCTAATATACTAGTCTTTCAAACGGCAAATCATGTAGGGGCAACTTGATATATAATTTGGTGAAGTGGTACAGTGTTGTTTCAACAAACATGTAATTGCATAATCTAAGCAAATCTGGCTGCATTATCATTGTAAGAGCCAGTAGTGGTACCCAGATTCTCAGAAACAGCTGACCCGGCAGAATTTTCTGGCATAGCAGTGCGGAGAATGGCGAGAAAAATAAATTAAAAAAAACATCCAGCGAGAAGTAGTACCATGAAAAAAAATATCTCAATAATGAGCGAGGTTAGAGGAGGATGGGTACACTTATTTCAGCTAACAAAAAGGATGCAAATACTCAAATAATGGCTGGTTGTAAGTGTCAAGAGCAGGAGGGCTTCTCTAAATGCATCAAATTTGGGCTGCTCAGCAGAGGGCCACAGCAGCAAAAACATACCATCTGATCCAGGCCATTCAAGAATAAGAAGATCAGACCATTTGGGCAAGTGATCACCAAAATCTGACAGAAGATTTTTAAAAAAAGAAATCTGGTCTGCCGAATCACGATTAGTGCGGTGACATAGAGTGCGTTGTCATGAAAAGCATGAATCAATGAACCCATCCCAGCTAATGTCAGTGGCAAGCCAGTGGGGAATGTTTCACTGGTACACATAAGGCTACACTGATATAAACTGGCACCTTTTTTGCCAGTTATTTCAACTGTGATTTTACAAATCAGTTTATGACAGAGGTTCCATTTATGTTAAGTGTAAACCACAGTTAAATGCAAGCAGGACTGTACTTACAGTTAAAATAACAAGGAGACAATGCTTTAATTTAACTGTTAAATTCAGTCAGTTTATAACAGTGTACTAATACCTATCGAACACAATGAACATCATCAGAGTACCACAGCATACTCAGGGATCGTTGCTGAGCATGTACATCTGAATGTGGTAGACTGTAACCACAATGGGATGTACACTGTGGTCCACTGAGGTCCTGGTCATGTTGGCTGAGCCATACTGAGATTATGTGTGCTTTGTGATGCTACATTGCCCCGCTGGAAATATCAAACTGGATAATGTAACATTACAAAACACACATAATCACAGTCTGGCTCAGTCAACATGATCTGAACTCCAGTTCACATTCAGCAGCTGATTCCCAGATTCAAATCAAATGGAGCACCTATGATTTCAAAAAGAGGAATGAGAGGTTCACTGGATAAATGTACGGCAGAAATATCTGCAGGAACCATAAAATACTACCAATTTGGCATGGATTAAAATCCCAAAGAAACATTTCGAACATCTTGTTGAATCCATGTTGCATGGAGTTCGGTCAGATCTGGAGGCCATAGGGGTTCCTACTTGGATCCTACTCATACATTGGCCACCAAGTAAGCAATAATATACACTGGCAACTTAAAAACATATACCATAATATATCTCAATAAGTAAAATATGTAGGTTGAAGTGAGGTCATTTGGGACACTTTTTGGTAGATTGTGAAGAAAACCACAGAAATTCTGAAGACTACCTTAAATGTTACTTTTAGATCTTGTTATGGATATCTGCTACATTTCTATATATATATGTATTAAAAAAATGTTGCCAAGTTGAATACTTAAGAAACTTTGGACCTTCAAATACATCAAGAACCCCCACCTCACTCCGATGACATGTTCATGTAAATGGGACAGCTAATAAGATAAATGGGACATTTTATATATATATATATATATATATATATATATATATATATATATATATATATAGCCTTTCAAAACTACAAAACCCTCCCCCTCCTGGATGAGTGTGTGTGAGTAAGAAGAAAGGGAGATAGACACACTGTTATAAATTACCATAATTTTACAGTACATTGCAGGTGCAGATTTGCAGTAAATGCAACGTTCCTCACGCCCACGTGCATTTCACTGACATTAATGGTTAATTTACCCGTACAAGCATTTTTTGCACCGCCATGCATTGAAAGTAAGGACCATGGGCTAAATATCCCAGCCACAACCTGCCCAGCCACCCCCCTGCCAAAATTTTCATCCCAAATGATAAAGCAATGGGACAAATTTATTTTAGGTTAAATTTAGGTTTCGGTTACCCATAATTTCGCAGTTAGATTTAATTTACGGTCTCCCGTTATTTACTGCAAGAAGTACTGGCACTGCTGCTGCCAGTCAAATTAACTTTAATTTTATGGTCATTTGATGGCAGTGAATGCAAGGATGCATATATGTAAAAACACCTGAATTGTGTGCGCATGTATGTATGACATGCATAGAAACATGCGTGCATGTGCTTCCACGTTTGAGTAATGATGGCTAATTCTAGGCAATTGTAGCTGACATGCACTCATTGCAGCATCTACAATATTTTCACTGGATAAAACTACTGAACATGTCTGAAATATGACAGGTTAGCACATAATATATAGTAACTCATGATTTTATGGCACCCAGCAGGCCAGAAACATGCAGTGTTCACCTAAGAAAAGTGTTCTATTTTAATGTAATTTTTTTGACCCATTTTACCAAATGCATTCAAGGAAACGAAGATAGTCACTTAAAACCCTTTCTTATAAAAGTAAAGTGTATTGTGAACATATTTTGATTATAAGTCTAACAATTAATAAAATGCACCATCTTACAACCGTTTTCGGTGTTACACCTGCATTGTTTCAGCTGCAGTACACTGTTATAAACTGACTGAATTTAACAATTAAATTAATGCATTGTTTCCTGGTTATTTTAATTGTAAGTGGAGTCCTGCACACATTTAACTGTGGTTTACACTTAACATACATAACTCTGTTGTAAACAAATTGTAAAATTACAGTTAAAATAACTGGCAAAAAAGTCGCCAGTTTATAACAGTGATACTACAACTACCAAAAAGAGCTCACCTACATGCCACGTGGCTTGCCTTGCAAGTTCAGGGACCAGTGATTTTTTTTTTTTTTTTTTTTTGCTCTGCCCATCGTAGTTATCTCAGACAAATACAAATGATTGATTCATGTACAGGAAATTTGAAGCAACAATGAAATTACATGTTTAGTGATTGGCTGTTAAAATGTATAGGCCAAGATAGATAACCTTATTTTCCCATTTTACCCGATGTCCTAAATTACCTAACTTCACCCTACTCAATAAAATATAATGGATGGCCAACTGACCAGCTATTAATTGTATTAGTTGCAATTTGTGTATTTTCCCCTTTTGTGCTGGTCCAAACAGCTTCAGAACAGCTTCTGAACAAACTCTCATTTCAGATAGAACCTTAGTTTCATACATGTACATTGATGCAAAATAGACACCTCAACTGCCCACACATGTAACAAGTAGCTACATTACATCTAGACTATAGAAAACTGTTAAATTTGGACCCAGATTGTTTCCTTTTTGTTTCTCAATCATTCTCAGTCCAGCGTGAAGGCCACAAACTGTGACATAAACAGCACTTACAGGTACTGAAGTTTTCCACTGTTCAGGAATGCCTGCTGAGATATGTTGGTCAGTCCAGTATTTGTCACAGTTCTGAGAATGAGGGCAGACAATAAGGGTTGGTCACTCAAGTGTTCTCTCGCCAATCAACATTCAGAACATAGAATTTATTTTTTTTTAATTACTGGATACTCACAAATTTCTGAGATTCCTATAGAATTTCAGGTCCTCGTCGTTGATGGATAACAATCTATTCTGATTTTCAATGTATCTGTCAAAAATGCATCGCCAAGTTATTACTGTGATTATTTAATACCATTACACATACATTTTGTATTTCTAATTAATATTACAGCTGAATTTATACATTCTCCGATGAAATCTGAAGGATACCGAAGGTTCAAAGGACAAATTATAGCTTTATCAAAATACAGTGCCAGCCAGCAGGTTTTATTCTCACATTAATAGTAATTACCTGTATTCCAAGTATTTATCACATAAATTAACCATTTGCGATTATAGATAATCTAAATTTAACTGCAACCCTAACCTGGAACTCGGCGCCCAGCAGGAAACAGTTAGAATTTTAATCCAAGCCCTTTAGTATGAAAATCACTCGCACCGAGTCAGGTGCGCGCGGCATGTGCTCTCGATGTCCGAGCGCCTGATCTGTCCTCAAAGCAACGCTTCTTATGAGCAGGAACGATGTTATGTTACCTCGTGTCTAATTAAAAAATATACATATAAATGAAAAAAGAAAATTAATCCGATTAGATGTAGTAACTGTCTGAAGAGTGCCCGATACGACGAGGGTTATAGCAATGAAATCGACGGATGGTCCAGACACAGTGTCAACATTTTCAACCCGATTTTAAGAATTTACGATAACCAAGAACTCGTGCATATTAATGCAACCACTTTTGTGCACAAAATGGGTTAAGACGCCAAAATGGATTATGCAGCCTCTAAAAACGAGAGGTCACAATATGCAAGCGATTTACCTACTGCATCAGATAAACTATGCTGGCGTACCTGTGTTCATCGATATTTTTACGCGCACGCGTGCGTGTTGTGGAGGTCAATAAACAAAACAGCTCGAATTCTAATTTTGTTGCCGAGCAGACGGCAGTACCCCCGAATACACTCGGGGTCCGCGATGTAAAAACCGTTTCATCGTGTCTCACCCTCCCCTCATGAGAAAGATTCAATCTTACTGCGTCTATTTTAAAACACATTCGGTCAATACACGCAGAGCTCCGAAAGCGGCCAAACGCACGGACGCGATGAGCGGTATTGCTGCGTTATTTAACCGTTGTCTGCTGCGTACAATAAATGGTCGCAATTCTCCGACAGCATCCGTGCCATATTATTACATGTACTACCTACTGCCGCGCGGCAATACACAAACCGTTTAAAAACCCAATGTCGCTGCACACCGAAAGCTATACTTTAAATATAACGAATTATGAATTAAATTAATCTGTAATGAATGTAACACTGCATAAACCAATGCGTTTGTGTCACCTCCTTCACCAAGATAAATCTCGCCCATGGTATTGACAAGACACCTTGTTGTTATTTAATGATCACGTTACAGGGCTGTTGATAATTCTATTGAACAATCATTGGCAATAACATTGAGCTATTACTCGTAGCCCTGGCCAAATGTTATTTACATCAAGGCTGAATAATTATTGACAACACTGTTGAATGATGACCAAGATAATTGATAATTACCGATAAGGGCGAGTGCTGCTAACATAAATAGATTATTTTGGATGAACCAAAATAAATTATTTTGGATGCTGAATTATTATTGATGAGCTGACTGATCGACCGACGAAGATGCCTTCGTGTCAATCTGTATGAACGCAGCATAAGATTTAGACCAGTCCTTAAACGCCGATACCAAATAGGAAGTAGACGATTAAATTATATTTCATCAATGCGATGTAGAATTTGTTATTTGCTTCATACTGCATTAATTATTTGGTAATAACAATACTCACATTTCAGTAATATCTTCCATCTTAATTTCAGACGGCAGAGTTGGGAACGACACAATTCCTCGGTCTGCATCGGTGCATGAGATCCTTGAGTTGCTGCAAGTGCAAGACGCTGGACACGCGGCGGTAAACCGCCAAAGCGCGATTAAAAGACAACAGAATGCCCACCGCGCCATTCCTTGCCCCCTCCACAAGGAGATCATCGCGCCTCCCTCGGTGCCCAATCCAGGACTGCTTAAACCTTGTTTTACCCACGGAAATACCAGCGGTCGTTCCCCGAGAAACGCAGTCGAACGGGCATGCGATAAGCCCTTGTGTAGGAGGTGAGACTGTAATGGAATTGTCTTCTCCACCGTCTCCGCAAAAAGCCAAGCGTACAATATTACATTTGGAGACTTAAAGTGTGTGTGCCAAGGGTTCCTTCCTTTCCCCTCTTTCTCTCGCTCCCCCCGTTTCTCTCTCTTTCCGTCGGTGTCTTCCCTCCCCGAGGAGCTGGAGCTGGCTGCAAGCGGAGAAAAACACCGTTGTGGCTCGTGCTCTGCTGCAAGCTGGAGTACACGAGAAAAAAAAAAAAAACAGGCAGAGACGGCGCGCGCGTTACCACCACGAATAGCTTAACGCAAGCCAGTCTACTACAACATGTCCAACCGCAGTCGTTTGCAATTAGGCGACGTTTACCTCGGGTATTCCTGCAAGTAAACCTGCATTATTTTTTTTAAAATTTGTTTATAACGGCGTGATCTCAGCCCACCTCGTCTTTTGGTCAAGGTGCGCGCTTGTCAGACGAATAATCTTAAAGGCTTTGACAAAAAATGGTGATCAGAAGTTTCCCAATTCGATATTGCAAAAAGGTAAATTGACACTATATTGATATCAATTCAAATGTGTTGATTCTGCCTGAAAACCTTCACACATGTTAGTTACGGTGGCTTAGAGTATCTTCAATATGAGAAGCCTATAGCTGTCAGTCACACTCTTCAATTGTGTTATACATCGTTACACTGTGTCATATTATAGTCATTTAGCACGCTGATGAATGTTGCATTAATGTTACAGATTTCACAGTACTGAAGGAACTGGCAAATTTAAAAGATGCAGGGAATTGGCTCAATAATACCTGCTGATGCGTCTGTCAGTCAGTAATTTCTCATCTTGTTCAGTAACCAGGAGCGCGAGGGTATTCGTTTCCTCCCTGCTACACCCCACTCTCTACGCGTGACGTGCGTTTTGACGCACAAGACGAAGGACTGAATCGATGTAAAAACATATTTGTGAACGTATAAATATGTTATGCAACTGAGTGTTTATTATAGTAGTTAGATATCAATTTTAAATCTAAGAGGACTTTCATCAAGCGCACTATACAATAACAAATAATAATAATAATAATAATAATAATAATAATAACAGCTATTATTATTATTATTATTATTATTATTATAGAAGAAAAAGAAATAAAAGAACCTTTCTGTTTCTGTTCACGTGGCTTCTTTTCCTCGCGAGACAAGGGAATAAACAATTCGGGGTTCAGACCAGAAACAGACGACATACGTCTAAACTCGAAGTTAGAGGGAAAAAGATTTCTCAACATATGCTGTTATTGCTAAAATGCTGGGGCTTTGATGATTTCTGAACAACCTGGTTGCTCATGTTCCCGCGAAGAGAATCGAGGATCACGCGTCCTAGGGGGAAATAAGTGCACTTCTAGATAATAGCCGTGGCGGTTGCCAGCGAGCGAGGGAAATGCATTTTCTGGGAATTGGTCGTTTCATTAGTGGCCCAGACGATGAACCGCAGCGGTTTAACACACAGCATTTGCCAGGGGACAAAATTAAGCGTTTATTCTGACACCTGGTGGCAACTATATAAACTTGCATTTGCTCTGTCTTTATGATGACTTGGCTACCTTTCTACGGACTGCCACCCGTCTACTGACTCTGCTGGTTACAGCATCGCACTACCGCAGCGAGGACTCAGCGCAACCTTGATGGGCCTTCAGATTTGTCCACGAGTTAAGCAGTAAATAAATTGTCCACACTACTTCGAAGCTTGCCATTTTAATTTATAAATTACGAGTATGAAGCTATTAAAACTCAGAGAACTTCATCAGTTACGCACAGACTCCGTTTTAAAGACTTAGACTACTTTTATTTGTGATTCCTATGGCAAGTGGCTGGCAATCTTATTTCCTAGATAGAGACGCAATCTGATAATAAAAAATAAATAAATAAATTCGTTTCATGCAGGAGGCCTGTTGTGGAGAGTGAAGGGGCTCATTGGGGAAACCCTAGTTGGCTGAGTGCTTTTGCGTTGTATTCCAGTGTTTTGGCTCCTGTGGGAAACTCTCCGCGGTAAAGGAGAGAAAACCAGGGGGTTCGTTCGGTCGTACAAAGCCACAAAAGACAAGGGTTTCTGTCTTTTCTTTAAGGCCTGAGAAGAACCTGACTGTGAATAAGAGTGGCATTACGTCATAGCCTAATTGAGGGGGTGTTTTTCCTATTTTTTCCCGGCCGGGAGGAAACTGGGTTTTTCGTGCTTCAGACGGCTTATCATTATTTTTGTTTACTTGTTTTTCGGCTCTTTTTTGGTAGTTTTTAATTAATATTTTAATAATTTTTACTTGCTATGAGTTACGAAAGAACATTCAATCGGAGACTCAAAACAGACGGGCCTGCGCTGAAGCCTCAAAATAGCCTAATTTTATCCTGGGTCGGTTAATTTGCCGAAACGAGTCAAATAGTCCTTGCGCTCGTTTGTCTTGTTATGTTTGAAGTAAAATAAGTCTGACCAAAATGCACAAAATACCTTTGTGCCAGAAAAAGCACTTTAATTTATTATTAGCAGGTTAGATAGTAACCAACCTCTCTTTTTGCTAAGAATAAATCGGCTAGAAGCACACTAAGCAATTGAACGACCATTTTTTATAGCCTACCATTTTTATTTCAACCTCACACCGTTGCTACAAAAATAGGTCAGAGCAGACAATTACTACAAGTATGAGCAGAACACAATTTTAAACTTGACTCATTTGTTAACTTCGACAAAAACTGAAGTATCCAGCACATTGATACATATCTTTTTTATTAATTAACCGCTTTAAGGAGAAGGTGTAATTTAGTTAAGGAGTGAACAGTAACTTGTTTAAACTTGTGGAATTTCTGTTCGTGTGAGAAAATGGCAATAAGGTAAATTAACACAAATTTAAATATTATGTTGTTTGTATTGTCATTGTAATAACAGATAACGTCATTGAGGTTGAAAAAAATGTGAGTTAACCATTAAAAATAAATGCAATTCTCTTGCCTTCCGCAATGTGGCCATTAGAAAAACTGAAGAATAAGGTTTCATCACATTTCATCACAAAGTGCTAAGGAGCTGTCGATATCTGTGTACTTTGCCAAAAGTGCAACAGCGCAGGATACGTTTCATGGCACCTTGACATGAAAAAAAGCTAGAGAGGCAAACCCACCCGCCCAGCCAACGACAGGCCTCACATGCACAGTCTGTGGACGGCACTTCAGGGCAAGGATCAGGCTAGTCAGCCATCTCCGGACGCACAAAGACTGAAGTCGAGGTCCTCATCGAATTCGATGGACGAACATCATCATCATTTGATACAGAATATTTGTTTTATATCAAGTCGTCATAAATTGCAAGATAAGGATTCACTTGTCACGTTAAATTGGTTTAAATTGTAGTTAATATCCCCGTCTTGCCAACTTGGAAGAAAAAATGATTTACTCCAACTGGCAGTATCACAATTACTCCTTAGGGGGGAGCTATGGGAGAAAAATAGTGAGTAAAATACAGTTTTCAAGCAAGACGAATTTGATGATGGAACGTGAATAGATTGGGAGCTTCTCAGGTAAATAATTGCATTTTCTTAAAAAAAAAGACCTCAAACTTAATATTGAATGAAGAGTTTGGAATGAAATGCCAGATAGAAGAAGGACTGGGCTTGTATCTTTTACACCAATTAACTCTTAAGGTGTTGATGATGTAATCAGAATTTAAAAAAAAAAAAATCGAGCCTGCCTTTTTCGAGTCCCTCCTTGACGAGACACTAAACCATGCCCCAAACAAAATTCTGTTGATGTATTAGAAAGTTTTTTTTTTTTTTTTTTTTTGTGGGTACGATAGTGCACTACTATATTCGGGAGGAAAAAGCTCAATTTTTCCCTCCTTTTCCATTTGGGGATCATTTTAGTGTCTGTTACGGAGGGGACATTTGGTTGACAATACCTCGGAATTGCCCATATGGCGTCCTCTTTGTTTTTTTCTTCTTGTCCCTCGCGCACAGAGATTTCTCCAGATTCTCTGACTCTTTTGCTGATATTATGTACTGTTGATTCAAAGTTTTCGCAATTTTACATGGAGGAACATTTTTCTGAAATTGTTCCACAATTTTTAGACGCAATTTTTTTGCAGATTGGTGAATCTCTGTCCATCTTTACTTCTGAGAGATTCTGTCTCTCTAAAATGTTCTTTTTATACCTACACTGTAAAAACTGTTACTTAGATAAAACTCAGATGAAATAAGGCAACATTTTCCAAGCACTTTTTGTTAGTTTAGTGAACTTCTTGTTTTTTTTTAAGTTGAGAAAACTCAATCATAAAATTTTAGCATCAAGTAAAAATTTTAAGTACAGTCTACAAAAAACCCCAAAGAAATTGAGTACAACCATTGTCAAAATGGACAGCATTTTAACTACATCTAACTTAATTAAATTAAGTGGTATTCAAAAGAAAACATGAATTTTTACTTTCATTTTACTTTTTTAATATTTACCAATTCCCAACCTCCCCTGAGGGACCACCTGTTCTGCATGCTTTAGATCTCTCCCTGCTCCAGCACAGGTGATTCAAATGATCAGCTCATTATCAATCAGCTTCAGGGGGGTTGATAACGAGCTGATCATTTGAATCACCTGTGCTAGAGCAGGCAGAGATCGAAAATATGTAGGACAGGTGGTCCTCCAGCAGAGGTTTGGGAAGTACTGTATTATACTACAAACCCCAATTCCAATGAAGTTGGAATGTTGTGTAAAATGTAAATAAAAATGGAATGCAATGATTTGCAAATCTCAAACTCACATTATTTACAACTGAACATAGACAACATAATGTTGAAGTTGAGACATTTCATGAAAAATATTGGAAATATTAGCTCATTTCAAATTTGATGGCAGCAACACATTTAAAAATAGTTGGGACAGGGGCAACAAAAGGCCGGAAAAGTGGTGCTAATAAAAAAGGAGCATTTTGCAACTGATTAGGTTAATTGGCATCAGGTCAGGAACATGACTGTGTATAAGAGCAGCATTCTAGAGAGGCAGTCTGTTAGATGGGCAGAGGTTTACCAATCTGCATCTAAAAATTGAGAACAACTTCAGAAAAAGCTTTCTCAATGTGAAATTGTGAAGACTTTGAATATCCCACCATCCAGAGTACAAAAGATTCAGAATCTGGAGAAATGTCTGTGCATAAGGGACAAGGCTGAAGGTGAATATTGGATGCTCGCGATCTTCGGGCCCTCAGACGGCACTACGCTAAAAATGGACTTGATACTGCATGGGTTCAGGAACACTTCCAGAAATCATTGTCTGAACACAGTTCACTGTACAATCCACAAGTGCTTGTTAAGGCTGGATCGAGTAAATAAGCCATATGTAAAAATCCAGAAATGCTGCCATCTTCTCTGGGCCAAAGCTCATTTAAAATGGTTTAAAATGGACTGAGGCAAAATGGAAAGCCATTTTAAAATGAGCTTTGGCCCTGAGCAGATGGCATCATTTCTGGATCTTGTTCACATATTGCTTCTCTGCATGATACAACTTTAACTTGCATTTATCGATTGCACAGCAAACTGTACTCACGCAATGATTTGTGGACGTGTTCCTGAGCCCATGGAGTGAATTCAAGCGCAGAATCATACTTGTTTTTAATGCAGTGCAGCCTGAGGGCCAGAAGATCACGAGCATCCAATATTCACCATCGGTCTTGTCCCTTATGCACAGATTTCCCCAGATTCTTTTGTATTGTAGATGGTGGCATAATCAAAGTCTTCGCAATTTCACGTCAAGAATTTTTTCTGAAACGGTTCGATTTTTAGATGCAGATTGGTGAACCTCTGCCCATCTTTACTTCTAAGAAAGGGTGCCTCTCTAAAATGCTCGTTTTATACCCAGTCATGTTACTGACCTGGTGCCAATTAACCTAATTAGTTGCCAAATGCTGTTCATGGCGAGAAGTGATGACAAGCGGCGAGGGAGGAGCATATCTTTAAAATGGATCGGAAAATGTCTACCGGCGGAGGTGGAGGCGTAGCAAAGCAAAAGATGGATTTTTTTCCAGAGCGATCAATGCTCATAGTTTCATAAATCGCTGACGAATTAACATCGCCTCGGTGAAGATCTAATCCAAACTTAATGTGTTGTTTAAATTCGTGGTTGCTGTGTTGGGAAAAATATCCAACAAGCATGCGCACAAGCTTGTAAGGCACAAAAAAAAAAAAAAAAAAAAGACCAGAAAGTTGGAGTTTATCTGGGGTATTTTAAGTCATAATTTATGCACATAAGAAAACGCGTCATAACTATGTGACGCAACTTAAACAGTGCAATTGAAAATAAGTGGACTGTTACACTACCAATTAGTTTCAGAGAACTGTTGCTAATCAAACAACGCAAACTGCAGCAGGATTAGTTAATTAAGCGTACAGATGTACCATTACCTAAAGGTCTTTAATACCGCCAACGGACTGCAACTGATTTCTGCCTTACTTTTTCCACATGTGCAGATAGATTAATCATGACGTCAAACAGCAACTATGAATGGCTGCAAAGTGGAATGTGACTGGGGCGTCCGGTGGCTCATCGGCCTAAGTGCGCGTACCAAAAAGGCTGTCGCCCTCCCGCAATGACCTGGGCTCGATTCCGGCTCAGGTCATTTGCTGCATAGCCTCCCCCATTCTTCTCCCCAACCTTCCTGTCTCTCTACACTGTATGATTGTCAAATAAAAGAAAAATTCCCAAAAAAAATAATCTTAAAAAAAAAAAAGTGGACTGAGACTGCTTTGTGGTCAGTTCCTGGTCACATGACTTAGACCCAATAAATTGGCATGTCTGTAAATGCTTTCACGCCTAACACTTTGCCTTGTGTTCAGCCATTTTGTCTATTTGTCTATGACACTAGTGTTCAGCGCTAGGCGTCAGACACTAAAGTGACTGAAAATGAACAGATCTAAGGCAGGTACAGGTGCTGGGGGCGGACTGGGGAAAAAAAGTGGCCCGGGAATTTGTATCTGACCAGCCCACTCTCCAGGTGACAGGGATAGGGAGGTAGTGACTGGCCGAAAAAAAAAAAAATGTTATTTGACAAAAAAAGTATGGATTTTAACATCATATTGGACCATATATCCCATAAGGACAAATTTTATTTGGCAGGGTAAAACAACAAATCAATATGCAGTAGGCTATTAACAACTGGTCCACCAGTGGGGTCCTTTTGTAAGCTCAAGCAAATTTTACCCGAACACATACTTGCGATAGCCTAATAATTTAACGTCAGTCCTGACTCCTACCGCATTTGAAAGTCTGAGCCTCCAATGTCTGTTCACTTTATTCTATAAGCTTTTTCGACCTCTCCATTACTTTCTGACATTTGCGTCTGACCATTTATCCGTTGAAATGCGTTTTTAGACTGGTAACGCAATAGGGGACAAGCAAGGCCATTGGTCAAACAAATTTCCCAGCAAACCTGCTTTCTGAAACTTTTAGGACGAAACAACAACATTAAATTAATTGTACATAGATTAAACCCACGCGTCGTTTTTTATTTGCAAGAATACAGTTTTTGGGTCATTATTATATCATAAAACAAATATATAGATAGATACGAAACAAAATGACCATGACGCAGGATTACCGTAATAGTGAAGCAGAACCATAAAAAGTGGTATATATAGCTTTGAGTCACACTTTCACCATTTTCTGTAGCAACTGACAACTCCATTTAATAGTCTGTACAGCGGTTGTAAGCTATTTTCAAAAAGGTATGGAAATTTTTTGTGTTAAGGCGGTAACGCTGAACAAATAAGGCGACACCACTGTGCTATCGCTCACATTAATGAGGGCTACTGACCACCAGTGGGCCATCTACGCAACTGCAATTTAGGTCTTTGGCCGGACCGGTGCACTGACCCAGCGGCCCACCGGGAAAACTCCCGGTATTCCCGATGGCCAGTCCGCCGCTCAAATATAAATAATTCCTTTTGTTCACTCTTCTACTCAAGGTCTGACTTGCAGATTCAACATGTCTACTGAAGAAATTAAATTGCAATGCTGAAATGTGTTCTTCAATTACTGCATGTGGGTGGGTCCTGAAAATTGACTTATTGAGTACGTTTTTAAACGAAGTTTTGTGAAATCAGTTTATTGTGGAGTACCAGGAAATCAAATTTATGATGAAAATTTTAAGTTACCAAAACATTTACACTTTTTACTTTTCTGTAACTTAAACAGTCAGTAAAAAAAGACAAAATCAATTTATTGTATGAAATATATACTCAGAGGCAATGAAAACGCAACACCAGTTCGGAATCAAATAATTTTGTGACTCAAATTTATTTTCTTATTTTAACAATTTAAATATGTTGGGAGGGTTGACTTTGATGAATTAAATGTGTTAATGGGCCGATTTGGACAATAATAAACAGATGCATTAAGCATAACGAGCACAAGTTGAAAATGAAAAATCACAACAAGACTGAACAGAACACACATTTAAAAATGAACTCAAAAGAACAGTCAGTATCGGGTGTGACCCCCACGAACATCCACACGGGCAGTACAACATCTCCTCATGGACTTGACTAAGCGTCTTAGGTTGTCTTGGGGAAGTTGTCGCCACTCTGCCTGTAGTGCATTCTGGAGTTGCTGCCTGGTTTGAGGTCTGGGTACTCTTGATGAAAGAGCTCATCCCAGTTGGACGTACTACACCCAAAATGTACTGATGCTGGACGTACTACACCCAAAACGGTGAGCCACTTGCTGGGCACTTACTCCCGCCTCTAGCATACCCAGGGCCCTGTTCCGTTGTTCAGTCGACAGATGTAGCATTATGACACTTAAAAATGTTTTTTATGTGGCTTTTATCATGCCTTTATATAGGGAAGACAACCCCTCCTTCATTTCAACCACTGTACTTGCACAACTCCTAATCCCATATATTGTACTCAATATGGATTGATGAGAGTCCAACTCACACTGTTGAGTAACATGATGATCATTCATGTGTAACGAGGTACACATTGTGACCCCAATGGTCACTTAAGAACTCAAATTGGACTACTCAGGTCCTGAGCAAAAATAAACCAAAATTTAGAGTGTTGCATTTTCATTGCCTTTGAGTATACATTTTAAAATTAAGTAATATGGACATTGCCATTGAAGGACTTTTTACAGTGTAGTCATGTTACTGATCTGTTGCCAATTAACTTCATTAGTTGCTAAATGCTCCTCCAGTTGTTTTTTATTAGTTCCACTTACTTTTCCAGCCTTTTGTTGCCCCTCTCCCAACTTTTTTGAGATGTGTTGCTGCCATCAAATTCAAAATGAGCTGATATTTTTCATGAAATGGTAAAATGTCTCACATTCAACATCTGATATGTTGTCTATGTTCTGCCGTGAATAAAATGTAGGTTTATGAGATTTGCAAATCATTGCATTCTGTTTTTAATTACAATTTACACAGCAGCCCTCCTTTTTTAGAATTCAGGTTGTAGTAATTAATCCTGGGGTCAAAATGACACAAAAAACATGTCCATATCTTATAATAAAAAGGGAACTTCCTTATAATTTCAGCCAAAAGTATCCCAATGACACTCTCTTGTAAAGAAATAAACTAAAAATATATGGGTCATAACATAAGGGCAAAAAAAAAAAAAAAAAAAATTTCCCTTTATTGAAAAAGATTGAAAAAGAGTGTTCCTTGGACTTGGGCCCTTTGGAATCATATCAATCAATCAATCAATTAATCAATCAATTTCCTTTATTACAGGGAAGTCCCACTGAGACCGAGGTCTCTTTTTCAGGGGAGCCCTGAATACAATAAAACAATTACAAAGTGGGTTAACACACAGAGCAAAGTAAAATTCACACAATTACATACAATAACTGCAGAATAAAGGAAAACAAACTTTAAAATACAGTTTAAAAAAAGAAAATTAAAAAAAAGTAAGACATTCAAGTGCAAAGGACAGAGAACAAGTCCAAAGTTAAAACTAAAGGCAAGTACATCTGGCCTCCTCAAGTCACACCTCCCACAGTCGATTCTTGAAGGATTCATATGGAATGAGACAATCAAGCTTCAGAGAGTCTTGGCATCTATTCCAGACATAAGGTGCAAATGAGCTAAAAGCAGAACAGCCCAAATTTGTACTAGTTCTGGGTGACTCTAAAAAAATCCACCTTGCGATCTGACATGCTGGCTACGGATTTTGAAGGACAAAAGCCTAGTAATATATGAAGGAAGTTTGCCAAGCAATGCTTTATAAATAAATAAAATACAATGGAACTTCTTTCTAAAATAAAGGGAAAACCAACCAACAGAACTATATAACACACAGTGATGAGTGCAGAAACAATCTCCAGTGATAAAACGCAGAGCGCTGTGATAAATAGCGTCCAGAGGTCTTAAAGTACTATCAGAGGCATGCATGTAAAGGATATCCCCATAGTCAAATAAGGTAAGATTGTTGCCTGGACAATCCTCTTCCTACTGTCTAAAGAAAAACAAGACCTGTTTCTGTAAAGAAACCCAATTTTTGTTCTGATTTTCTTGGACAAGTTAGACACATGAGTTTTAAAGGAAAAGCAATGATCCAGCCAGACACCCAAATACTTGTAAGACTGAACTTGCTCAATTTTAGCACCAGTCACTGAGAAAATTGAGTTATTTGGCATAACTGCATTCCGAGCAGAAAAAAACATGAACTTAGTTTGATCCATATTTAAAACAAGTTTCAGATCAGTTAGAGCGTGTTGAGTAAGATTAAAAGCCGATTGCAGGTAGATAAGGGCCTGGGCACACGTTGGTGCAGAGGAGTATAACACAGTGTCATCTGCATAAAAATGAACCTTGCAATTTGCAATATTACGAGCAGTATTATTAATATAAATTGTGAATAAAATCGGTCCAAGTATGGATCCTTGGGGTACTCCTTTCGTCAGTTTTAAAAATTGTGACTTCGCATCCCCAAGCATAATAGCTTATGTTCTATTAGAGAGATAGTCCTGGAACCACAAGCAAGCATCACAATCAAGACCAATGGAGGACAACTTTTTTAATAAAATAAAATGGTCTACTGTATCGAAAGCTTTTGCTAAATCAATAAATAGGGCTGCACATTTTTGTTTATTATCCACAGCTGATATCAAATCATTTATAACCACTGAGGCTGCTGTAATGGTGCTACGACCAGGCCTGAAGCCAGATTGTTGTGAAATTAAAATGTTGTTGAAAGTTAAAAAGCTGCACAGTTGTTGCTTAACGAGAGATTCTAAAATCTTAGCCAGGCAAGGCAATTTTGAGATAGGTCGGTAGCTGTTCACTGAACTGGGATCACCACCCTTAAATAATGGAAAAACATGAGCAGCTTTCCCTACAGTGGGAATAGTCCCCGTCGATACTGACAAGTTAAAAATATTAGCTATTGAATGCGCAATCATTGGGGCTGCTAAACGCAAAAGACTCGGAACTAGATGATCCTCTCCAGTGGAATTATTTACATCAATTTGTTTCAATTCTTGTAGGACCTCATTCACTTGAAATTCCCTAAATGAAAACCATACTCTAGGTTTTGGAGAATTTGTGAATGAACTAGAGCTGAGGTCAGACATATCCCTATAGAGGACTGATTAATAAAATTTTCAAAAAGGTTTCCGGCCACTATAAAATGTTGGTTAAAAAGATCACAGATTTTGTGTTTATCAGTTATAGGACCAGAATCAGTGTGGATAGAGTATGGTATAGATGAAGACGGATAACAATTCAGGGACTTCACAATTTTCCAAAAATTTGCAGGATTACCCTGACTTTTGGCCAGTGACGAGAGAAAATAATCAGATTTCACCTTTTTAATCAGTGAGCAGCATTTATTTCTTAATTTTATAAAAACCTGCCAGTCAGAGAGTGCCTGGGTTTCCCTAGCTTTACCCCATGCTTCATCCCTGCTGCGTAGTTCAGTGGATAAGGCATTCGAAAACCAAGGGTTTCTTCTATTCTTAACCATAAGTCTCTTCGCCGGATCATGCTTATCCACAGCACAATTAAACACAGTAATAAAGAGAGCCAATGGTAGGTCAGGGTCTGGAATAAAACCCGCAGAGCTTAAATCACTCCAGAAAATATCGTGCAAAAAGGCCTGTTCATGGAAATGATTAAAATTTCTTTTAGTAATAAAACATGGAGGAGCCTTTGTAACTTGCATGTCTCTAATACATGCTACTGGGCAGTGATCACTAAAATGCAAAGGAAAGACGCCACTCAGGACATACTTGTGCGGTCTATTTGTTAAAATCAGATCAATCAAAGTTGACCGGGATAAATCTTTAAAATTAGGTCGTGTAGGCTCCAAAATAAGTTGCGTGAGAGTCAGGCCATCGCAGACCTCTTTAAAATGGTTTGAGGACGGTGATAACCAAACTATATTGAGATCACCAGCAACCAATAATTCAATGTGAGCATAAGTGGACAAGATATTAGAGAGATTGATCATGGAGGGTGAAAGAGCACTTGGTGGGCGATACACACCTGCTAGTGTAAAACTTGCACAACCCAAACCTATTTTGATGATTAGACACTCAAACTGCTCTAGAGTGGAGGAGGACAATAAATCATTCACAGTGAGAGAGGATTTTACAAACATCAATACCCCTCCCCCTCTCTTAATCCTGTCACACCTAAAAACATTATAACCAACCACTGCTATATCATGGTCCGACACAGAATCATTCAACCCAGATTCAGTGGCAAGAAATGCATCAGGATTACTTTGCAGAACCAGAGCCCTAACACAATCCATTTTCGATAACAGACTCCTTACATTAAGATACAGTAGACCCAACCCACACTTACGAGATTGAAAAGCTACAAGTGTTAAAACTACAGGAGGCACCATTGAAATAATACCAGGGGTCTGAATATTGATTTGTGTCAGGTTTGCTACCGAGACACCACTTGGTCTAAATTTCTGCCTTGGCAGGCGCGTGGAAGTAATTTTTGCGATTGGGTGCGCAATAGTACTTGTTGCCCCAGGAAATTTTACACCCTCACTACATCTGACCGGGATGTTTAAAAAGCCAACAAAGGGAGCAGGTTCACTTGAAAATGAAATGGCGGTTGGACGTTGGGGGGAGCTCTTGTGGGAGACAGCACGCTGACAATGAACCATTAAGGAAGGTGAAGGAAGTTCCGGCCAGTGTGTGCAGGAAGTAAACAGTCAGTCCCTTGGGAAGCACAACACAGCATGGTGAATGTTGGCTGATAGCATTTGGCTGCCCCATTTGCCCCATATATATATATATATATATATATATATATATATATCAGTGGCGGCTGGTGAACTGGCAATAGGGGAGGCTCAAACCCATCCCTTGAAAATAATGATTGGTCATGACCTATTTTCAATCATTCATTTAAATTACCATTACAAAAGCTCCAAAAACTCTCAACATTATCAGGTGTGGTCAGTTTTCATTAATAACGCACACCTGTCAACTCTCACGCATTCCACGAGAGTTTTAGTGGCATATCTACTTTTCCCTGCTGTAGTCAGCAATTATTCAATCAATGCATATGTAAGAGATTCTCGCACAGAATTGAAGTCCTAGTCCATGGAGGTTTATCAGTCCATAAACCATGGAGGTTTATGACTCCGGACTTCTCACGCTTTTCTTTACTCAGGGGTTGGAAGAAATGCGTGTGTTTCATGATCGTTTAAACTGTTTAAATTAAATAAGGTCATTGAAAGCAATGGAATTGCATAAAGACATTTCAAATGATCTTATTTCATTGAACTGAATATATTTTCCATACCTGCTGTTACTCATCAACAAAAAAAAAAAAGGTGAAAAATTTGAATTTCAATTCTTAGTTAATTTTGAGACATTTTGTTCTCAAAATTTGTTGAAAATAAGTATTTGATACTGGACTTTGACTGAAAATGACTGTTTGGTCATAAAGGTGCAGTTCTCCAGTGTCAAAAAAAAAATATTCAGAAAACCATTTTTCTGGGACTTAAAGAGCTCATTGTTACGCTAGCTGTAAGCCCATTTTACCCATTCAGCCCAAGTGTTTAAAAGGTTCAAGCATGTTAAAGAGGTATTCACCATTAATTTACAAAAATAAAAAAACTAAAAAAATTAATTCTATCAATCTCAATAATTTAAACCAATTTCAAGATAGAAATTGAGCTTTCTTAATTTCTTCAATAGTTATGTCCTCAGCACACAATGATTTCAAGTTCTCTTCAATAGTGGGAATCTTCTTCTGAGCTTTTTTTTTTTTAGAAATTCCTCACAGGCTTCCACACTGGAATCAGATCGGCACAATTTTATGTAAGAGCTATAACTGTGGCCAGAAGTTGGTTTCGGATCTTTGGATAAAAATGAATTTATGTTTAAGGCAATTATGGCATTTTTCTATTAAATTTCTCATTCAGGAGCAAAAAAAGTTATTTTCTTGCCTCTCTCTTTAAAAGTCCGTGATACCTAACATTATTATTGAGCAAAGGAATTAATTAGGCAGTGTTTAGACATAGATATGAAATTTATGAATTTATTGAACATTATATTTTTCTTTTTTGTAGCACAAATCAGGGTACCTCTAAACACTGAATTTTCCATCCTTCAATGAAGATGATGGGGCAACAGAAAGATTTTTTTCCCTTTTTTTTTCCGTACTTGTTTCAGATACTGGCCAAGGTTTCTTTTGTGTGGCTCTGTCTTGTGTAGAGAGAGCCAAAGTTATCACCTCCTCCAAGTAACTTCTGTTTGTCAGCAGTATTACAAAAAAAACAAACAACCTAATTTTTGTGAAACTTCGCAGAAGGATGTAGGTTGTGGAATCAAGGGTCTAAAGAATCATGGGGCAGATACACAAGTTATTTTTCTCTTTCTTTTACAGTGTGAGATTAGACTTTTGGGTTTGGTGGAATAAATGCCATACATCATAATATCCAGTAGATGGTAGTAAAGTTCAATGCCGACAAATCAAAGCCAACTTGGAACAGTGGACAATTGACCTCGGCAGAAATCTGCGCTCTTTGAATGCCTTTTTAGTGTGAAGCTTTTTATCGGTAAGAAAATCTGACCCTCGTCCTTCCTTCATTGCACAGACACGTAGCCAGCGCAGCACAAATCGTATGATCATAAATCCACGAGTCATCACTTCCTTGTTGTCCTAGGCGATCCACAATGTTCACACCATATTTAAGGCTGTCACAAACTATTGAATTCAATTCTTTTCCCAGTTGATCAAATCTCCAACAAGTAATCAAGAGATTATACTTTAAGTGCTCTTGTTTATTCATGTTGGAGTTCTTATCTGTTTTACTGTTTATACAGTACACAGTGGAGGTTACTTAGCAAAAATACTCCCTACTTCACGGCCGTATTGCTTGGCCCCCTGTTTAATGTCCATTCTCCAATAGCATGGGAGTAACAGTTAGTTTATGACTGAGGGAGAAAGAACAACTGAAACACTTGTGTCAACAAGATTACATTTTATTTTTTCATTGACGTTACATTTATCACAGTACATTATTTTTTTTGGGGGGGTGAATTTGCATGATTTCACCCTTTTAATTTTTAGATTACACCCTTTTGTGATAGTATGTTCACACCATGTGGTCATTACAGTGATACACCATCAGCTGGCCCATTGATTGGTCAAGTGATCCTTGCGCTCTCTTATAGCCATAAGACTTAATATTATAGCAGGCTATCAGCAAGATCAGCAAGTTAAAGCATTTAGAGAACAGTCTCGATATTTCCCGCACTCAGTAATGCTGTTAAATGAATGTCATTAGCGGGGCGAACATTGCATTAACATTCCAATCTAAAAAGTGTTTCCGGCCTGCATAGAGACAGGCTGCAATGCATATTTATCATCTAAAGATAAAAGACTCCATTAACTTCACAGCTGTTTTCTCACCTTTGTTTACCTGCACCCCCCAGATTAGTTATTACCAGAAATATTTACCTGAGGGGACAACTTGATTTAACATCATAATGAGGTCATCTCTGGGTAAAGTCAAGTTTAGTTCCGGGGCTATTTTCATTAGATAGTGTATTAGGTTATTGGCCTACATTGTATTTCGTGATGTTTTATTTCAATTATAACATCTCTTATCAATGCAAACCACATATCACTTTGTAAAAATCCACACATGCCCACTGAGTAAACCATACCAGCGGTGTAAACCGTGAAGGCCTACAGAGTGCATCATTTCACCCTGAATTAATTAATAGAGCGAGATGATGCACCCTACCTGTCCCTGTGGTTCACTCATCAGGTATATGGTTTACTCTGGGGGATGCGTGTGTTCTCTTATGTAGATCTTCATGCTTTCTACTGATAAATGTGGTTTGCTCAATAAATATATATGATTTACACAATAATTATTCAATTTTTTGCCGTAGATGTGTGATTTGCGAGGTAGGTATGTGGTGTTTTTCAATAGATAAGTGTGGTTTGTGCAGTTGTTTTTTTTTTTTTTTTTACTCAGAAAGTATGTGTGGTTTGCTCAGTCAGTGTGTATGAATTTACACCAATAAATAAATTGCTCAAGTTATCTCGATTTTCTTCATAGATATATGCGGTCTCCTGAATAGACATGCATTGTTAAGTTAGTACAGTAGATGTGTGTGGTTTTTGCTGTTAATATGTGAGGTTTTGTCAGTCGATAGGTGCAGTTTTCTAATAGATAAGCGTGGTTTAGCCAACATGTTCCATTAGAGGCCTGAACTACAGCCTGCGGGAAGCTCTAAAAGTCAATTTATTAATAATTTATTAATCAGTTATTAATTATTTATTCCAAAGAGATTTACCTCCACAAACCCATGTGAATGCTTTCCATTTCACTTCAAGGGGAGGGGCCATTAGGGCCACAGCTCTCAGTTCTCAGCAGACCTTTACGACTGCAAGGGTGAGAGCCCTTGAGCGGACCAAACAGTTTTTGGTACTGGGCCTATGAGCTTGGAGACAGGGGCCATATGATGTTTTTGGAGGCTGGTCCTGTTTATTAGATGTGGACCAAATAGTTTTGGGGCAGAGTCAGTCAGATTGAAGGCAGGGCCATGTAGTTTAGAGGCTGGGTCTGTCAGATTGAAGGCAGGGTCAGATAGTTTGGAGGCTGGGTCAGTCAAACTGAATGCAGGGCCAGATAGTTTGGTGGCTGGGTCAGTCAGAATGACGGCAGGGCCAGGTAGTTTAGGGGCTCAACCAGGGGTGCGTTTCCTGAAATCACAGAAGCTAACTTACATAGTTTGGCCCATTGACCGTGAATGGACGAACTATGTAAGTTGCTAACTTAGTTAGCAACTACGCTTTTGGAAAACGCGCCCCAGTGCGGTTGGGGGCAAGGCCAGTGGCAACAATGCGCATTGTATTGCTGTAGGAAGTTTGGTGTGCCCAAAATTAAGCGGGGGGATTTCTGCTGGAGACATAAGTTTCTACAGTAAGACTCAGCACTGTAGTGGGGGGTAAATGCACTTAAGCGCATCTATGTACCTTTTAAAATACAAAATAGTGTTTGTTCACTTTTTTATGATGGTTTATTGTCACAATCCTCGTGTGAATCCCTTTTCTGTCTCCTTCCATCCAGCTGTTTGTGGGTCTTTTAGATGTATTGTCTCCTTTAATTGGTTTATGTCCCGCGTGCTTGCTTCACCAGCTGTTTTGCATCTGTGTTCCCCTTCCCTCAGTTGTGTGTTTGTGTATACTGTATAAATTCCTTACCTTCAGTCTGCAAGTTGTTGGATTGTCATTCACTATAGGTCCTTTAGCAACCAGTCAGTATTTCCTAGTTAAAGTTTATTGTCCTCGGAAATTATTTGTAATCTTAAATGATAGTTAAACACAGAAGATGCCTTCCTAGTTCTATAAATAGAAACAAGCTACCAAATCTTACTCTTGGTCTCCAGGATTGGGACCACAATCCAATTAATCAACCCTCAGTCTATTCCTCTGCCCAGTTTATATGGAACACCTACCAATCCTTCTACAGTCATCCGGATTGGGACTCCTAAACTCCTAGGTCCTGCCATCTGACAGTTCAACTCTGGTGAAGTGTGCACCCCATCTGGCAGCTGTCCCGGATCCCCACTGGCCAGGCACGAACACGCCGCTTGCACTCAATCCAGTACCATCTGAACTGAACTGTGTCATTCTGCTCTGAGCTCCGTCTCTCTGTCACTACCTTATTACTATTGTAAGAGCGAAATTAATGAGTGCAATGTTTCAAATTAATGTTTTATGCAAGTTTAGTATATGAAATTATTGGTTGCACATATTCAGAAATTACGGTAATGTTAAAACAATGTACCGGTATTAGACACGGCAGCTAGTTGGCGCTGCGGAAGTAGCTGGCGTTTGATGGAAAGTAAAAAGGGAAGAAGAGGGGAGATGGAGATTGGAGACTGAAGAGATGTAATGGTTGGACTTTAATTGTGTTCGGACTTTAAAAAAAGTTATGAACAAAACCCAGAATGTGCTGCATTGATTTATTCCTGCCCCCTCAACACCCACGTCACTTACACTATCATTAAACCCTACTATTAGACTGTACTCTGACTTCGTATTTGGCTCCTGATCTGAATTATAACAGTTCATGCACTTGATAGATAGATAGATAGATAGAGTTTTTATTGTCCCAATTTTACTGCACAATTATTGTTATTGCACAATTTTTAAACGTTTCAGTCACATTCAAAGGTAAGGTACACGCTTCTAATGCAATAAACTTTTTTTTTTTTTTCCTCGCACAGCTTGCAAGTTGTTTGTTCTACTTGTGCGCAAAAAAAAGAAAAAAATCACACTGGCCTGGCTCCATAAATGGGAGACACACAATGTAGTCATGAGAGGGTTGGTACGTCGGTGTTGCATCTGGCATATACTAACATGTTTGCATCATAAAGACAGAGAGATGAATGAGAAACGGCCTTAGAAAAAAAAATATCTCAGGAGCAAAAATTGGAAAAGAAAGACGATCACCAGGCAAGGGCAAAGAGCAGTGTAAATATTGGTCTGAGAGTTGAAAGGCCTGAAGAGTGATGCCAAGGTTGCACTGTTTCTGCCAGACAGATGAGTAACATTAGTGTTGCAATGTCTCATTGAACCAATGGGTCAGTATGCTGTTGTTGCGAAGTTAGAGTTCTGAATATTGCTCTGGTGTGTTGGCTCTGAGAAACTGTCTCATCCTCTTTGCATGTTAGCTTTGCAGCAACAACTGTAGTGACAGTTTGCTTACTCACAACTTAGCTGACCAGTAAGTTTCATTACTTGCTGAGTTGAAACTTGCTCCAACTTATTTCACCAAAAACGTAACTTTGCTTGCTGACACAGTGGGATTATGTGGATTGGTGCATAACTCTGAATGCTACGCTAGCTAGATAACAAGTTTAACCAAACCTACAAACCTAGTACCCTGTGTTTGGTCACTGTAGCTTTGTTAAAGCAATCTAAACAAATAACTCTTGCTAATATTACTACATTGTGTTTTGGCTGCCGTCTCCATGTCCCCCGCCAGGTGACGGAAATCGACTGGGGTCGGCGTATCACACAAATACACATTGAAGCCAAAGATGAATAAAATCGGTCAAAGCGTTCTTGAGATTTCACGTTCACAACAAACGGGACGTGACGGACGGACGGCCGGACGGATAACTGACGGAGCTGAATACTATGTCCTTCGGCCCTAATACACCTTGACACCAAAGATGAATGGAATCGGTCAAACCGTTCTTGAGATATTATGTTGACATGGTATTTGTAAGTGGTAAAATGGTTGTAATGACTTTGAGAATGATGCCAAGGTCATGTAAGTCGAGTGGGCTGTGAGCACCCCCTTAATATACCTTGACACCAAAGATGAATGGAATCGGTCAAACTGTTCTTGAGATATCGTGTTCACAACTAACGGGACATGACGGATGGACGGACGGAAGGAGCTGAATACTATGTCCCCCACCCTTAATACATCTTGACACCAAAGATGAATGGAATCGGTCAAACCGTTCTTGAGATATCGCGTTCACAACAAACAGGATGGGACGGACGGACGGATGGCGGAGCGGACGGATGGAGCTGAATACTATGTCCCCGCCCTAATACACCTTGACACCAAAGATGAATGGAATCAGTCGAACCGTTCTTGAGATATCATGTTGACAAGGAATTTGTAAGTGGTCAAATGGTCATAATGACCTTGAGAATAATGCCAAGGTCGCGGAAATCTACTGGGGTTGGCGTATCACACCAATATACCTTAACACCAAAGATGAATGGAATCGGTCAAACTGTTCTTGAGATATCGCATTCAGAACAAACGGGACACGACGGACAGCCGAACGGAGCTGAATACTATGTCCCCCGCTTCGCTCGCTACGTGGCAGCGGGGGACAAAGACCACTTTAAGAGTATGTTGCAGTTATTTATGTGGACCTATTTTGCCAGTGTAATGATTGGACTAACAACTTATGATGTATAGTCTGATTTGTGTTATGTTAGGCTATTTTGTCCATTTATGATGCACCCTACTGGTCAATTTGATTGAAACTTTCAGGGTATGTTTCCAGTACTTATATGAATATATCCTGTGAGTTTTATGGCTATAGGCCAAAAAATTGCTGATTTATAGTTTGATTTGTGTTCTACCACGCTGCTTTGTTTTGCATTTATAGCGCCCCCTATCAGTCAATTTGAATGAAATTTTCTGGGTATGTTTCAGGTCCTTAATTGAATATATCCTGTGAGTTTTATGGCTATAGAACAAACAATGGCTGATTTATAGTCTGATTTGTGTCATGCCATGCCCATTTTTTGCATTTATAGGGCCCCCTATGGGCCGATTTGCATGAAACTGTCAAAGTATGTTCCTGGTACTTATCTGGACATATTCTGTAAGTTCTGCGATGATTGGCCCAATGATTGTTGAATTTTGTCCATTTATGTGCTAAGCCACGCCCCTGCTGAAGCCCTATGGGCTTGAACCCCTAATAATAATAATAATAATAATAATAATAATAAACCAGCACAAAAACAATAGGGTTTCTGCCCTACGGGCTTGAACCCCTAATAATAATAAACCAGCACAAAAACAACAGGGTTTCAGCCCTACGGGCTTGAACCCCTAATAATAATAATAATAATAATAATAATAAACCAGCACAAAAACAATAGGGTTTCTGCCCTATGGGCTTGAGCCCCTAATAATAATAAACCAGCACAAAAACAATAGGGTTTCTGCCCTACGGGCTTGAACCCCTAATAATAATAATAATAATAATGATACGTTGTAAAATTATATAACGTATATTGATATAGACATGATTTGGTTTCGGTTGTTTTGGTGTCATATACCTTGTCATGTATATGGGTGACTGAAACTTACAGTTTATAATAATAACAAGTGGACATGGTCAACAATATCCCCCGCCAAAATGTCTTCTTTAAAGATACTATGAACTGAGGCTCCCAAAAATGCCACAAGGGCAATAACTGTGTAAAAAATAATCATGTGCTTCTTATTTTCGAACTCCATCAGGGTCTTTTAGGTCTTAAGCTACACACCAAATTTGGTTATCCTATCTGTAACAGTTTCTGAGAAAAGCTGTCCCTTTTAGAGATACCGTAGACAGAGTCCAAAAATACGGATCAAGGGCAATAACTCCGGAGAAAATAATCGCTTTTATCTCATTTTTTCGAACTCCATCAAGGCCTTTATGGTCTCAAGCTACTCACCAAATTTGGTTGTCCTATCTCTAATAGTTTCTGAGAAAAGCTGTCCCCTTTATCTCGGACGGACGGACGCACGGACGGACGGAGCTCAAACCTATATCCCCCTCCCACTTCCTGGCGGGGGATAATAATCATCATCATCATCATCATCATTGTCACATCCATGCCTGACTGCCCGGTGACCATGCCCTCTTCACCCAATTACTCCTCATGTCCTCGTTCAAACTCTCCAGAGATTACCTGCACCTGCCCAGAACCCTATTTAAACTCTCAACCGGTCTTAGACAGTCATCAGGTGTCATCGTATTCAGTCCTGTGTTTCCCTGCTCGGGCGTATTCCTTTCGCATTTCTAATCCCGCGTTAATATTTTGGACTTTGAGTGGTTTTAATTTTATTTTGTCGGTACTTTGTGATTTGGGGTCTTGGATTCTCCTTTGTTCTGTCTAAAGTTAAGTACTGCCTTTGGTACATTTTTCTGTGCTTTGAGTTTTGCTTTAGTTTTATTTTTAATTATCTCACTGAGTATCTTCTGAGCATTTGTACTTTTCTTTTTGTTACTGTTATTGATCTTCTGAGCATTTGTTATTATAATATATTATCTCCTGTGCTTTTGCCTTTTGTATTTAGTTTATTTCTGATTCCAGTCTGAATCCATCAATCTGGCCCTTGTATATGTTCTCCTGTTCACGATTATTGTCTTGCTCCTTGGTACTTCTAGTCTGTTACTAAAGAGCCTGGTCCCTTGCAATGTCACGCCTCCAGCCCTCTAACTCACCGGCCTATTAAGACCTGGACCGGATCCCACACTCTCAATCATTGTCTGCATCTATTCCCTATTGCCTATTTGCAATAGCATTTCTCTATATAAAGTAGAGCTTCGCACTCATTCAGTGCGAAGTCTCGTAAGCCTCACAAGCCTGTTGTTTCACTTTAGTCTTGTTGTTTAGACTTAGATCCCGCATATTCATGTGTATTTGTAAAACTCTCTAATTAAGTGCTGTTCTTTATACTTTATGTTATGCGCTTCTCTTTTTGTAATCAGGATCCTCATTTTCTTGTTTATTTATATTTGTAATACATAAGCACTGTTTGCTTAGTCACAATTCTCAGTATTACTAATACTAGTGCAGTGCCCGTAGGAAGTATGTATTCCTATAGAAAAGTGGGAGCTTAAGTAGCTTTTTCATGGATGGCGAAATTAGGCTGTGTTAGCTTCTGAGACCAGCATTTATTTGTCAGAGGAAGATAGGGACAAAATAAACTGCTAACGCAGCATTTCGAACGGTACCTAGCAATAGGTTAGAAATGCTAGCAAGTGAAATCACAGGTTAGAGAATGGACAGTGGTCTCAATATTAATGTGATAAAACAACGAATAGCCTATCCACAAGCGCATGCTATAAAAAACTCCGGGAGTATCAATCAAGACTGCACATACGCAGTACTTTGAATTGTAAAGAAGATCTGGACATGAAAATAAAATATTGAAAACATGCTTTGGTATGAGAACTTAAGGCAATGTTTTAGTTTATCAGACCATGTTCTAGCCATGTCAGCAAACACGATGAGCAGATGAGAACAGCGTGGTGAAACTTAAGAAACAGCCTACTTACAGATGAGAATGCCATAAGCCTATGCAACTTTCTGGTGAGCAAGAGCGGTATAGCAGTAGCAGGATTCTTTTAATTTTTTTTCCTGTGGCGTGGCTATAGCTGAGAGCGAGAGCGCGACAGGCTAGATAGGTTACACAGGCGTATGGGACTGTAACTTTTTGAAAATTTATCAAAAAAGCTTCAAAATGAAGGATGCACACTATCGTGCCATGCGCAAGCCATATCCGAAAGCTTAGGCCGATATGACAAACAGTCAGAGAGGTATGCGAGCCACAGACAGACACACAGACAGACGCTTCTTGCTTTATAGATAGATTATTATCCAGGAACCTTGTTTTCTTGTTCTTTTGTACTTTGTTCTACTTTACCTTCCCGCATTGCCGCGAAGGCATGATAAACCCAATCCATCTTCGTACCAGAGTCCAGTACCCGCTGGGAACCCTCAACTGGTGCACAGAGCAAACCCTTACATCCGTGCACTAACTTCCAGTTTTGTCTGCCCCTGTTGTGTTTCCTGAGTGTACCCTGACAAACATCATCATCATCATCACAATAGAAACCAATTTCCAGAAAAGTTGGGACGCTGTCTAAAATGCGAATAAAAACAATGCAATGACTTGCAGATTATTTAAACCTGGTATTTACTTGAAAATGGTTCAAAGACAATATATCAAACATTGAAAATGAGAAATGTATTGTTTTTTGAAAAATTTTTGCTCATTTTGAATTTGAAGCCAGCAACATGTGTCTAAAAAGTTGAGACGGGGAAACAAAAGATTGGAAAAGTTTTCTCTTGCTTAAAAAATGCACCTGGTGGAACATTTCACTGCTAATTAGATTAACTGGCAACAGGTCAGTGACATGAATGGGAATGGAAAGAGTATCTCAGAGAGGCTGAGTCTTTTAGAAGATGATGAGGGCCTCACTCCTCTGTGACAGACTGCATGGGAAAATTGTTCAACAATTTAAGAATGAAGTTGTAAAGAAAATCATCTGTGGTACGTAATATAATAAAATTATTCAGAGAATCCGGAGAATTCTCTGTATGCGAGGGACAAGGCCAAAAATCAACATTGAATGGCTTTAATCTTCAGGCCCTCAGGTGGCACTGTGTTAAAAACAAATAGGATTCTGTTATGGAAATCAATGCATGGGCTCAGGAACACCTCTGAAAACTATTCTCAGTGAGCACAATTTGTTACTGCATCCACAAATGCAAGTTAAAATTTTACTATGTAAAGAAAAAAATCATGAATAAACAAAATCCGGAAACATTGCCGCCTTCTCTGGGCCTAAGCTCATTTATGATGGCCTGAGAGGAAGTGGAAAATTACCCTGTGGACAGACCAATCAAAATCTGAATTTTTTTTTTGGAAATCAAGGACACCACATCTTCTAAGATAAGAAGAAAAAGAAACATCTGGCCTTTTATCAGCACACAGTTCAAAAGTCAGCATTCGCGATGGTATGGGGTGCATTAGTGCATGCGGCATGGGTAAGTTGCACATCTATGAAGACAACATTAACCCTTTGTTGCATGTTGTCCAATATTTTGGACATAAGTTCAGTGGGGTTTGTTATCTCTAAGCTCATAGATACCCTGAAAACACAAAATGGACATTTTCCTGGACATTTTCAGATAATAATTTCCTCAATAGGTGCCTCTCTGATTAGTCACAAACAATCCACAAACAATCACAATGGCTGCATCCACAAGTAAGAGGTAAGTTGACGAAAGTCAGAAATAGTCTTACATTGTTCAAGTTTTGATCAGACTTTTTTCTGTTGGGGGATGGAAATACATTAAATAGCACAAACTGAAAACACATAACCTATGCAATGCATATTTATTTGTTGGAATACATCTGAGTCTATGCTTTATCAAAAACATTGGACATTATACATGCCTGGAAAATAGCTCAAATAAGCAATGTCCAGAATACAGATGCATACATCATGCATATCAATGACCAGGTTTCTTCAACTTCACATTATTTCTGTCACTCCGCATGCATAATGTCCAAAATACTGGATTGCAGTGTGCATCCCACAAGCATTATGTCCAAAGGACAGACTGACCACTCACTTGCGCCCCCACACACACACACAAAATATTGCACCAAATCCCAACAAATGGTCCAAGGCATTTGTATGTACTCTATGCATCAAAGGGTTAATGCTGAACAATAAATACAGGTTTTGGAGCAACATATAAAGCAATCCAGGCAACTTTTTCTGGTAACTTTGCTCATTTCAGCAAGAGAATGCCAAAACACTTTGTGCGCATGTTCCAACATCATGGATCCATGATAAAAGAGTCGGGGTGCTAAAATGGCCTGTCTGAGGTCCAGATGGATAATCCATTGAAAAATTGGTGCATTATGAAACAACAAATATGACAAAAGAGTCTGCCAGAAATGTCAAGAAGCTGAAAATAGAGCAAGCATGAGAAAACATTTTGCTTTCAAAACTACAGTAATTGTTCTCCTCAGTTCTAAAACACTTACAGGGTGTTTTGTTGAAAGAAGAGGTGATTTAACACAGTGGTAAACATGGCTCGGTCCTAACTTTTTTTGAAAGTGTTGGAAGCATCAAATTCAAAATGAGCAGTTATTTTCCAAAAACAATAAAATTTCTGAGTTTCAACATTTAATATGTTGTCTCCGTACTATTTTCAATTTAGTATAGTGTTTGAGTGATATGCCAATCACTGCAGTCTGTTATCATTTACATTTTACACAACGTCCCAACTTTCCTGCAAATGAGGTTGTAATAATAATAATGATAAAATTATATCAATTATCTATACCTGCTTCTTCCTCACTAGGGCCGAGGGGGAGCTGGTGCCTATCCGAGCTGACTGTAGACAAAAGATAGGGGCACATCCTCAACAGCTTGCCAATCTGTTGCATGGTGCACACACCAATCACACACCATTCTCTCACACGCATTACACCTACGTGCAATTTAGAGCCCTCAGTTAGGCTGACACGCATGTCTTTAGACAGTGGAAGGAAACCCACTGGAACTCGGGGAGAACATACAAACTCCACACAGAAAGGCCTGATTCAAACCCATAAACTTCTAGCTGAAGCGGAAGTGCTAACCACTGCACCACCGTTATGATTCGGACAAGGAACCAGATGCAGAGTCAGAGTGCAATCCAATGCTGGCGTTTAATGATAGGACTACGATAACAGCAAAAAGGGACAAAGCCCAGAGTAGCAAGAGCACAGTTTGCTATAGATGGTATTATGCGTAAGGGTAAGGGGTGTGTTCGCGCCCGACCAATGGCGTCCCCGGGCAGAAGCCAGGTGGTGTTCACACTTGCCAAAGCATAACTGTTAGACAGCAGGTCTGAAGGGTTTAGCAGAAACTCAGTCCCAATCCTGGAGACTGATGAAGGCTTGGGAGGTGTTCCTAATAACCTGGGCAGAGAAAAGCCTCAGGAGGCAGGTTACCAGAAACACAATCCCAATCCTAGAGGCTGGGAATAAGGCTGTGGAGTTTGTTCCTATTAAAAAAAAACTTTAAAGAGTACTTCCATATTTCACTGTCATTTAAATAAGAAGAAAACCTTTTTTTACCTCTTACCCAATAAAAGTACACTGCCCCTACTATTCAAATATATTCTTCAGTAATTTTAGAAATTTTTCAACGACTATATCAGCTCGAGAGGATCAGACTTATAAATTGTTGGCAGTGCGCCATGTTTGTTGGAATCGGGGTAGCTTGCTGTGTCACCCGGACACCGCAACTCGAGGGCGCAGAGGTCATAAATTAAACTAGACAGTCCGGTCGGCTGCGACCGCATAGGTGTAGCCCCGGAAAGCCCGTTTCTCCCCTTTTTTGCGCATTATTCAGCCAATACTGTCGCCATGGCAACCAAAATCGATAGGTGTGATAAGTGAAGTATAACACTTGTCCATGCCAAATATGAAAGCAATCAGTCAAAAATAGCAGCCTGTACAGCGTCCACAAGGAAATGTCTATGTTTTACCACATATTTGCCCATTATTTGGCCAATACTGTTGCCATGGCAACCAGAACCCATAGGTATCATAAGTGAAGTATAACACATGTCCATACCAAATATGAAAGTAATCGGTCAAAAATTACAGGCTGTTCAGTGTCCACAAAGAAGCGTCTACGGATGTGGACGCAGCAGCGGAGACAAGCCACCCAACTTCCTCTGGGGGCTACAATAAAACCAGTGGCGAGGCGAAAACTGAAAATGTGGTGGGGCACAGAACATTCCTGTAAAATAGTTATTAGTCCTGACTTGTTCTCAATCATTTTCATAATTAACAATAGATTCACTCCGAGAGCACTACACACTATCAGCTGTTGCTAATTCTCCCCGTTTAGGTAAGACGACAATCATTTATTGCACACCTGTAATCTCTCAGGCATATTAGGTGAGCCTGGTGCTTTTTATTGGCATATCACATTCCGACGCTGTTGTCAGCAATTTCACGCTTTAAACCTTGTGTTGGGTTCACTTTTACGAACCTCGTATACTGTTCAGTTCAATCTGACCCGGGACATTTTTTGGGATTTTAAAAGCAATACAGAAATAAAAATGTTTCTAAAAATACTTAACGTATTGTCTTAAGCTCAATTCCAAAAACTATAGATAACATAATATGAACATTTGCTATTAATCTCTGATTTATCACATTTAACAATGGACATATCGGGCGTTTTTGTGATAGTGAATTTATTATTTATCTAAAAAATCCACTGTAATAAAGACTGGCATAACTGAAGGTGGCATGAATAATGCTTATCTATGAAAAAATGAAATGAAATATTGTTTCAATGATTTTTTTTTTTTTTAATTTGAACTGGTATTGTCTCCTCTGTATGTGCGGTGTCACCAGTCCCTTGCTTAGCTCCTCTAGAAAAAGCCATCTTTTTGGAGCTTCCTTTGGTTCCAGTCTGGGTTGATTGCCATCCAGATTGCAAATGCATTATAGGCTGACAAGTCCAGAATATTGTAGCAGATCCTGAGTGGCCACCGTCAAGTTCTTCTTTGACAGCTGTACCAGGCCAACAGTTGTCTACCCCTCCTTTTGTGGCGTAATAATCAAGTATGACCTCTGGCTTATGGTCCTCCTGGTCACTGATCCTTCCATCCCTATGTAGAGAGCTCATGAGAACCACATTTTTGCCCTTTTTGGGTATGTAGGATACCAGGGCAGTGTTGGCCATAAACAGAAAGTTGGAGGAATGGACTGGCCTGTTCTTTACTGTTAGAAGCTGAGGAGGAAGCTCTGTCTTGTTTTTTCTAATTGTTCCAGTCATTGTCAGCATTCTTTTGAGGAGTTCCTGTCCCAGGTAGTAGGAGGTAAAGAAATTATCAAAGGTGATGTTGTGGCCAGTGAGGCCCTGTGTCATATCCAGCACCACCCATGTCCCCTGGTTTATTTCAGGGGCTCCTCTCTCTGGCTTCCCTGTATAAATGATTATGCATTATTTATCTGTTTTGCCCCTCCCTCAGTGTGCACGCATGAGGAGTACAGGGTGAGAAAATTTTTAATGTTGTGACATTGTGTAGGTTCCCACACTACAGAAGGTAAAGAATGTGGAAAATAGGTGCAGACGGCCTCATAGTGTTGGGATTGTCACAATTTGCAGGTATGTGAGTGTGTACATCTCTCTCTCTACCGATGTGTACAAAGGGATGGAGGGATCAGTGGCTGGGATGAGTGTAAGCCAGAGGTCATACTTGACTATCTCTCATCCCCAATGAGACAGCCTCCCCGCTCAGCTGCTAACATAATAAGAAGCTTTCACATATTGTCGATAGTCATCAGGTTTGATGACCGGGCATCAAGACCTGCTAGATTTTTGGAGCCCCTGTATGTATATGTATATGTCTGTGTGTGTATGTGTGTGAGAGAGAGATAGATAGATAGATAGATAGATAGAGAGAGAGAGAGAGAGAGAGAGAGAGAGAGAGAGAAGGAGTGAGTGTGTGTGTGTGTGTGTGTGTGCTCTCTCTCTGTGTCTGTGTATCTGTGTTTATCCGGGTCAATCTGACCCGAACATTGTATGAAGGATATAAATGTGTGGGGGCATTGTAGCATGTATACTCAATGCATTTTTTTTCTCTTATATGTTCTTCAAAGAAATTGAGCCAAAGACAAAAAGGTTTCAGGTTTAAAAAAAAAATTTATTCATGTATCCTTTTTCTTTGAGTAAAAACTTGAAACGGGTCAATTTGACCCGAACAGAACACAAGGGTTAAAACGAAAGTGATCATTGAAAATTTTAATTCGGAAGACAAAATTATATCTAATTGCCGAGTCACACTTTTTAATCAACCCAGGTTGTACGGAGAGTGAAAGGCGATATTTCATTGGAACGCGGATCAGTCATTATTCAATCAACGCGTATTAAAGAGATTATCACGCGGAACTGAAGTCCTTGTGCATGAGAGGTTTTCAGTTTCACATGTGTTTCGCTAGATTTCACCATTTGTCGCATGGGAACCATTTATGACTCCGGAATTCTCACGCTTCTCTTTTCTCAGGGGTCGGAAGCCATGAAATTGCATAAAGACGTTTCCAATGGTCTTTTATTTCATTTAAACAATTTAAACGATCATGAAGCGCTAGTTAAATCGCCTGACGTGCGGGAAATGTTGCGCGGAAGCTTCTGAGCAGTTTGTCTCTCGAGAAGCATGGGCCTATTTTGAGTTAAATTATTTTCCTGTAGTGAATTTAGCCCATTATTTTGTAGCTGTTAGACAGCGTTGGGAGAGAAATTGCCAATGGATTATTACTGTACTTGGACAACGTGCCAATAAAGGTGGATGATTATGAACTAGCCAGGCTAGCTGTTGTATAATGAAGGGATGTTCTGTGACCCCGACCACAGGTTGAATCCAATAATGTGCAACTACTGTCCAAACAGGCGTCGCCAAAGGAAGTTTGTGCAAGCTTCTGTCAACGAAGTAGTCCGGGTTTCCCGATTTGTTGGATCAACCGACAGCCGTACGCATTGCCTCTGATTTTGTCGCTCAGGTTCTCCTAATGATTGGTAATACCGGACCTCTATCATTCGGCGTAAAATGAAGCTGCAGCAAGAGTGATGATCAAGACTAATCTGTATACACTTTACTGAGACCATCTTATTTCTTGGTGTTCAGGCCCGTTAAAACATTCGGGACACCGGCACACGAAGTACCTTTGGATTGGCTAAAATATAGGAATGGCGGCATTCAAGAACTTGTGCTAATTAGTTGTTTTTTAATGGTTTGAGGTTTGATTACTCGGTACATAAAAATCGCAAAAAATATTCATGGAACGAGAACATATTGCTACTTTTTTGGGTAAGAGCTGAAAAAAGGATTTTCTTTTCCTTTAAGGTTACAATAATTTCCGAAGACGATAAACTCTTTTACCTAGAAAGAATAAACTGCCCGGTTGCATTGGGGCATATTGCAAGGATGTTCCAGCAACTCTTAGACACAAAGTGAGGTTATATGCACCACAAGAGCACAAGGGAGCAGGGCACACAAATGGATTGAACCAGTTGTGGGGAGGCACGCAAGACGTTAAACTGATAAAAGGCGACAATAATTCTAAAAGACACGCAGGTTGCTGTAAGGGAGGAAAAAACAATGAAGCAGATATGAGGGTTGCGACAGCCGCTGCCACACCCATAATAATCAAAATAATAATGATCATTAAATGATATATTTATTGGGATGTACGACTTGGTTTCAGTTGTTCCAGCCTCATATCTAGTCCTCTGGGTGACTGAAATTTATTCTTTATCCACCTTTCTATCCACCTTTCTTATAACGGTGTGATGGAGCCGCCGCGGGCATTTATAGTTTACCCACTTTTTTTTTTTTTTTTTTTTTTTTCAAACCAATACAACCCTGGTAAGACTGAAAACTTTCTCAGGTCCTCCAACATAAAAATACATTTTAAAGATTTTAGTTAACCTTTAAAACAATTATTTAAATTACTCATTCGATGAATGAACAGCACACTTTTCTACAGTAGCAAGATAAAGAATGTATCATGTATCATTTTTGCTCCATGAAACAAACCTTAAATTACCACTGTGAAAATGTGTGTGATAGAGATAATCCTGAAGGACACAGTGACCTCTGAGATCTGGATGTTTTCATTCTCCTCCTAGGAGGGAAATCAGCAAGTCTGGCAACACCAGACAGAACAACCCCAAACACTGGCCTGGTTCACCTCTCCACAGAGTGGCACCCAAACAAGCAGCTTCAGGATACTGGGATGACTGACTCCGAGCTCATCCAGACCTTCAGCACATCCTGCCTGCGTCTAACACGCATTTATTCTCAGAATCAAGCGCGTGCGCGCGCACACACACACACACACACACACACTCGCACACACTCAGAACTCAGAACTCCAAGGTGGTGTTTGTGTGTGTGTATGTGTTTGTGTGTGTGTGTGTGTGGGGGGGGGTTATCTCAAACTGATCTGGATCTGAATATCCTTCTGGATCCAGGCACTGAACTTGCACAAAGTTGAGGTGCATGCACATAGTGTACAACCCCAATTCCAAAAAAGTTGGGATGCTGTGTAAAATGCAAATAAAAACAGAATGCAATGATTTTCAAATCTCAAAAACTGACATTTTATTCACAATAGAATATAGACAACACATCAGATGTTGAAGGTGAGACATTTTACCATTTCATGAAAAATATAAGCTCATTTTGAATTTGATGGCAGCAACACATCTCAAAAAAGTTGTGATAGGGCCTTGTTTACCATTTTTAAGTATCCCCTCTTCTTTTAACAATAGTCTGTAAACATCTGGGAAGTGAGGAGACCAATTGTTGAAGTCTTGGGAGAGGAATGTTGTCCCACTCTTGTCATATGTAAGATTTTAGCTGCTCAACAGTCCTGGGTCTTCATTGCCAGATTTTTCGGTTTATGATGCGCCAAATGTTTTTTATTAGTGAATGGTCTGGACTGCAAGTAGGCCAGTTCAGCACTCAGACTCTTCTACTGCAAAGCCAAACTGTTATGATGGATGCAGTATGTGTTTTGGCATTGTTTTGCTGAAATATGCGAGGCCTTCCCTGAAAGAGACATTGTCTGAATGGGAGCATATCGAGGGCTGACTGCAATAAACAGTTATGCCCAGATGTTATATATTGGACATAACTGTTTATTGCAGTCAGCCCTCGATATGTCATTGTAAAACCTCTATATACTTTTCAGCATTGATAATGCCTTTCCAGATGTGTAAGCTCCCCATGCCATAGGCACTAATGCAACCCGATACCATCAGAAATGTAGGCTTTTGAACTGTGCGCCGATAACAAGCTGGATGGTCCCTCTCCTCTTTAAACCGCATGACACAGTGTCCATAGTTTCCAAAAAGAATTTCAAATTTTGATTAATCTGACCACAGAACAGTTTTCAATTCTTACTCAATCCATTTTAAATGAACTTTGGCTCAGAGAAGACGGCGGCATTTCTAGATCGTGCTCACATATGGCTTCTTCTTTGCATGATACAACTTTAGCTTGCATTTTTAGATTGCACGACGAACTGTGTGCACAGACAATGATTTCTGGAAGTGTTCCTGAGCCCGTGCAATGTATTGCAGTGCAGAATCACGCTTGTTTTTAAATGCACTGCCGCCTGAGGGCCTGAAAATCACGAGCATCGAATATTGACCTTCGGACTTGTCCCTTGCGTGCAGAGATTTCTCTAGATTCTCTGAATTTTTTGATGATATTATGTACAGAATATTCAAAGTCTTCGCAATTTTACATTAGTTAGTTGCAAAATGCTCCTCCAGGTTTATTTTATTAGTACCACTTACTTTTCCAGCCTTTTGTTGCCCCTCTTCCAACTTTTTTGAGATGTGTTGCTGCCATCAAATTCAAAATCAGCTAATATTTTTCATGAAATGGTAAAATATGTCACTTTCAACATGTGATATGTTGTCCACATTCTATTGTCAATAAAATGTGGGTTTATGAAATTTGCAAATCATTGCATTCTGTTTTTTATTTACAATTTACACAGCATCCCAACTTTTTTGGAATTGGGGTTGTAGATCACTATAGTAAAGTAACTAATAGAAGTGAAGACTTCCAACCACAATTAAGTTATTGCTGAGAGGATATAGATTCAATACTACATAAACAGATTATGATCCTTGCTGTGAAAATAACAAAAAATACTGTGAGTCTTTTGCAGGGGCGTTGACAAATGGGGGATTGTTCGACCTTGGCAGAGGTTAGCAATCTTGGGTTGCGCGGGTTTAATTTTTAAATCAGTTATTAGAGCTTTAGAACAAATACTGTAACAAACAATGAGCCCCTCTGGATTGGAGAATGGTCACTTCTGGCCATGGTTTGACCCGGAGGAGAGCTGAGTATTTTCAGCCAAATCATCACTACTTCATAGCATTGTGCAAAAATTTAAAATGAGCAGTATTTCTTTACCTTTGATGCTATTTACAGTGGCATATCAAAACAAAAACTGCCTTGTTCTGCAAAGTATATTATGTATACTTTTGGTGTTTTCATCTATATTCTAATGGTAAAAATCCTCACTTTTCCTGACACACAACCCAATTTCAGATAAACCACTGATTACAGGGAAAGACTAGCGAATCAATTTGTTCCCCAAGTCCATGCAGTGGAGGCGACTAGTGGGCAAACTCATGCCAGCGAAGGCTCCATCATTCCAGTATAACACATCAATTTTGTGTTCGATGAATTGCTCTGGCCTAAAAATAGCTCTTGCATTTTTAAGAAGCATGCTAATTCTCTCTTTTTGGTTATTAATTTCGTGTTTTTTTTTTTTTTTTTTTATTGAATCCCCACACTACTTTCCCCCTTTTTTTTAAATCCCAAAACAATCTTGCTGCGTCATTTTTATAATTGAGGTCTAAAGATACACATATTGCTGTTCACATGTGCATGATAATACTGAAAAAGTACAAAAATAGTGACACTTAAGGACTTTCATAATCGTGTTTTTCATTTTGCATAACAGTATGTATTTGAAATTCATAATGTCTGGCAATTAGTGGCTTGTTTTTATGGTCTTGAAGCAAAATTACAGTTTTTGAAGGGAAATACAGTGCATGGGTTTTTTTAAACCATGTTTCATTTTGAACAAGAATTTAAAAATTTTGGGAAATGGTGCTAGTGACTGTGCCTATCTGTATACACTGTGTGCTTGTGTGCATGTGTGCGTGCGCGCGCGCGTGACGAGGACCTCCCCAATTGTGGGCTCATATTTCCTTGAAAGATTGTGGATGCAAGTCAGACTAAGGAATGGAACCGGGAGGAGACTCGTCTGGGTCAGAGGCCTTGAATGGGACGCAGGCAATGAACGGGACGCTAGGGGCAAAGGAGATACAGGAGGGCAAGGGGACACTGAGGACGAACGGAGCACAGGGAGCAGGCGTGGAGAATCCAGCCTTTCAAACTCAGGTAAGGACCAAAGTTTAGGCAACAGGTGCGCTCGTTTGAAAAACTGAGTTAAGATAGGGATTGTGTCCTTACGTGTGCCTGTCGGTTTGTGTGTGAATGTGCCTCCCTGGGTCTGTGAATTCATTTGTGTTTGTTTGCCTTTTGGGTGACCCCGCAACACTGTGATCACAAAGCTTTCGCAAATAGAAATAAGATCTTGTGAAAACACTTCACTGCTACAAACGCCTCGCTTTTCTTTTCTGGATCACTTCACTGGGAACATGTTTGAAAAGCCAATTCCTGGTGATTAAGAAAACAAACAATCCTTCCTCATGTTGGAGTTTCAGTCAGGTGAGTCAGAGATGTGATCAGAGAATGAAAGACTATTGAGTTTGATTTATGCTGGTTTAATACTTACCTCTATCTGGAGCTATGTCAAACAATCAATGGCTGACTGTGATTTGTGAATGTGGGATGTGAGATGTTAGTGATGACAATGGGTTGTGTGTTCATTGAGTTTATATATGTAGCTGATGAGTCTTGCGTGCATGTGCGTATGTGTGTGTGTGTGTGTGTGTGTGTGTGTGGAGATTTAGTTGTGAGTCTTGACGGTGAGTTGTGTGTGTGGCTGGTGTGTTGTGCATTTGATCACTGCCAAATTTGTATGTGCAGTGAGTTGAGTGCAGCCAATAATATGCGCACCCGTGCGCATGTGTGTGAGTGAGCGTGTATGTGTGTGTGTTTCTGTTCAGTCAGTGTGTTTAGACAGGGAGTTTTGTGTGTGTGGTCAGTGTGTTACTTCTGACCTGAGAAGATCAACAGGCCAGCAGCATTAGAGAACTGTAATGTAATGTTAGTCTAAGATTTGTGTTGTTTTTAAAGGAATTCATTCGTATTGATTTGGGAGATGACAGACCAGCAGAGGAGGGCAAGGATGGAACTGAGCACAATCACAAGAAAAGGTTTAATGGAACCCCTATTCAACAAAACTCCCAATCCAAGCATAGACAGTCCATATATATATATATATAAATATATATATATATATATATATATACCCCTGTCCAACATAACTATCAATCAAAGCACATACAGTCCATACATATTTAAATTCCTATCCATGGAAACTACCTATCAAAGCACATATAGTTTAGGCATATTTGGACATTGACAAAATTATTGTTATATTGACTGTCTACCACTGTATATTGGGTTTGAAATTAAAATATGGACCTGAGCTTGAAGAGCTGACTTTCGGCTTTAATTTTCGGGTATTTACACCCAAATCAGGTGAATTGGGATGGACAATGACTCACTGCAGACTGCAAAGCCAACCCAAGACCCCCTTCTTGATGTGTAACGTTCAACAATGGCCGAGTCAATCACCTGACCTGAGTCCAATTAAGCATGCAACCATCGTCAGGAGACGCATTTTTTGAGTCATCAAACAGTCTTTAATTAAAAAAGATATAATAATGATCTCATTTGTGATTCCGTTACTTTCATCCATTTACCGTTGAGCTCCTAAAATTGGAATACTACATAAAAAGATACTTTTGATCACTATGTGGAGCATATACCATAATAATCCTTAAATTAAAGCTGAAATAAAGCATATCTTGATTCTTTCATTTCAAATCCATTGTGGTAGAGTATAGACCCAATATGATGAAAATTATTTCACCATCCAAATACTTATGACATCAAATTTATGTAAAAATCTGCATTTTACCACTCAGAATGTGGTGGGCTTCGGATTCACTCAGTAATGGATTTTCAAAAATAAATTTATTTCCACAATGATGAAATAATTTATTTTAAAATAAACACAGAAGCGCAGATTGAATTGCATTGTACTGTCAATACTCTTTATTTTCCTCAAGCTGTGTTCCAGCATTTACCCATTCTAATGTCTCTGGGCTGCAAGCATCTGCCAAATTTCTATTTTCCTTTGTGAATCATTTTGCCCTCAGATACTTGGAGAAGAAACATGAAGCTTTTCATCGGTATCTGGGGAAACACAGGCAGAAACTTCAACTTTTTTTTGGAGGGGTGGTCCTGGCAGGTAAACCAAAGAATTGAGGGCAAAGTTTTTGTTCTTACTGCAGACGGATAGTTTACAACTTCCTGAATTCCAGTGCTATCAGTGATTTCCTAACATGAGTCAGTGTTCAGAGCACTTTATCATGCAGTTCAAAGATTGATGTCAGTGGAGGAACAGTGTAGAGGGCTGTGAGGGAGGGTACTCACCTTGTGATTATGCAAGTAGTAAAGAAAATGACCCACAAAGTCCTCTAGTCCAGTTCATAAGCATGAAATTCTAGTTAACTGGGTCAAATAAGGAATCCCTCTTGTGCTTAAGAAGAAAGAGTGTTTAGTAAGACAGATCACAGCACGTAGCATTGCTAGGTATTCATATTTACAACAACCAACAGTTTGTTCGCCAGCTATGATTTCCTTAACTTCCCATAAATACATCTTCCCTTGTTGTAAGAATTTGCCTTATTTAAATTTCCAAAAAAATGATGATATCATAAATGGTGGTAAATTCTAGAGATTTTTGCCACGACGAAACTTATGCCAGACTCCTGAGCAGTGTTTTGGCAAAGTTTGGAGGCGATTTGATCAATGCTGTGCCTTGGATCCCTGGACAGACAGATCGACAGGCACTGCCAATTACAGCAGAACAATATGTTCAGTGCTTTTGCAAAAGACACGTTTTAGGTGTTGTCGTAAGAGGAAGCACTATTTATATTATTGTAGAGGACACAGCAGGGGACAGTATAAAGCTTTGTGCTGTATTCGTATCCATAAAACCCCAGTTACTGTAGATAGAACTGACACTGTTATCATCGGCAAACTTTGCCCATATACTGCATCAGCACTGCAAAAAATGAAAAGTAAGTCCAGCTTACTAAGACTAAATGACTTGTCAAGACAGATGTTTTTTGCAGTGAGAACATACAACAAAAAAAGTAAATCTTTAGTATACATTCGATTTATAATTGTTCTCTTATTTTCCATGAAATCTAACCCTTACTCTGGCACAACCTCTGCAATAGCAGTCAACACTTCTTCTCTTTATAATGTGTAATACTGAATCTGTTTTTGTGCTATCTTTTTTACTTTTTTCCTTTCCTGACATTGCCATTTAAAACTTGCCTTTTTTGTTTATCACTCAAAGGTATCCTGTTAACACAATAAATCCCTGCTGTCGGTCTGTGTATCTGTGTGTCTGTCTATCTTGTCCACGTCTGCCTGTGTTCTATTCCCAGGGTATATTGCCATGGTGATTGCAGCATGTGCCCTGAACTTTCAGCGGGCCGTGGCCCTACTGGTTCTCACTCTGGTGGCAGCATTCTTTCTGGCCTGGGACACCTTCATGGGGCGGTACGAGCCCTGGTTGACAAAACGTCTGAGACCAGCTGGGCGTGCCATCCGGAAACAGCAGTACTGGCTCAGATGGTGCGTGTCTTTGTGCGCTTCCATTAAGCCGCTTTCACACTGGACGCGAAACAAATTTTTCGCACTCAGATTGCATTCAAAGTCAATGCGAAGACGCATATGCGCGTATTCGCATTGACATTGAATGTAATCTGTCGTGCGAAAAATTTGTTTTGCGTCCAGTGTGAAAGCAGCTTTAGAGCGCTGTTAGTGTGGGCATACGTATCCATGGACTTGCATAGCTATACTCACTTGGACCAACTATTGAGATACTACAATGTTTTGGGGACATGTGGAGTTGTGAGGACATTTTAGGCGGTCCTCACCGAGGATTATGGGGGATTACAGCTAATTGATTAAAGTTAGGATTACAGTTACAGTAAGGGTTAGATTAAGGTTAGGATTAGGGTAAGGGTTAGGGTTAGGCATAATAATACTGGCGAGACGGTTTCGCCAATATTATGGAATACGGTTTCGCCAATATTATTGATATTATTATTATCATCATTGCCACCGTGTTTGCATCCTTGGCCGCCGCAGGTCCTTCACGTTAATGCCATGACTCAAAAAGTGTTTTATAGATCCTTTTTTATATGCCTTTAGATCTGATCAAGAAGGAAAACTGGATTGATTTTGGGTTTTGTATTATTAATGTAGGGGTTGTGCTTTTTACACTGGTGATGTGCACGGAGGACAAGAGGTTGAGGACTGGACTCAGGGGCTAGGATGGACTTGATTATATCTGTTATGCCTTCTGTGCAGCAGGGAGGCACGCATGAAGCAATACAAAAGAAATGGGAAACAAGGTTCCAGAATAATGCTATTAGTAATACAAACACTGGGCTTTGGCTATAATTACAGTGTATTACTAAATAAGGAAAAGGAAATAGGAAACGAGGTTCCTTAATAATAAAGTTAAAGTGCTGATATCAACAATAAACAGCACTAAGTTCAAAAGTTAGAATAAATATACACGCAATACGCGGAGAATAAGTCTACACAAGACTAGAAATAAAACACAGGCATGTGGCTTACAAGACTTTGCAAAGACTAAGTGCGAAGCTCGGTCTTAAATACCCCAACACTACCACACAGCGGAAATGAACAGCAGCTGCATACAATGATTGCGGGGCTGAGAATGTGGTCCAGGGCTTAATAGACTAGTGAGTTTGACGGCTGGAGGCGTGGCCTTTCAATTAATAATAAATAAATTAAGTAAATCAGTTTATTGAGTTCTATCATATTGCCTGATATGTAAGCAATATTACTCTGAAATTTAACTTTTTCATCCTTTCAGTTATAATAACTTATTGCTGATTACGACACCAAAAATATTAATAGATTAAATAATGAGTTACATGGTTAAATGTATTACTGACCACATAAAAATGGTTAAGTGTATTTTTCATTATTAATGAGTGAATATCGGCAGTCTGAGCATTTATAAGATAAAATTGGTTCAGTTCGTAATAAATTCATAAGGCTGTCTGCCGCAATACTGTAGCTAGGCTTTCTTTTTAGGGAGCCTTTGATTGGAGAGTTTCGCCGATATATCCTTTGCGATCTGGAGCGACAGCAATGGCCTTGTTTGATTACAGCTAAAGTCTGGGAAAGACTGTACAGAACGAATGTAAGTCAGTACAGTGTTCTCACAAGTATACTTATACGCAAAGGTGTGTGTTGGAGAGTTTTTATGTATATATGTGTTTGAGTTTGCGCATTAGTGAATGCAAGAATTGTTGAATGCACCTGTTTCAGCCCACATCCAGAAGACACAACAAAATACATTGTGCAGTCCATGAGTATTCATATGGTGGAACAATTTCTCCATTTTGATTGTGTACTTTAGCACTGTGGGTTTGAAAAGAATGGAAAAGACATCTTTATTGTCCACTTGCGTGGAAATTTGTCCTAAATATGAGGTTGAAATGGAAAATATCAGCCTCAGTTGGGTGGGTATCCATATTCTTACCATATGGATTAAACAATGTTAATGTCCTAATATTTATACTCATAGAGTTTGTGTTGTTTGCAGGGTGGTGCTGGTGCTGCTTGTGATTGCTGTGGTGTGCTGGTTGGTTTTGGACACAGCCAAACAGGGCACACGTCCACTGGTCTCGTTTGCCGGCCTCGTCGTCTATGTGCTGCTGATGGTCATCTTCTCTAAGAACCCTTTCAGGGTATGTCACTCGCCCCTCCTCTACGTTGTGCCCCACTCAATCCTCAATCCTGTCCCCTTCTCAACCCAACTCATCCCTGCACACTACTCAATTCAACTGAATCCTGTCCTCAATTGAACCCTACTCAACCCCATGCCACACCCAGTCCTCAACACTGTCCCAAATGCCACCCTGACACTTGCACGATTTTTGTTCCCGAAATGCCACGCAATGTGTCGTGGCAATAATTAAAGTCTTTGGGAACGAGCGTCAGGAGTGTGTGAAGGGTGCGGGGCTGCGTGCCATGTCGTAGAGAGAATTTTGAAATGTTCAAAAATTCGGCACGCATTCTGCATGCAATATTTGTGCCATGTGCGTGCCACTTGTGTGAACCAAGCGTGAACACCACACGAACTCGGCGCGAACACTGCCGACGGTGCGTGTCAATGCGTGCCGTGTTAGGGTGTTGTCATGAGTTGTTCACGTGATCATGGCACACCCAGCTCACGCATAGTTCGCGCACGTCACGAACCATTTAAGCATGGCAGGAACTTCTCACGAAGTGTTCACGCATTGTTCGTGCATAGTTCAAATTTTTGGCCGCGCATTGCGTAGACAGTCCGTAACTTATTCATGTACAGTGCGCGAACAGGGCGCGAACAAGGCTCCGCAGCGTACCACCGAAATGGCACGCCTTGCCACGATGCATTGCGCGGCATTGCCGGAAGAAAAATCGTGCAAGTGTCAGGGTGGCATAACTCAACTTTACTTAATCCTAGTACCTAAAGTGCACTTATTATGTGACTTTTCACTGATCATTCTTGCATTCTTGAACTCTATGAAAAAAAGGTTTAAATGTGTCATTGTTAATAAAACATTTGAGTTTTCTCATGCTGGCCATTTCTGCAGTACCTGTCTGTGAAACGCTCCACTGAAAGTCCTGCCCCCGCCCTCCCAAAAACCTCAGTGTGCTGTGATTGGTCAACTTGATCACTCACTTGTGATTGGTCCACCGTTCGCGCCCCTTGTCACGCCCCTTACCATAAATGGATTTCCACTTTAGAAACTAATACCGGTTAAGCCTTGTGGCGAAACCATCTTGATTCAAAGGCGTACCAAACTATCTGCTTTGTGTGAAAATTCAAATGGTGACATCACCAATTGATGAAAAAAATTGCCAGAAGCTATGGGGGCATTTCAATCAGCTCTGGAGCTGTGAGTTTTGCGGCAGAGAGGTCACTTTGAGTTGGTCACCTTCTTCTGGAGGTCACTTTGAGTTGTTTTCTGACACTGACTTAAAAACTATATGATTCACGCTACCACATTAAAATAATGAAAAACCATAATAGGCGCACTTTAAAACTGTCTCCCCAGGGTTACTCAACACTTTCCATCGCTCAAAACTGTCTCCTGCCCAGTGCTACTCAGCTCCATTCAACTCCATCCCCTACTACAGTGTTTCCCAACCCTGTTCCTGGAGTACCCCTGCCCTGCATATTTCAGATGTCTCCCTAATTTAACACACCTGATTCAGCTGATCAGCTCATTAGTGGAGTACCTAATGACCTGATCTGGGTGTGTTAAATCAAGGAGACATCTGAAATATGCAGGGCAGGGGTACTCCAGGAACAGGGTTGGGAAACACTGCCCTACTAAACCCCATACTCAACTCTAACCTATTTCCCACATATCCCTGTGATCCACCCAGCGCAACTCATCCCTATCTCATAGACAGCTCTACTCTTACTCAACCCTACACCCAACTAAAGCCTATACAACCCTGCCTATTACTTACACTGCTCCATTCCATCCCCATTGAAATCCTGTTTTTCACCCAATCCCATTATGTCTGCGACATAGATCGCTATTAAACACTACTGCTGTTCCACCACTGGCATGACCACAGCTGAAAATAGGGCGCGCGCAAAAACATCCCTTTGAACCGATCATTAAACTTGACCTGCTCTCAGTAATTTTCCTTTATTAACACATTGTCAAAATAGACTGTTTAATCACCCCTCACCAATATGTATATCCACAAATGCTTCACAAAGCAATACTGAAAAATCAGCATTTGATCTTGATCGTAAGGTCAAGGCTCAAGCCCAAGGTCACAAACTGATACACCACGTATGGGTTCCTACTAGTCCTCAATACAAATTAAGGTGCCAAGGGTGATAGTAAATGAGGTATAAGCCATTTTTGTATGGGGTGATATCATTTAGATCCATAATTAATACAACCCTGTTATGACTTGAAAATCACAACAAAGAAAACCAGCAATGACAACTTAAACAAATTTATTCTTCACTGATTAAAAAAAAACTTCTACAAATAATCCAGTTTAATCTTATAATAACACTCTAATGCCATTATGTAACTCTGTTGCCAAAACAAAAACTCTGCCTCTACCGACCAAAATCACAGCATTTATATAGGCTAGCAACATTCTGGAAAGATCTACAAGATTCCTGGGTGATCCAGCCCCCTCCAGGCAAGAAGATGCCAGAAGCTTCTAGAAAGCACTAGTCTATTGCATCACAAAGAAGTGGCATTGCATCAGATCATGTCTTTCTACAGACATATACCACCAGAGCGTGCTAAATGATGAACAAAATAAACAAATAGCTGACCAGTAAGGCAGCACAAATAGTATGTAACAAATCTCCATTTACGAATGATGTACAGTACTTTACATAAAATACTCATACATAACAACCCCAATTCTGAAATAGTTGGGACAAAGTGTAAATTGTGAATAAAATCAAAATGCAATGACTTTCAGATCACATGAGCCAATATGTTATTTACAATAGAACATAGATAACATTTCAAATGTTGAAACTGAGACATTTTACATTTTTATTCACAAAATTAGCTTATTTCAAATTTACTGGCTGCAACAGGTCTCAAAAAAGTTGGGACAAAGGCAAAAAAGGGCAAGAATATTTTGCAAGTAATTAAGTTAACTGGCATCAAATGTGTAACATGATCGTCTATAAAAGAGATGTCTTAGAGAGGCTAAGTCTCTCAGAAGTAGAGATCGCCAGAGGCTGTCCAACCTGTGAAGGCTTGCGTAAAAAAATTGTGGAATACTTTAAAAACAATGTTCCTCAACGTCAAATCGCAAAGGTTTTGAAGGTCTCATCATTGACAGTGCATAACATCATTAAAAGATTCAGAGAAACTGGAAAAATCTCTGTGCATAAGGGACAAGGCCAAAGACCTTTGCTGGATGCCTGTGATCTTCGGGCCCTCAGACGCCACTGCATCACTCACTGGCATGATTCTGTCATTGACATTACTAAATGGGCCCAGGAATACTTCAAGAAACCACTGTCTGTCAACACAGTCTGCCGTGCCATCCACAGATGCCACCTAAAACTCTATCATGCAAAAAGGAAGCCATTGTTGAGCATGATCCAGAAATGCTGCCGTGTTCTGTGGGCCAAGGCTCATTTAAAATGGACTGTAGCAAAGTGGCAAAGTGTCCTGTGGTCAGACAAGTCCAAATTAGACATTCTTGTTGGAAATCATGGGCGTCGTGTCCTCTGGGCTAAAGAGGAGAAAGACCACCCCTCCTGTTATCAGCATTCAGTTCAAAAGCCAACATCTCTGATGGTATGGGGATGCATTAGTGCATATAGTGTGGGACACTTGCATGTTTTAAAAAGCACCATGAATGCTGAAAGGTATATAAAGGTTTAAGAGCAACTTATGCTCCCCTCCAGACAAAATCTATTCCAGGGAAGGCCTTGTGTATTTCAACAGGAAAATGCAAAACCACATACTGCAGCTATTACAACAGCATGGCTTCGTAGTAGAAGAGTCCATGTGCTGAACTGGCCTGCCTGCAGTCTGATCTTTCACCGATTGAGAATATTTGGCGCATAATTAAACGAAAAGTCCGTCAAAGAAGACCCAAAACTCTCCAGCAGCTGGAAGCCTGTATTAAACAAGAGTGGGATCAAATTCCAATGGCTAAACTCAAGAAACTTGTCTCCTCAATGCCCAGATGCCTCCACTCTGTGTTAAAAAGAAGAGGAGATGCTACACCATGGTAAACAGGCTCCTGTCCCAACTTTTTTGAGATCTTTAGCGGCCATCAAATTTGAAATTAGCCCATTTTGTGGATAAAATCGTAAAATTTCTCAGTTTCAACATTTGCTACGTTATCTCTGTTCTATTGTGAATAAAATACTGGCTGGTGTGATTTGAAAGTCATTGCATTTTGATTTTATTCACAATTTACACTTTGTCCCAACTATTTCAGAATTGGGGTTGTAATTATTTTATAAATTATGATCCAATACTAGCAAAAATTAGTAGGCAATGTGACCTTGTCACTACCAGTATTTACACTGGCTATGAACAAAATCGGGTCATAATTTTTACCTGCAGTTTGATCTCAAAATAGCAGTATGGACGCAGTAGCAGCAGATACGGTGGAAATCGCAGCAGAATGAAAGTAAATCCATTGTATCTCAAACTTCGTCCGACAATATAATAATAAGCCAGATACAGGGCATTTTCCTGTTTGACCTTGAAACAAAGCGTCAGAGGTCAATCCAAAGTCACAAAGTAATGCACAGTATATGACTGAATATTATTCCCTAATACACACTTGAGCACTAAATCCTATGATAAGATACGGGGCGCTTTCTTGTTTGACCTTGAGCCAAAGGTCAGAAATCAAATCCAAGGTTATGAACCTGAATCCACCACAGTAAAACCCCTGCACTACTGTCTATGCTCTCCTGACTCAACATGCTAAAGCCCCTGCCCTACTGTCCATGCTGTCCTGTCCACAACATACAAAACCCCTTACCTACTGTCTGTGCTGTCCACCATACTAAAGCCCCTGCCTTACTCTCCATTCTGTTCTGAATCCACCATACTAAAGCCCCTGCCCTACTCTCCATTCTGTTCTGAATCCACCATACTAAAGCCCCTGCCCTACTCTCCATTCTGTTCTGAATCCACCATACTAAAGCCCCTGCCCTACTCTCCATTCTGTTCTGAATCCACCATACTAAAGCCCCTGCGCTACTCTCCATTCTGTTCTGAATCCACCATACTAAAGCCCCTGCCCTGCCCTACTCTCCACTCTGTTCTGAATCCGCCATACTAAAGCCCCTACCCTACTCTCCATTCTGTTCTGAATCCACCATACTAAAACCCCTGCCCTACTCTCCATTCTGTTCTGAATGCATCATACTAAAGCCCTTTCCCTACTTTCTACGCTGTCCTGACTCCACCATACTAAAGCCCCTGTCCTGCAGTCCACGCTGTCCTGACTCCACATCACGAAAGCCAATACCAAATCTCCATGCAGTCCTGACTTCTCCATAATAAATCCCCCGTCCTGCTCTATATGCAGTCCTGACTCCACTATTCTAAACCCACTACCCCACTCTCCATCCTGCCCTGACCCTTCCATCCTAAAGCCCCTGCCCTACTGCCCATGCTGCTCTACTGCCCATGCTGCCCTGACTCCACCATACTGCCCCAGCTCCATCCTCTGTGCTGTCCTGGCTGCACCATACTAAAGCCACTGCCCAACTCCTACATGTTGTCTATGTAGGCCCGTGCCCTACTGTCCATGCCTGACCTGCTGTGATTATGGTTGTTCAGGTGTCTCGTCGTGTGGTGTTGTGGGGTGTGGCGCTGCAGTTCCTGTTCGGCCTGCTGATTCTCCGGACCAAGGCGGGATTTACTGCGGTCGATTGGCTGGGACACCAGGTGGAGGTGAGCCAATCACCATGGTGAAGGGGTGATAGTGGAACTGATTGGACGGATAAGTAAACTGCTGAATTTATAAGGCCCCAGTGTGTTCAAACTGGAGGCTATACCAGTGTACAATTCAAACCCTGCGATACAGAGAAAAATAACCTAAAGGAAATTCCCTACAGAATTCATACATATTGGGAGGATATAGTAGACATGCCAATCCCTTGGCAACGAGTTTTTAACTTAATTAATCAAATTTCTATTGGGACAAGGACTAGAATTTTCCAATACAAATTGTTATACAAAATCTTGGCAACAAATAAAATGCTGCAAATATGGGGGATAAAGGAATCCAATACATGTAGACTTTGTGAGGACGAGGAAGAAACCTTGGTCCACTTATTTTGGTATTGTCCATATGCTGTTGGCTTCTGGATACAGGTGCAGGAATGGCTACAAACACTTAATATTCCATTCGAGGTGACCTTGTTTACAGTTATGCTGGGGGACCTGAAAGATACTTGTCCAAAATTAAATAATATAATTATAGTTCTTGGAAAAATCTTTATTTTTAATACACAAAATAAGAATGCACTAAGATTAAGTAATTTCAAAATGTTTGTTAAAAACAGCTATAATCTGGAAGGTATAGCTATGAGAAACCTGGGCAGAGCATCAGAATTTTTAAGGATATGGCAGAAAATAAGTACAGGTGAGGGATGGGCATTACTCACCATATGAATGAATCTTATTTGCGTGAATAAGTTTGTGTGATCTGTTCTTTTTTTTTCTTCTTATGGAGATATCATTGCATGTAAAATACAATTCCAATCATGCATTGGAATGATGAGGCTTTAGGAGGTTTGGGGGGTTACAGGAGGATTGATAGCTTTGAGAGTTGTTGGTGTGTGGTTATGTACTTTATTTTTCTAGGTTTTTTTTCTCCTTTCATTGCTTTGTTTTTTTTTTTTTTTCTTATTCTTTTCTGTATTTCCTTTGTTAATTCCCTCCCTCAAGAGGTGACATATCATTGTATTTAAGTCCGGCAAAATAATAAAGTTGTCCTCCAAAGAGGGGGGGTGGTGGCAGGCTAGAAAAAAAACAAAAAAAAAACAAAAAAAAAAAACCCTGCGATACATGCCTTTTTAACCTCCCGTCAATGTATGCTTGCTATGACTAGCGAGGCCATTGCTTGCCAAGAGTATAAACATGCCGACTGGAATTAATGTTCCATCACACAGTCTTTCTTTCAATAGTTTATCTTTTTAGTCCATGAACACTGGATGCCTGAGTGTGATGTTTTTTTTGGTCACCTGAGATAAGAAAGCAGGTCAATCTCCAATCAGGACTGTAAACTCTGCCCCTCCTTCTGACTCTTTCTATCTCTCTCATTCTCTCAGGTGTTTCTTTTATACACAGATGATGGCTCAAGGTTTGTTTTTGGCGACAAATTCATGGACCATTTTTTTGCGTTCAAGGTAAGTTCTGTGATGACAGCTGAAGAACATAAACTCCAGAAAATGTGTGTGCATGTGTGAGCGTGTGTATGTGTACTTGTATGTATGAATGTTTGTTTGAGTGAGCGACTGTGTGTGCAGAGATGTTTGTTTAGAGTAAATGGGGTTGTTATGTGTTTTCTACCCCACCACAGGTATTGCCCATTGTGGTTTTTTTCAGTACAGTGATCTCCATGCTCTATTACGTTGGCTTCATGCAGTGGCTCATTCTGAAGGTAGACCAACACGCACACACACACACACACACAAAAACACACATTCACTCACACATTTATACAATCACATACACACTCACTTACTCATGCACTAATACCCCTGTCACACCAGAGTTGCGTTCTCACGTTCGTGCAGCGTTCACAAAAATTGTAGAACGCCGGGGTGAGCACAGTGGGATCACCTAGAGTGCAGCAGCATCTCTGTGGCATCTCCACTAAATGCCATGGGGTCTCCTAGAATGCCGAGCCACAGCGTTTGTTTTGTGCATATGCCGTGGCTCTGCGTTCTGATTTGAACTCCGTAGGATCGTTGTAGCAGCTCAGTGAGGTCTCCTACAGCGCCACAGGAGCGCCATGGGCACGCCCCAAGGTCTCATATGAACGCCACATGAACGCAGCTAAAGCTGCTTTCACACCGGACGCGAAACAAATTTTTTGCATGACAGATTACATTCAAAGTCGATGCAACATGTATTCGCGTCTTTGCATTGACTTTGAACGTAATCTGTCGTGCGAAAAATTAGTTTCGCGTCCAGTGTGAAAGCAGTTTAATAGTTGAAGAGAAAAGGAAAGGAGTGTGTACGAGGGGGTATCAAAATTTTCTAATTATCACCCAGACATATTCAGGGTAGAAACTTTATCTTGCTTTCTTGTCCTTAAGACTTCATTACATTGTCACCATCCAGAGTTACACATTTCTCCCACCGTTTCTTGACTTTGCGCAGACCGCCTGAATAGAAGTCCCCTGATTTCATGGAAAACCAACCCTCCACCTCTTGAATGACCTCATGGAAATTCCTTTCCAATCTCACAACAGTGTCATAAGATGGGCTATCATCACCATAAACAGATTGCATCTCATTGTGAATCTGTTGGGCAGTGCAACCCTTCAAGTGCAAAAACTTAATTACACTGCGCGCCTCAAACTTCTCCATACTTGGGGTTGCTCGTGTTTAGGATCAACAAGCACAACATTAAATAAATTGAAGTAGATAGATCTTGGTCCATTAACTAGATAAGGATCACTATGGTTACAATCAAAATTTCAACCTGATTGCTCAATAACTTCTTGGGGATAATTAGGACTTTTTGATACCCCCTCGTATGTCACGGCTTTCATACCATCTGGGAAAACGCAGTATGGACGTTTTGGGGACGAAGTGAACTCAGCGTTCACGCAGTGGGTGTGCAGTGAAAACGCCTAGCTCGCAGTGGACATGTAACGAGAACTCCATGACAACGCCATTGATCCCAAACGAGAACGCTGTGGGAATGCATCAGCACGCCACCAGAACTCCATACGAACGCCTCACTCGCCGTGAGATCGCCCTGAGATCTCCAGCTTGTGAAAATTTCAAATAATTTGCAAAACAATTTCCAAATTTCTCTGCAATCCCAGAGAGTCCTGATAAGTTTCAGATCGCGGTGACAACTCCGTGGGAACTCTGTCTGGTGTGACAGGGGTATAAGACATATGCACACCCTCACACACTTACACATGCTCATTCACTCAGGCACACACGCTCACTCATTCAATCATTCACCCACGCGCTCTCACTCACACTCTCACTCCCACACTAAGGCACACGTGCGCATTCGCACACACTTACTTGCCCGCTCCATTATCCACACGCTCGCGCAGAAACATACACTTGCACAAACATACATACACTCTCACAATATGTTATTTGCTCCCCTTTTCTAGGTTGGATTTGTCATGCACATCACTATGGGAACATCTCCAGCAGAGTCGATGGTGGCAGCAGGAAACATATTCGTGGGACAGGTTGGCAGAATTGGTGGGAGGTCAGAGCCAATCAGGAGCAATGTCACACCCTTAATACGCCCTTACTCTTCTCTCCTTAGACAGAGTCACCTCTCCTAATTCGTCCATACATAAGCCATCTGACCATCTCAGAGATCCACGCCGTGATCACCGGCGGCTTCGCCACCATAGCCGGCAGCGTCCTGGGGGCGTTCATCTCATTTGGGGTGAGGAAGCAAGAGGGCAAGAACTAAAAACCGTTTCAGGCAATTTCTATGGAGAATTCTGTCCACCAATAACATCAGTCTATGTGACATCACAGCCCAAATATAATTCATGTGTACAACTTTGAGTCCATCCTTCTGCCAATCAGGCAAACAGAAGGGGCAGTTAACAGCTGCTGGTCAGAACAACTTAAGGCAATAGAATTCTCCCCACTAGTAACAACAGGTCAAGCCTACAATGAGTGGCACTGCACAAAAATATAACTGACATTTACCAGTCTTGCTGTGATGTCTGAAAGTGATAAGTGATCTTTTTTTTTTTTTTTTTTTTGCTTTTCGGCTCTGTAATCCAGCTAACTGGATTTTAAATTTAATTCATTTGAGATTAAAGTGGACACTGTCAGCTATAATATGCAGATATTTACAATCATATCAGGTATAAAGTCATAGCATCTCCCTTTTTTTCAAAAGTGTCACTATCCACATATTAACAAGCCTCATAGTACGTTGTACATCTGTCTTTCTGTTGTTCAGGCAAATACCAAAGAAAAACAGTCAATAGGGACTTTTCCTCAACTCCTAAACACTCTGGGATCTGGGAGAAAGTCTGTAACAGCACTGTTATAAACTTGCACCTTTTTTGCCAGTTATTTTAACTGGCACCTTTTTTGCCAGTTATTTTAACTGTAATTTTATAATCAGTTTATAACAGAGATTCCGTGTATGTTAACTGTAAACCACAGTTAAATGCATGCAGGACTCTACTTGCAGTTAAAATAACAAGGAGACAATGCGTTAATTTAATTGTTAAATTCAGTCATTTTATAACAGTGAGTGTGTTTCCTGGGGCACAGCTGACCTTAAGATGCCCTTTTTCTCCCACCAGATCCCAGCGTCGCACTTGCTCACAGCTTCAGTGATGTCAGCTCCTGCCTCCCTCGCTATTGCCAAAACATTTTGGCCCGAAACAGAGAAACCAAAAATCACCAGGAAGGGCTTGAAACTGGAGAAAGGGTGAGGAGAAGCTCATATGCTTAGTAAAGACCCAAAAATCAGTCTTAGCACGTACTGACACTGGCTCGTATTAAAGCATTATTTAGTGGCTTAGTGGCTCCTCGCTCTGATACAGTGCTGTGAGAAAGTATTTTCCCCCTCCCAAGTTTTGCTTATTTGTCATATTCAAAGGCTTCAGATCATCTGACTAATTTTAATATAAGACAAAGACAAAAAGAGTTAACGCAAAATGCAGCATTATCATTTCATTTATCGAAGACAAAACTTAAATCGCCCATTAGGAAAAAAAAATTGCCCCCCAGAGCTTAGTAACTGGTTGTGTCTCTTTTGGGGCAACAACTGCAATCAAATGTTTGTGATTACTGTCAATGAGTCTTCTAAATTGCTGTGGAGGAATCTTGGCTCACTCCTCTTTGCAGAATTGTTTTAATTTAGCCACTTAGGAGGGTTTTCTAGCATGAGCTGCATGGCATTGCATCTCAATTTGATTCAGGTCAGGACTTTGCCTTGGTTACTCCAAAATCTGCTTTTCGTTTCTTTTGAGCCATTCAGAGGTGGACTTGATAGTTTGCTTCAGACCATCATCCTGCTTCATAGTCCCACTGTGCTTGAGCTGAAGCTCTCAAGCTGATGGCTTAATACTCTCCTTCTGGATTGTTTTGGTAGAGAGTAGAATTCATGGTTCCATCAATTATCGCAAGTCGCCCAGGTCCTGGAGCAGTAAAGCTGCCCCAGCCCATCACACTATCGCCGCCATGTTTGACTGTTCGTATGATATTCTTATTTTGGAATGGTTTGTTAGCTTTACTCCAGATGTAACAGGACCCATATCTTCCAAAAACTTCCAATTTTGACTCATCTGTCCACAGAATATCATCCCGAAAGACTTTTTTTCAACCTTTATTTAACCAGGGAAGTCCCGTTGAGATTGAAATCTCTTTTTCAAGGGAGCCCTGGGGATTGAGGTGGGGAGGGAGAGGACATATTGCACAGCCAATTAGATCAGGGGATGATTAGGAGGCAGGTCGAAAGAGTCAGGTTGGGACTTCAGCCATGACACCGGGGAACCCCCCTACTGTTATCGATGAGTGTCATAGGATCTTTAATGACCACAGTGAGTCATTAAAGACTCATCAATGGGGTCATCAGTGTTTTTCTGGAAAGCCCTTGTGTGTTTTTTTTTTTGGGGGGGGGAGTGGACCTTGCATTTCTCCCAAGGATGCTATTTCTCCAAGTCTGACCTCAATTCTGAGGCGTGCGAGAGCTGCAGTTCTGAAAATCTTGGTCTGGGTCCTTTTGTGACCTCCTACATGAGTTGTTGATGCACTCTTAGAATTTTGGTTTATCAGCCACTCTTGGGAAGGTCCACCACTGTTCCAAATTTTTTCCAATGTAGATAATGGCCCTCACCATGGTTTGCTGGAGTCCAAGAGCCTCAGAAATGGCTTTGTAACCCTTTCCGGACTGATAGATGTCAATGTCTTTGTTTCTGTCAGTTCTTGAATTTCTTTAGATCACAGCATCATGTGCTGCTGTCTGCCTACATTACATTGCCAGACAGGTTCTGTTAGTAAAATATTTAGATTCGAGAGAGCTGACAGTAATTATGCCTGTGTTTGTCTGGGGAAATGTACTTTTTCTCATATGGCCAGGTAGGGTTGGGCAGATTTTTACTTCAATAAATGCAATCATCTATAAATTGCATTTTGTGTTTACTTGGGTTATCTTTGTCAAATATTAAAATTAGTCTCATGCTCAGAGTCATGTAAGTGTGACAAATATGCAAAAATAGAAGACCTTGGGAAGGGGGAAAAGTACTTTTTCACAACACTGTACCTGTCACCGCACTAAGTTGCAATCCCCACTCTAGGATTGGAGTAGACAATACCCAGCAATACTTTGTGAGCGGTCCTTCAGTAAGATAAGGATTTCGTTGTGAATAGTCCATGAATGTTGGTGAAGGCTTAGCACTGCTGCAAGATTGGTCCATGAAACTATACATGGCTCAGTGCTGTTTTGTGATCTGTCTGTTCAGGGACGGCCGTAATCTTCTGGAAGCAGCCTGTCATGGTGCCTCGGCCTCCATCGTGCTGGTGGCCAATATTGCGGTAAACCTCATCGCCTTCCTAGCCCTCCTCAGCTTTCTCAACGCTGCCCTCTCCTGGCTGGGAAACATGTTTGACTACCCACAGCTCAGCTTTCCGGTGAGACATATGAACACACACATACACACACACCACACACACACACACACACACCAGTTGCTCTGCTTTGCAGTGAAACACCTGGACACACCTACACCAGAGGTCTGCGTGGCCAAAAAAATAATTATCGGCAGCCGCTCCGCAAACGCCAGTTGCCATCCACAAAAAAATTTCAAAATCGCTCCGCAGCCACACTGCATCTGCAAAATTTTTACAACAGCTGCCTGGGCCGGCTCTAGCAGGGGGAAGGGGTGGCCATTTCCGACCCACATTGTTGCTCTGCCCACCCAATCAGGTAGTTGTGATCTGTGCGTTTTGAATCTAGCAAGTTTATTTAGGTTGCCCATCTATCGTCTTATGTGCGTTCACGATTCTGATTTGTTGGTTAAATGGATATAACATTTAATCTGAGAAAATGCATGTCCCTTCAATTCTACCGTTGCAGCTCTTTGCAGCTGGCCGGGGAGATGAGCCTGCAAAGTAGTATATTAAATTTGATTTGAAATTGTTAGCTGATTAAACCTATGCATCTATGTAATTAGGTTATCTTGATTCTCTTGTTATTATTTCTTTTAGAGTTATACTAAATTAGGAGCTCCGATGGTGTTGAATTGATAACTGGCTAAATTGAACTTGCAAGCACAGCGGGCCACGAGTGCCAGTCAGTATTTAGTTTCATTTTCCCATAGGATTGGTAGCTAGCTAACATTATCTCAATAAAAAATAAAGGCATACTTTATTCAACTGAATGATCATTATGCACCTATTTGCAGTTCCTTAAGGGGTGATCTGGGGTAAAATGAAAAATGACACCAGGAAACAACTCAGAATTAATCTTAAGAGGTATATGTAATAACCACCAAAAAAGATACAAGTTGGCATTTTTCTGTTTATGCGGTTGCCATGGTAACCGAGCAAACTCATTAAATATGCAGAAAACTTCTGGCACCAATTCCTCTTTAACTCTATGATAGAATTCAGTTTTTCTTTCATCATTTAAAAGCCATTGCTTATCCAAATGCAATGACATAGCCATTCTTCGCCCAATTTATCAGTTTTGTGATTTTGGGGCATTTTACTCAAATTTTGAAATTATTTTGCACAGAATCTGACGAATACTCAAAATATTCACAGTATGTAACAGACAGGCAAAATTTCCCTTTGTCATTGCATTTCTAATGAAGTAAAGTACCTGCAGCCCAAATTTCATTGATTTTCAATGATAAATAAAAAAAGTTATGGCTGCCACAAACATGAGAAATGTGGAAAAAGTAATACCTTAGGAAATCAATGGAAAATGCATTAGACCACATTGAAAAGTGGAGTTCAGTCTTAGTCTGTGGCTTACACCCATTTTTCAAACTGTATTATCTGATTATTCAAATGTTTATCACTTTCCTGGAGTGAAAAGCATAAATTTCATCATCACAGTTGCTTTTAAATCATGATTTTATGGCAAAATTCAGTTTTTAATCCGTGTAGCAATTAGTGATTATTAAAGGTGGGTTATTAGAGAATATTTTTATTCAAAAAAAAATTTTTGGAAAAATAATCAAATTTTGCCCATTTAACCCCAGATCACCCCTTAAAGGTCCCCTATTATGTCACCAGGAGCACAGCTAATTAGTTATTAAGCCATTTCAAAATCTTTTCCCTCTTGAGATCACATGGGGAAGTAACCAACCAGAGGCAAGAAGAACTGATCACCTTCAGTCAAGCAGTCAATCAGATTTCATTATGCTGAGGTGGTCACTCCCCCTTGTGATGTCTGGTAGGGGAGACTTTGAACTGGCTCATAATGGCTAATTAGCTGTGCACCTGGTGGCATAATAGGGGACCTGTAAAATAGCCAAGTAAAACCAATGGTTTTGCTGCAGTTGTTAGTTCTTCGATGGATCATAGGTTTTGGTGGAACACCGACTCCTTTACGTCTAGTGCCCTGTTCAAGTGGCACACTTCCTGCTCAATTCCGACTAATCACAGGCTGTTCTGCATCTGAGTCGTGATTTAAATGACTGCGCTTCATCCCCACGCATTCAATATTATTGCATATGCAAATATTCAGCCGAATTGCTTGCTCATTTAGACCAAGGTGGTATCAATCACGGCCAAGTTAGAAATACTGGACTACCAGCACGAATGATAGATACAGTTCATTCCTAGCCTATGTAAGCGTCATGCACTACAGTATGTGATTGCATTGGTGATTCGGATTTTTGCAAAATCGTCCAAAGTTCATTCTCCTCTTCGTCTCGTATCCTTACCCCTTTCTTTTGCACCATACTTTGTTAGTCGACAATGAATTTGGCCGTTTTGGTTCATAAAAATCGGTAATCAAGAGCGTAGATTGGATGAGTTAGATAGGGTTTTTGCTTAAGAAAAAGAATGCTTGTGCTCTCAGTGGCTGCATTGCGTACACAAAAGGGATATAATTTCTATTATATTTTTACCACTTTTTTAACCTATACAACCAACAATTTTATGTGAAAACAGCATGGTTAATAATGGTTTACATTTAATGTATGTACATCTATAGTCGTACATATTTTACCAACAAGGAAAATAGCTTGTAGACTGTAGTATAGCATACCGTGACATGGATAAAAATTTGCCCACCCCAAATCTCTAATTGCCCCCCCAATCAGAGCACTCAAAAACCGGGCCTGACAGCCACCCACCACCGCACTGTGGATGTGACCACCGCAGACTACTCCGTGGTCCACCGATCTAAGCAGACTTCTGAATATCAGACAGATCATCACAATAACAAACTTACAAATGATACTAATATAATATAATAAATTCTTTATTTCAGACACATAGAAAAAAAAAACTAATAAATCTGATGTTATGAATATAATGTTACGCAACAACACAACAGGGCATACACATTTGCAGTCAAAAAAAGTGACTCAATTTTTAACTAATATTTACTCAGTGCCCAAACTGAATAAATAATCTGACAATCTGATTTTAGATGAATCCTCAGATTAGCAAAGTAATATACAAGTATTAAATCTAATACTTTACAAAGGCACTGCAGGACATGCACATTTGCTATGAAATATCGTCAGCGTTTCCTCATTTCCGAGTATTCAATTCCTTCTTATGGTCTTCCTTCATTTGTGATGATGTCTCTGATGGCTGGCAAGACTGATTCTTGCTTGGAACAATCTATCTTAACTAACTAAAGTGAATTGATTAAATCCACCACAATGAGGAACAAATGATAATGTAAACACTTGTCCACAAGGTGGGCAAGTCCCTGGCCATCTACCAATTGAAAGGGGAGTTTGTCCCTGGCCACCATGGTCACACAGGCGCTGGTCACAGACCTCATGGTTTGCTCTGAGACCTCTGTTATGGGAGTAGGAGGCTAGGTTGTGCCTGATTTGGCCAAGGAGAGCAATGTGGACTGACCTACAATTCAGCCTGCCCTTGTGGCTATTCATTGAACTGGTGCCGGACTGGCAACCTTTCAGTCAGGACACTTATATCAGATTTAACTATTTATTGCAGGACAACCTGCATCTGAGTTGGCGGTGACTCTGCACGAGTGATGCTCCGGAACAATCTGTGCAAGCATGACTCAGGCAGTCCCTGAGATCAAACCCCCAGGCAGAGCCTGAGATTCTTTTAAATCTCATAAAAATTTAAGTTATTGAACATGATATTAACAAGTGCTGCTGAAGATGAACAATGATAATTACAAAGGAGGAGGCTGGGTATGTGGTGGGAGATGAGAAAGATATGTTGGTAACTCAAGTACGAGCGGTGTAGAGGGCACGGCGCCAGAGAAATGAATGAACACTACCTTGGTCATAAAAGCTTGCCAATTAGGTGGGAGGAGCTAAAGTTAAGATGATTGGACAGAAACAGGCTTGTGACCAGCCTGACTGAACTAACGCCTAAGGCTCCATTTGTACCGCAGTACATGACTACAATCTCTACTGGCCACAAAGTCAAAATCTCTGCATTCAGCAACATTAACAATGATACCGAACTTCTTGCCATGCTTGTGATTTTGAAGAACTAACTGATCGAATCTTGCAATCTCCACTAAATAACTTGGCTTTCACAGTGGAGGTGTCCATTGTAACAATGTTATTGCAACTGGTGCATGAGAAGTTTAGCAATTATCTATCTTTATCAAAAATGTATAATTGCTATTGTCTTGGAAAGCCACATCTCAATTGCTCTCTTTATAGGTGATCTTTGTCCCTGAAGGAAAATAGACTGATTGCATAAACGGGGCTTATTGAAATTTGATATACAAGAAAGTCCACCACATGTCAATGGTCAGGTTTGAATTTGTGGGTATAAGATTATTGTAGTTGATGAGTTTCGAAAAGTCATATGGGAAGAATGTTAATATGGACCGTGGAAATTTTTTAAGTGATTGTTACTGAGTCATTTAATTAGTCATTTATTAAATCCCTAGATTACGAGAACTAAATAATGAAAATAGCAGATTTTCAGATTTTGATGAAAAACCATGCAACATTGACAACTCTCTGCAACTGCTCCGCCTCCACATGGTCACACTCGGCAGCCACACTTCATCCGCAAAAATTTTTTATGCCCCCCAGAGGGAGAGGGGAGACATATTGTTTTAGGCTCGGTTCCCATTTATGTTTGTGTTCGCGCTCCCACTTTGTTTCCGGAGCGTAACTCCAAAAGTGTTTGCATGATCTTAATGAAACTTTGCATACTTACTACTCAGGTCCTGAAGTGGTGCCTTTTGGTATGTGCCTGTCTGTCTGTCCATCTGTCTGTCCATGCGGGCATAATTAATTTTTGTCCAGGGCATAACTCCAACACCGTTTGCATAATCTTAACCAAACTTTGCATACTTACTACTCAGGTCCTGTAGTGGTGCCTTTTGGCCTGTGCCTGTCTGTCTGTCCGTCTATCTGTCCGTCCGATGGGTTAGGCAAGGAAGGGGGCCGGTGGGGAGATGTCTGTTTTTACGAGGAAAAACACATTCTGGTTTAAATTACTCCGCAGCCACACTGCATCCCCACAGCTACCCACCACAGTACCATGGATGCGGCCACTGCAGACTCCGCCGAGATCAACTGCTCCGCATACCTCTGACCTACACATACATACATACACACCTACACTCCCTCACATGCATACAGGACTGTGCAAAACTTTTAGGCACATTGAAAGCAATTTCATAGGGCAAATATGCTTGCAAAAATGATGGAATAAAAAGGTTCTAATAACTGAGAAATGCATTAAACAGAGGTGTAAACTCTTATAAACTATATCAAACCAATATTTGGTGTAACTACCTTTTGCCAAAAAATCTGGACACTGTCCTGTTGTTCTATAGTTTTATAAGATGATTGGCTTTTTGCTTGTCCCAAACAGAGTGGAAAACTTGCCACTGTTCTTCTGCAGACTGACTGTCTCACTTGGGTCTGTCCCTCCAAGTAATTGCAGACAGCCATGATGATGTTGACATCAGGGCTCTATCAAGGCTATATTATCTGTATTGACTGCTTTTTAATGAAATACAAGCATTTAGTTATGAAACTTCTCATTAAATTAGCATTTGGAATTTAAAATTTGCTTTTTATATTCAGCAACTCTGTGGAAAATGAAAAGTAAACATTGAAAGCAAATTAAAAATTTAAAAAATATAGGGTGCCTAAAACTTTTGCAGAGTACTGTACATACATGCAAGAACACGCTGGTACTAATTTCTCCGTTGAGTTTGATGTTTTCCTTCCTGGTTTCCATGGTGATGCAGCTGATCTGCTCATATGTCTTCATGCCCATGTCGTTCCTGATGGGTGTGGCCTGGGATGACAGCTTCATTGTTGGAGAGCTGATTGGATTAAAAACATTCTTTAATGAATTTGTGGCCTATGAACAACTGGCAGAACTCATTCAGAAGAGGAAGGAGGCAGGGCCGGAGTATGTGGATGACATCAAACAGTACCTCTCCGTGAGTGCACTCTTAGTCAACCTATCACTTATTACTTGGCACTATGTCCCTTTGAGCATAACCCAAATCAGCCAATAGCATTTCACTTTGCACTGTACCATTTGAGTCTTACTCCAACTAATCATATTTCACTTTGCACATTATCCCTCTGGGTCCACCCGTAATTGAATATTCATTTCATTTAGCCCTATATCCTCTGAGTCCAACCCCAATTAATCACTTTGCACAATAACTCTGAGTCCAACCTTAACTAGTCACATTTCACTATATCCCTCTGAGTTTAACCTCAATCAACCAATTATATTTCTGTACAACAATATCCCTTTGTCAGAACACACACAATTAACTAATCTTATTTCTTTTACAATGATATCCCTCAATCTGAATGCAATCAATCAATGCATCACATTTCATTCAGCTTGTGTCATGGATTTGTCTACCTGCCGGATGCCAAACGGCAATCCGGCAGGAGCTAAGACCATGGGCCTAAAGATAAGTGAAGAGTCTCAAATGCCAGGCTGGTAAAAAGACAAAAGATTTAATTAAATAAACTCTCAGAACAAAGCTACAAAAGCAATGAGCAGCACCAAACATAACACCAGGTTAAAACAAAGAATGCAGTGGCAATGATTACTGCCAACAGCCAGCCCTATATACCCTGCCCTCACCTCCACGTCAATGAGCCACACCTGTTGCTAGTTAAAGTGGAGGTGAGGAATGCAGCAGGGGAGGGACTGCAAGGGAAAACCCTTACAGCTTGATACTGAGAATTAATTTTAAAATGTCATAAAGTAAATTGCAGATGTTACAGAAGGTAAAGACGACAAAAGTTTGTTTCCACATTGACATGCATTCAAGGCAATCTGAGAGATATAGCTGGATAAGATTAAAGGTCCCATGTCATGTCACAAGGTGCAGGACCAATTAGCCATTACGAGCCATTTCAATATCTGTTCCTTCTTGACATCACAGTGCGAAGTGACCCCCCGCCCCCACAGGCAAGAAGCGTTGATCAACTTCAGCCAGCCACTTAATCAGTTCCTTCATTATTCTGAGGGGTCACTCCCCCATGTGATGTCATGAAGGACAGATTTTGACATGGCGTGTAATGGTTAATTGGTGTGTACCTGGTGACATACTTTGGGCTTTTAAAGGCAAATAAAACACTTGGTACGGCAGATACCCAGTAAAAGTGCACTGCCCCTACTACTCAATTATATTTTTGGGTTATTTTTGAAAAATATTTAAATGACTAAATTAACTCAGGAAGATCAGATATCTGCGTTGTTGGCAGTGCGCCGTGTTTGTTGGAATCTGGGTGGCTTGCCACGTCACCCAGGCACCGGAACTCTTGTGCGCGTGGAGTTCAAAAATACAATTACAGTTGAGAACTGTTGTACCAGTATGCATGTACTACCAGTCAAAGGTTTTTGCACACCCTAAGATCTTGACAAGGCTTTATCTTACATGTGTGTTTACAATAAAGAAATCACTTGAACCCAATACTTGTTTATTACAAATCATAAATTTACAAGAAAAAAACACAAGGAATCCAGCACAGGTGATTGAAATGATCAGCTCGCTGTCAACCCCCTGAAGCTGCTTGATAATGAGTAGATCATTTGAATCACCTGTGCTGGAGCAGGGAGAGATCTAAAACATGCAGGACAGGTGGTACTCCAGGAGAGGTCTGAGAAGCACTGGATTAGACCATCATTACTGATCTGCTTAAATATGGACAAAATGACTGATCCTGGTTTATCTTAATTTTTTTTGTTATATACATGGTTTATACATTGGGCTTCAGTTTTCCTACACCTCTGTTGTACAATCAATATGAGACTATTACACAAGAACAAAATATTAAAAAAACATAACAATTACAGAAAATATTGGGGTGTGCAAAAACTTTTGACTGGTAGTGTAATATTTATAATAAATATTGTTTTTAACATTGCTGAGTGTTGTGCCAGTACTGGTTTCTACATTCTGACGTGAATGGCCTATATAATAGTTATCGGTACAGCAACAATGAAAAATTACAAGTTCACATAAGATTTGGAGAGCCTACTTGTTCTATCTGTAACTGATGCCATCATTTCTCCAGCTAAGTTAAACTTGACAGACACTTGGGTTTGGGGACCAGCCAGTGACTTAATTCTGTTGGCATGGCATCATCTTTCAAAATCGTCTGATATTTACTGGGCAATTCAATTCCACATTTTGCGAAAATTTATTCCTTGAAACAACTGGGTAAAAAGTGTGCAGCACTTAGCTGGTGGCTCTTCGTTGGTAGCTCCGAGTCTCCTGTTTTGTTGGAGCAACCAACAGCTGCATACAGCGGCATCATGGCAGATTTTGTTGCACAGGTTCTAATAATGATAGGTAATATCAAACCTTGATCTTTCGGTGCAAAATTAAGCTGCAGCACGAGTGATAATCAAGACTAATTTGTATACACTTTATATAGATCAGCTGATTTCCTGGTATCCATTCGTATCATAACATCTGGGACATTGCCACAAGATGTAGTTTTTGATAAAATGTATGGAATGGCAGCATTTATGTACTTATGCTAATGAGTTGTATTTCAGAGGTTTGACGTTTGATTACACCGAGCATAAGAATCGCAAAAATTTGCAAAAAATATTTATGGAACGAGAAGAACATGTACTTTTATTGGATAAGAGCTATAACAAATGTTAAAACAAATGTTTTCTTTGCCTTTAAAGAGCCTTAATAATATGGATCTCCAACAAGGAATAAAAATAAAGGCACAAATATATTATCTACACATTACAGAAAAAAAAACCTGCTGACTTAACTGAGGACTTATACTGTGACTTATTTCCTTTTTTTAATGCCTTGTAAGAGATTACAATATAATAAAGGCTTTTTGAAATAACTCTGCTGGATTACCCTGCTTTGATATGTTGTGGACCTGAAAGCCTTTGGTTTGTTATTGATTTTTGTCACTTATTTGCTTAGCTTCATGTGTTTGTATCCTTATCCAAAGGGCACCTGGCATCAATCCAGGAGCCACATTTAGTGTCCTTCTGCGCTCTTGAGTTCAATTTGTCGTAATGACATTCACAAGTGCTGCTGCATTTTACAACATCATAATATTTTATTTTCCTTTTTTTGTCTCTATGGTGCCCAGGTTCATTCTGAAACCATAGCGACATACGCGCTGTGCGGCTTTGCCAACTTTGGGTCCTTGGGCATCATGATTGGAGGCTTATGTACGTAAATGAACCCACACCCGTGCTCAAGTTGTGTAGAGGCCAAGATGTTTTGAGTTTGTGTTCACATTGCATCCTGTGATTGTGGCTTGTTGTGTCCGTAGGATGTGGTGAGTGCGTGGCTACATTTCTGATTAATTGCATTACAGTCATGCTGTTGTGATAAGGTACATGTTGAGTTAGTTGGTGTGTCGCTTGTCAATAGTTTTGGGTGTGCCCAAATAGTGACTTTGAGCCAGATCTGTACAAATTCTGGCTCAAAGTCAGCCAGAACAGGCACCGATCTTTGCCAGAGTTGCTAATCTTTTTTCCCTTTTTTGCGCATTGAAAAAGCACACAATCACCACCTAAAAATGGATCATAAGGACAGTACTGGGTTGACGAACCCAATGTAGCTCATCCAGTTACCTCTCGCATTAAATTGCAATACAACAGAAATACTATAAAGTCAAACTGTTCTAGATAGAAGAAAAAGAAAGCAGGTGACTGATGTCTGTATCTGGAATGTTCTATCTAGCGGCCATGGCTCCAGATCGGAGAGGCGATATTTCCAGGTGTGCGATCAGAGCTCTGATAGCTGGAACTGTGGCCTCCTTCATGACCGCCTGTGTAGCAGGTAAAGTGTTCAAATGTGGAGAAGTTCCGGGGCCCTGTTACTGAAATTACTCCGAGGCATATCTAGTGATAGCACCGCTCCTAAGCCATGGGGCCCCATTATTTTTCATCCCACTCTTGAGAGCGTGAGTTTGAGGGGGAAAGTATTTTACTTTGTTGGTTAATTCAGCAGTTTGACCTGTGTTTTACCTCATTCCAGGAATCCTGTACATACCTCCTTTCGAATGTCAGTCCTTCCTGCGAGAGCAGTTCAACTCCTCCACGGTGGCAAACAGCTCGGACCTGCACAGCTGCTGCTTGGACGTCTATCGCTGGTACAGCCTTATTCCCCTGCATTACGAGCATAAGACTCACGTACAAATTGGCCCTCAGATAATCAGAATTACCTGCAGTAACTGCTTCATAAGAAAATGCACAGCAATCTGGAAAGGCGTAGTGTAGTTTCCATACCGTAAAATGACTGCTGTGCGTCTGTTCTTGCCACAGGACCACAGTGATCAGTCCTTCCAACATAACCGTCGGGGGAGGGTACTCGCTTGACATCCTCCTTGGCTGCTGCTCTGTCACAAATACCTTAGACCCGCCCTGCAACGTCACCCTCTACTAAGGCCACGCCCAGAGTCCCATCCTGCTGCTCTGCCTATGACTCAATACCACATCCACAGCACCGCCCTTCTCTAAAACCACACCCACAGCCCCACCCTACAGCTACACCCCTCCCCTAAAAGGAACACCCAGCATGCAGCCCTCTGTTGTCTAAAACCATAGATTTAATTATTTACGAACACAGAGGTCTGATAAAGAAAAGTTCTCTGACTTTTTCTGTTACAGTTGCCAATAATAAAGCAGAGAGCTTCACTGAGGGTGTGTTTAAATGACAAATAGTAATCTCCCCATAAATAAGCTACATTTCCTCACCTCAGGCCTTTGTTGTGAAAATTGCATTGAAATACGGGTAAGAGCAACTGTCATTTCTGGGAGGAAAGCTGTGATGCAGCATTGCCCCATTTCTTATAGTCTTCATTTTTTCCTATTACCAAAAATTAAGTTTAAAGGAATGAGATGATGACATTATAAACATCCATAATAATGTGCAAGCAGAACTCTGCCTCATGACAGCTGATTTTCAGCAATGCTTCTGAAAATGGCACAAAGGGCAAGCATGCATCAAAACGAGGAGATGACTTTGAAGGCGACAGCTTGTGATACTGATGAAAGCAAATAATTCTTTGAATTAAAAGTAAAGTATAAGAACATTTTTAACCTGCCTATAGAATAAAATCTGCCTATATAATATTATCAACAGGTAATAAACACAGATATGCATTGCTTATATAATTAGCTAATGCATATAATGCCTACAGCAACCAATATTTGGCTAACTGGCATATTTGGTTCCTGTTCGCTGGATAGTCATTTAGTTTACAGAGGGTCTACACTGATACACACTTGTAAATGTTTTTTGCACAATAGCACTATAGATTGTTAGATAGTGAACAAGCAGGCATCAGTGCACTCACTGCCTAGCATTCTCTAACTTTCTAACTACTGCCTACACATTGTGTCATGTTTTCCAGGTAAGTTGACAGTTGGCTGAAAAATCTGCTAGTGAATGAATTCATGATTAACAGTACTTACTTTAATGAATCACTTTTCTCTGGTTAGCAAAGTATAGTCCAGGGGTAATGACATTGTAAGTGGGACTATGCTGGGGTGCATTTTCCAAAAGCATAATTGTTGACCAAGTTGGCAACATAGATAGTTCGTCCATTCACAGTCAATGGACCCAACTATGTAAGTGAGCATCTGTGATTTCGGGAAAAGCACCTCTATTCGATTGTGAAATTTTGAAGCAAAAAATAATAGACCTGTTTCAACTCATCTGAAAGGTTCAGAACATTTCTGTTTCCTTTTTTCCAAAGCTACAACAACCACTACCTTCAGAGTAAGAGCTTAATCATGCACCCTGGCAATCTTCATTAACTGCTTTTAAGTACATGACCTGGAGCATTTACCAGGTAATAGATTTCCTTCTGGAAATCCTTGTATATCCCTGTGATTAATAATTATAGATCTTTATGATGTCTTATACTGTGGCTTGAGTCATTTCACATAATTGATTACTTCATGATGTCACTAAATGCTACCTGTGATAACAGCTGTAAAATATGAGGAAATATGCCATTTACCTTATGTGCAGCTGTTCGTTTTTTTTTTTTTTTTTTTAATCTTGGATGTGACTGTATGTGAGTGCATATTTTTCTGTGTCAACTGAAGTACTTTTTCAAGTCTATATGTTTCATATTATGGGAAAACATTTGATTGGAACTGAAATTTCCCTATAAATAATTAAAAACCTGGAATTTCTTTTTCGCAACATGCTCTGCATAGTGGGTTTTTTCGTAAAATTGCCACAAGGGGGCACTGTTGTTCCTTCAAACCTCCTGTCTCGCAGGGAAGGAAATGGAAGTCCTGCCAGTTATCCGAAATGCTCTGAAGGCTGAATCGTTTCGTTTAACCCTTTTCACCTTGCTTGTCCAAAACCAAACATGACTGCTCTGCCCAAGGTACTGAATATTTCTCATATCTAATTCATATATTCTCTGAGTTTTTATTAAATCCTGAGTCAACCAAAGCATTTCATGGAATGAAATAATAAAATTAAATTTTGCTTCGGCAAGAGTGGAGTAAGGTGAGCCATTGGATAAATTGATCCACCCCCTGTATCTAAGCAATTCTGCGCACTTGTGGTTATGTGACCATACATTCAGGCAGTATCCATCATTTCCATTTGGTTGTGGGGGAGAAAAGCACTTGAAAGAAGTCTAAGGTCTTTTTTTACACACAAAAGAATTATTTTTGCTCATAAAAGTAAATTTTATACATGACAGGCATTATGGCTGTTATTTCAAAGCTAAAAATATGCATTATGCATGTTGGTGATTTGTCATGGTATAAAATCATATGAGTAATTTCACTGAAGATTTGGCTGAATTGCTAAAATAGGTTTTTTTTTTAAACTAAAAATGGTGGCTATGGGGAAAAGTGAGCCAAAGGCTGAGGGGTAAATTGAGCCAATGGTTCAATTGATCCTACCATAAGGCACTGAAATCTAATCAAGTCTGAAGTGTAAAAATGTGTTTTAATCTTTAACTGCTTTGGTTTATAGCATGTTCAACATGTAGACAAGCTATCATGCCAAGAACCTACAACCCTTAACCTAAATACAAAGTTGGCAAATCGTGAAAGATGCCATTAAAATCAAAAAAGACTGATTTGAAAAGTCCATTAATCCTCTACTATATTGAAAATATTACAACATTTTATTTGATGTTCTAGCCGTGAATTTAATTGCTTATTGAAAATAATCAATTTGATGACTGTAAAACAATCCAAAAAAGTTTGCACAGTCAACTGTTTACAACTGTGTGACATCACCATTAACCGTTTTGGCAAGTCGAGCAAATGGAATGTTACCCCAGTCCTCCATTATGCAGGTCTTCAGTTGAACAGTTATATGGGGCCTTCATTGCTATATATTTTTCTTTGTGATGCTTCATGCTTTCTCAATTGAAGACAGATTAGGACTGCAGGCAGGCCAATCTAGCACCTTCACTCTTTGTTTATGCTGTCATGGACTTGTAATCTGTGCTGAATATGGCTTGGCATCATCTTACTGGAAAATGCAGGGAAATCCTCAAAAGAGAAGATATCCTGCTTAATTGCTCCAAAATTTGTACATATCATTTTGCATTAATGGCACCCTCATAGATGTGCAGATCACCCACATCATGTGCACTGACTCACCCTCATACCATAACAAATGCTGACCTGACACTAAAAACAGCATGGGTTGTCCTTGTTGTTCCTCCCAAAAACCACATTAAATGTTAATTCACCAGACCACAAAAACGCTTCCACTGAACAACTGTCCACCTGAGATGACACTGAGCCCTAAGAGATTGGCAGCACTTTTGGACAGTGTTGTTGTGTGGCTTCAGCATTGCATGGTAAATCTCACACTTGCAGCTGTGGGTGATGCAGGGAATGGTATAGACTGACAAAGGTTTACCAAAGAATTTTTGAGCCCAGTTTTTGAAATCCATTACAATCACATGCTGGTTCTTAACACAGTGACGTCTGAGGGATCGGAGATCTCGCGCATTCAAAAGGGGCTCTCCACCTTGCCCTTTGCACACTGATACTTGATCAGATTTCTTCCATCTTTTCATTACACAACTCACTGTAGAGGGTGACATGCCCAAAATCCTTCTGATTCGTCTTTATGCAATGTGGTTCTCAAAGCGATGGATTGAAAATTTGCGCATCTGTCAGCAAATGGGTGGGCCTCGACCCATTTTTGCCTGTAAGGGAGAGGAGGCCTTTCTTGAAGGACCCATTGATACCACAACATGATAACCTTACCTGCTTGAAATTAGTCCTAAATTTCCCAGCTCCAACCTTTGCAGGCACAAGACTTGAAATGTGTATATTTTCAAAAAAACAATTGAATCGAAAACGTTATAACATCAAGTGATGTGTTGTAGCATTTTCAATGTAGAAGAGAGTTCAGTGGACTTCTCAAATCACTCCTTTTTAATTTTATTTGCACTTTCCATAATGTGCCAACATTTTTCAGAGGTGGGGTTGTACAAGAGAAAAACTAACAAGGGCTTAACGCCTGCTGAAGAGATTGAGAGAGCAGTCATTAACGTTAAAGGTGGAAAATCCATCAGATCAGTGGCAAAAGACAATAATATTATTGACAGGTCGGGTGCTTTGTAGACTGGGTGGCAGACAAGGGCGAAGGCGCTTGCGTTCTGGGCCCCGGTCATGGAATCTGGCTCTTGGGACATGGAACGTTACCACACTGGCAGGGAAGAAGCCGGAGCTTGTGAGGGTGATTGAGCGGTACCGGCTAGATATAGTCGAACTCACATCTACACACATCTCTGGCTCCAGAACCATGCTCCTTGATAGGGGTTCGACTCTCTCCTTTTCTGGAGCTGCCCAAGGTCAGACGCAGCGGGCAGGCGTCGTGGATACGCGCGCCCTCTCGGCTGAGTACTGTCGTGTTGGTGTTCATCCTTGTGAACGAGAGGGTCTCAGCAATTTGCTTGCGGGTTGCGGAGGGGAATGCTCTGACTATTGTTTGTTCTTATGCATCGAACAGCAGTTCAGAGTATCCAGCCTTCTTGGAGTCCCTGGGTGGAGTCCTGGAAAAGGCTCCTACTGAGGATTCCATAGTTCAGCCGGAAGACTTCAACGCTCACGTGGGCAACGATGGAGACACTTGGAGGGGAGTGATTGGGAGGAATGGCCTCCCTATCTGAACCCAAGCTGTTTCTTGTTATTTGATTTCTGTGCTAGTCATGGATTATCCATAACAAACACCATGTTCGAACATAAGGGTGTTCTTAAGTATACTTGGTACCGGAACACCCTTGGCCAAAGGCTGATGATCGATTCTGTAATTGGGTCATCAGTTCAGCAGCCGTATGTCTTGGACACTCGGCTGAAGAGAGGGGCAGACCTGTCAACTGATCACAACCTGGTGGTGAGCTGGATCAGATGGCAGGGAAGGCTGCTGGACAGGCCTAGGAAGCCTAAACATGTTGAGAGGGTTGACTGGGAACGTTTGGCGTGGCATCCTCACACTGTCACTCCATTCCATCCCAAAGGTGTTCAGTCGGGTTCAGATCCAGGCTTTGAGGTAGCCAATTCAGAGGATCCATGCGTTTCTTCTTCAAGAATTCTCAAATATGGCTGGCTGAGTGCTTCAGATCATTGTCTTGTTAGATTATATAACAACATCCAAGCAGTCTGGAGGGATTATTTGGCTAAATATTTCTTAATTCTTCACCTTTTTCAAAGTTTACAAATAATTTTTGGAGTGACTGTATATACAGACTGAACCAAACTGATTTGACTGGATGGGTTCCAAGAAAGAAGCCATTTATATGTGACAAGAACAAGAGAAAGCCTCTCGCTTTTGCAAATAAGCATGTTTACAAGCTTATAGAGTTCTGGCATTTAGTATTGTGGTCAGATAAGAGCAAATTCTGCATGTTTGGCGCAGATGGTAGACTTAAGCCTAGTTTATACTCGACGCAGTCGCGAGTGCGCGAGGTCCGCGCGCCACGAATGACACAATCGCGCACCTGGCGACAGCCACGCGCGCTGGCACTTCGTGAGGTCACGCACCTCCAGGATTTTGAAACTTTTCGCAAGCCGCGCTAGTGTCGCCCAGTTCAAAATGTTTTCCGCTTGCTTCTACTTCTTCTGGTTTTGCCTGCTTCTACTACTTCATATAGTATTTTTTTTCTACCGCCCCCTGTCTTTGCGGCAAATACGGCAACAGAGAATGCGCCAAGTATAAATGCCTCCGCGCTCTGTTGAGGTGCGCACGCAATCTGCGAACAGAGCCAGGCAAAGGTATAACTGAGGCTTTAGGGTGTGGCATACTGTGTAGCAAATGGTGTTGGGGAACTCCATTTCATCAATTGCATTGTAAATTCGGAGATGAAGCAATACTGTTGACAAAGGTGATGCCATCTGCATCCAGGCTTCTTGGGCATCGTTATATATTCCTATGGGACAATGATCCGAAGCGCACCGCCGAGTGCATTCAAGGATTCATGAGGACGAAACGCATTGATTTTCTGGACTGGCCACCTCAAGACCGGGCCTGAACCCAATTGAACACCTTTGGGATGAAATTGAGCGACAACATGAGGATGCCACACCATCGAACAAGGAACAGCTCAAGGCTCTGCTCTAGCGAGTGGAATAGTGCTGGATATTTGCACCAAACTTGTTGATGGTATGTCCAGGAGACTACAAGCAGTGATTCTGACAAAAGGCGGGCCAAAAAAAGTAATGAAAATTGCCACAAACTCTTATTGCTTAATGTGTACACATAATTCTTGGTTCGGTGAAATAACCAAAGAAGGCACCAGAACTAAAGGGTTAATTTGAGTATTTCAGTTGCGTTACCAAATAACGAAGGATGTGACTGGCTTATATAATTAATGATTCTTTGTGTTCCTAGTCTATCATTTTCTTAATTCGTCAACTTTTTCTAAGTGTATAGATCATTTTTGGGGTGACTGTATAGAGCAACTGTTTAATATCAAAAACAGAAGAGTTCCTACCTTATGTCAAATAAGAGCAGCAATTGTTGGGATCTTATGCGGCATGTACAGCACAGGTGTTCTTTGTGTGATGAAGCACCTTAAGCCCTAAGGCACCTGTCAATGGTTTTTCATGCTGTAATCAGGGACAACCATTGCTAATCAGTCTGGAAGCATGCACATCATTCCGGGATGCTGCACCTTTCCATTTTCTGAGAGCATACATTTCAGCTTCTCATGGGTTTTGAATGATTTCACAACTGTGGGTTGCAACTGTGACCACCAGTTGGTAACCAAGCCTCAGATCTACCATGCTGTAGGGTTTCATTTCAACCCTTGCAATGCACACATCATTCAACAGTTGGTGTTCCCATAGGGCAGCTCATTAGTAGTCAGGAGTGATAAGTGAGGATTGAAATAAAGCACACCAGGATGAAGTTCTGGTGGATCTCCAGGAACAGGGATAGTTGCCACTGGTGTTTACGACCCCTCCTGCACAGCACAGTGCCTGTGCTATTAGTTCCTGCCTGTGCAAAAAGTGCTCTGTGTTGACTGTGGAGCATTAAAGCAGTGCCGGCAGATTAATGTGTTTCCCATCCAGCAAATGCTAATCTATGAATCACGAAAGATCCTCGCCATTGCACCCAGCTGGCATGCCTCTGCCTAACCTTCTCCCAGAGATTAATAATCATAGGCTAACTACCATATTCAAATCAGGGTATAATAATGTAATTGCGCTCTCCGCGGTGTGACTTCCTGAGATCTGAATGGTTAATTAAAGCATGGCTGCATTTCCATACTTAATTAAGGGACAAAGACAGAGCCCATTATCCACGTATTGTGTCTAAATAATTCAGCTCGAGACCTTTTAAAATGAGGATGCCCCAAGAGATGGGTTCTGATAGCTCATTCTGCTCTGCCCCTCTTTGCAGCTAGAGGTTTGCCACATAATATTTGTGTTCTGCCTGCGCAATGAACTCCTTTTGTGTTGTACACTGAGCCAAGAAAACACATCACCTACCCATAACATATGTGTAAACTGGTCATATTTTCTCCTTCTGCATGAGGGTTGTACAAAAATCAGAGAGGATTGCTGTGGAAAAAAAAAATCAATATTAGTTGGTACTTCAAAGGGTGATGCACCATTCATTTATGTAGCTTGCAGAGACTGTATGAACAGAGTGTCAGCAATTCACCAGTGAGCAAAAGGTTTCTGTCTTCTTTAGATATAATTAGGTCACACTTATTTTTTCTTTTCTATGAAAACCAGAAGTTTCAATGTCATGAAAAAGCTGTAAAAGACCTTTATTTTTTCACCTGAAGTATTTATGAACTCCTTATTCTGGGGCCACTTAAATGTGCCATTTCAGCGGGCAGCCTCGTTTCACTCAAGGTCTGTGTGTTTTTCATGTGTTTGTCCAATACTCAAACTCCATTGGGTCAAATTCACTACGTTTTTCTTCAGGGGCTCCATAATATATAGTTGAAGTCGGAAGTTTACATAGACTTAGGTTGAAATTGTTAAAACTCATTTTTTAACCACTCAACAAATTTCATTTTCATGAATTAGCATTTTGGCAAGTTAGTTAGGAGATCTACTTTGAGTATGAAAGAAGTAATTTTTCCGGCAGTTGTTTGCAAACAGATTATTTCACGAAGGTCAGAAGTTCACGTTCTTTACGTTGACTGTGCCATTAAACAGCATGAAAAATTCCTGGAAATGATGTCATAGCTTCAGAAGCTTCTGATGGGCTAAATAGCATCATCTGAGTCAATTTCAGATGTACCTGTGGATGTATTTTAAGGCCTATCTTCAAACTCACTCCCTCTTCGCTTGAAATCATGAAAAAATCTGATCAAATAAGCTAAGACCTCAGGGAAATAAATTGGTTCAATTCTGGTTTATCCTTGGGAGCAATTTCTAAACACCTTCAGGTACCTTGTTGTTCATTTGTACAAACAACTGTTTTCCGGTATAAACATCATGTGACTATGTGGCCGCCATAACACTCAGGAAGGAGAAGCATTCTGTCTCTTAAAGGTGAACGTATTTCGATGCAAAAAGTGCAAATCAACCCCAGAACAAGAGCAAAGGTCCTTATGAGGATGCAAGAGGAAACCGGTACAAAAGCACCTTTATCTCATACCTGCAGTACTTTTCCCATCAACCAGCTCATGACATTACCCTAGGGTAATATCACTTTTGCAAAAATTTCTTTGACATAGAGCGTGGGGCAAAAAATCGCTTTGAGTTATGCTGTTAATACTTAGCCAAACTGAATACCGAGTGTAACGTTGGTTAAATCGGTATGGCTCAGTGCTGTAGCAAGCTAGTTAAACACCTCCCACATTCCTAAGTTCATGTAACTTAGCTAGATAGCGTGAATGCAATACTTTTTCAAAATTGTTGTGTAACATAAGTTTGTTAGCTGGCAAGCTAACGTACGCTAGCTTCCTAGTTGAATGAACTTACAAACCGTCGCTCATTCAGCTGCGAATGTGTGTGACTCAGTGACTAACTAAGCAGAGTGATGTAGTTAGTGCAGTGCTAACATACACTGGGCGCTAACGAAAATTACATTTGCTTTCCATTAAATTACGCAAATCTGTTGTGCGATAAACAGAATCGTGTACTCTTGGTCAGAATCATCTTGTGGGATGGTTTTATGCAGGAAGGACTGATGCTTTTTACATGAGGAAGGAAAATTATGTGGTATTATTGAAGCGACATCTCAAAGCATCAGCCAGGAAGTTAATGCTTAGTTGCACATGGGTCTTCCTAATGGACAATGACCTTATGCATTCAGTACTTCCAAAGTTGTGGCAAAATGGCTTACAGACAACACATTCAAGGTACTGGAGTGGCCATCACAAAGCCCTGACCTCAGTCCAGAGGAAAATTTATTGGCAGAACTGAAAAAGCTTGTATGAGCGAAGAAGCCGACAAACCTGCGGTGGGTTTCCCGAAAGCCTCTTAAAGCTAAGAACCTCTTCAAATGACTCGGACAATCGTTCTTAAAATAATGTGGGTTTCCCAAACATGTTCGTAACTGAAGCTTCTCTTTAGTTCGCTCTAAACTAACCCGCATAACGAGAGAACGTTCATTGCTTAAGAATCTCTTAAAAACACTCGTTAATCCTGAGAGCCAACGTTATCGGGAAACCCACTGCTGATCTAGATACACCAGTTCTGTCAGGAGGAATGGACCGAAGTTCCAGCAACTTTTTGGGAGAAGCTTGTGAAAGATTTCTTGGGAAAATTTTACCCAAGTTAAACAATTTAAAGGCAATTCTATCAAATGCTAACTCAGTGCGTGTAAACTTATGATCCACTGGAAATGTGAGGAAATAGATGAAAGCCGAAATCATTTTTTTCAACATTCAAATAATTCAAATTCCTAAAATAAAGCAGTAGACTTAACTAAGAGAGAAAGTTCACTGGGTTGCAGTGCCAGGAATTGGAAAAAAACTGAGTTGGAATGTATTGGCCAAGGGGTATGTAAACTTCTGACTTCAACTGTTGGTAAGCAGAACCACTACTTGAGCGAGGAGAGGCCAGGCCATCCGACGGCTCACTCCGAATGGAGCCCACAGAACACTGCTAGGAGGGAATCAAGTGTTCTGTTGTCCACATAAACAACTAGACGGCACTCGGACAACATGTGACCTTCGCTGTTGTGAAATTCATCAATGGAGGAAGTTGAATTCGGATTTATCCAACCATAAAGTATTTGTACAAAGAAGTAATCCGATGGCTGATGTTGGTGTCGGTGTTAGTGTCACATGACACTTGCTCATTATAGACATTCTTTCGGATCCTGGATCAAGAACATGAGTCAGATCTTCATCAAAATATAATCAACTCCTTAATCAGCACAGTATCTATCAATACACACATTTTCATTGCCGTCCATCCAGAACTTTTTGAAATATCCCATTAACTTACAAACTAGCAAACAAACAAAAGCCAAAGTATATTACCTCCTGGTGGAGGTATAATAAGATAGATGACACCATGTTTTTGCCCTAAAGTGAAGACACACAGCTGGAAATCAGATTTCCAGTGATTACATTTGCGTGTTTACAGCAAGACAGCGCGTCATTACAGGTTCAACATTAGGGTTCATGCTATAATGCATATGTGTGTGTGTGTGTTTGTATGTGTGTGTGCATGTGAGCACGTGTGTGTGTGTGTGTATGTGTGTGTGTGTGCTTGCGTATAATTTATACTTACCCCATAGGGGGTTCGTATGCACGCTATGGTAGGTTGTGCACTCTGCACATCTCTGCTGCATGCTATTCGCTTCCCTCTTACTCTGAATGTACCTGAGTGCTCTAATGAGGCTTGAGTGTTCTAATGAGGTGCCCATCTCCCTGACTCAGTCTGGCTGATTAGTAGCTCTTATCTGTGAGTGAAGGATGTGCTGCTTCCTTTACTTGCGCAGTATGGTGCTCCTGTGTATCTACCAGCAAATGGCGATTATTTATCACTTCATCATACCAGCGGCACATAAACAACTATGGACAAATACCAGACAAGGCCCAAAATTAAGGCCCTCATCTTGAATGAGTGACTTGTTTAATGATTTAAGTCTGATTGCTTTTATGAAAGGATTCATAATCTGAATCTCTCATTCTGGATGAGAAACGTTGAGCGAAATGGGATAAAATTAGCACCTCTTACTCACAACATACTCGACCCCCTCATTCAAATGCATGTGATTTCTGAATTTCTAGGTGTATAAATACCAAGAGTGGCATATCAAAATTCCTGATCACCAACTAGGAAAATTCTTCATCGCAGACCTACATCACAATGAAACCGCCTAGCCAATCATTGAGAAACTATTCTTTTAAAAAATATTTCCTTATGCAAGAAGAAAAATGCTATTCCTCATTTTGAGTGGTTATTAAGGAGGACATGACCATCAGGGTAAGTGCTCTTCAGCTGGGCTCCTGCAAGATGCAAATGTAGAGTCACTCAATGGAAAGCCTAAGTATTACCCTGGTTGAAAATACCAGTGAGAGCTGTTGTAACTCTCTGATTAGTTTACTCGCTCGCAGTCACACACATTTGAGCACTACCACCCGCCCACCCCCATTCACACTTGCATAAGCTGGTCAGAGTTACAGTTGATCCCTCTTTTGGAGTGAGGGGGGGGCAAGCTGCTCGGTTTGTTCTGGGGAAGAGGATCTGCCAATGGCTCCAGCCCATGCAGTGAGTGCTCAAACAGTAACGAGGTTAAATTCAATTATTTTGCGATGGTGCTGAATACGCCCCAGCTCTCTACATCTCCAGTTTTTCCAGTTTTATGCCATAATATGTTCCTTTTCCGTTTACTTCAATCAATTTTCAAAATTATTTCCGGTATAGTGGTTCTGCATAAAGTGCATGCAATTAAAATATCTTGTGTCGTGATTTCCCCGGATGTCCAAGTTTATTTTCGGCTGAAACCTCCGCCTGTTTCTCTGCCTTCATTGGTCTTCACTGTAAATGGCAAATTTCTTTAAAGCCATAAATAAGGCACTGCATATGTGTGTGTGTGTGTGTGTGTGTGTGTGTGTGTGTGTGTGTGTTTGAGTGCTCTTGTGTGCGCGCATGTGTGTTTGTGTCACTCCCTAACATGTTATAGATGGTCTGTTCTGACAGGTATTTTTGCAATTCTGCCTAATTGGTTTTCCTTACTGAGCAGGGCTGCTTTTGATTGGATTCCAGCCTAAAAGACACTCAATTACTGGACCAGAACATTCCCAAAAATGCGTAAACATTAAAAAACGAGACCCCATTTTCGATGGTATTTCCGCCTAGAGACTGAGGTCCGTACCACCTGACCTGAAGGACAGTATGTTTTAATTGAAGTGGCTATGATCATGCTGAAGTGCTACTGCCAGAAATATTACCATGGAGATACAGTGTCTGTATGCTCATCCTTATTCCAAAGAAATTGTTCAATATCTTGCATGGAGTGGCAATCTCTTCCCCTATAGTTCTGACCTATAATCATTTGTCAATTTTTTAAAAGGTCCTCTGCGTATTATTGACAAGGCTTCAGTTCACATTACTATAAATAATAGCAGATTATGCAATATCCACTGGAGTAAACGGTGGAAGACGATGTATTCTATTCGATAGGCAGCTAATCAGATGTGCATTTTTGGTTGGAATCTCAAAATATAGTTAATTTTTGATGAACAAAATGTTCAAAATTTGACTTCTCTCTCCAAATAATCACGTTTTATGTTAAGTATAATCATCGAGGACTACTACATTATGGCTCTGCATTTTCTTCTTTAAAATCCTCATTCAAGATTCAACTGTCCAGATGTAATTTCCGATCTTAACTCCATAAACGCATTTCACTTAAGTTCTCCCTTAAATAGGTTCAAAGTTAGTAAATGAATTTTTAAAAATAATATAGGATAGAGTCACATCCATATTCTGTATCTGCTGGTTGCAGCGTTTCACTGAAGCTACATCACACTTGTACTCAGAGAAATATTCAAACCCAGGATGCCAGGTTTTATGGCCACAGCATTACATCAAATGGAAAATATCTAGATTTTGGACATCATTTTATTGCCATTTCCCTGTATATTCATCAGGACATATTTGGGATTGTTGGAAACCTCTGGATCTCTGCTAGAATTTAAAATAGGCCCAAAATTTCACAGGTTTGAATACAGTAAATGAATTCAGCGTGTCCTCCAACAAAATACGCCCGAAAAGGTCGTTTGTCAAGCAGCTTATTACGACCTACAGTTACGTTTTAGAGTTAAGCGACCTCTAGCGGTCATTTAAATAACTACAATCTGGTTTCCAACAGCAGCGGCACCGTCAGTAAATCCCTAACCTAAACCTAATCCTAACCCTAACCCCAACCCTAATCCTTACCCAAACCATTATTTTAAGTGTAAATATGACTGAAACTGTATCTGGAACTGAAACTGTAACTCTAACAGTAATTCCTGCTGCCAGTAGGAGCGCGATTTTAGGAAACGCTCCTACGGGTCGGAAATCAGAGTAAATAAGAATAATCGACCTATTTCAGCGTATGGTTGGAGGACAGGTTACAGGTTAGAGCGGTGCAATTACCTTGAGTCAGTGATGATAGTATTAGTCACTAGTAAACAGTACAAGCCCAGGCTGTTACACCACTGGCCACAAGACCAGTGACTAATTTCCATGAAATAGGAATTTTCAAAGATGAGGTTAACTGAATTTCAAAGCACTCACTTTTAGTCAAACAATTTCTAGAAATTATGTCAATATATCATGTTTTTTTTTTTTAGAAAAAATTGAATGAACATTAAAGGACCACTAAGTCTTTTTCCCCCAATCTCTTCTTCGCAATAAGAAGCACCCTGTTCTTGAGCGCTATACCAACACTCACCGACACAGATGAAAAACATTATGATTGCGCCTCAACGTTGCACCCGTGAGTCCTGGATGGCACTCATTTCATGGTTAAAAAAAAAAAAAGATTAACTCACCGTTGTTATCTCATGCAAGTGATGTCAGAAACAGATTTAAGTTTTTTGTTTCCCCAGTATCGCCATTCATGCAACAGCTGCTTTGAAAACAACCAGTACTGATGCTGTCGTCATTTTATAAACCTTTCCTGACACCTCCCTGTTTGTCTGATAACATTGGTTGGCATTTATTATCTAACGCCATACAGAAAAGACCCACGTCCAATATTTTGCCTTAAGGTTTTGTTGTTTATAATCATTATTTCTCTGACAATCAAAAGATATCCTAAAGTACAGTTGAAGATATCAGTATATCTGTTTTGAATAGGCAGATTGAAAGTTAAAAACATCTCAAACTTCATTTTCACTAGTAAAAATGATTGTAATGATTGTGCGTGATGTTGTTCATGCGAGGCTTCCCATTCGATACTGATAAAATGACCGAGAGAAAGAAAAAAGAAGCTTCCCATTATATATTGGCCCAGTGAACAAAGCATTTGAACAGTGTTAAAAGAAGAAATGGCAGTTGCTGTTGTGGATAAGATTATTAGAAAACGCTAAGAAATAGAATGAGCTTGTGATGAAGGGATTTGTGGTGAACAAGAGCTCAGTTCACTTGAGAATTGTACTAGAAATTAACATCATATTGAATATTTATTATCTCCAGACAATGGCAACAACATAAACATTGACATTTCACTGCTAGACTGGACATATACCATTGCAACAGGGCAGATTAACAATTTCATTACTTCCACTCTAGTGTAATGTTAAGAATACACCAAGGGCATGATCAAGATCGCGGGGCTGAGCAAGAGCCTGCGAGTTCTATCTCTTGAACAATTAGACTATGTTTGGTCTCACTAAGACAAGCGAGAACACCCGTGAACAGTCTCGCATTGCTTTTCAAGATGGCATCCAATACAGTACTGTCACAGCTTGTTCAATGGAATTCGATGCAAACCTTAGTTGGCAGCCAAGTAGGAAAATGAGCAAGAACTCACTAGTCGTTCAAAACTTCGGAATCTTCCCTTGCAAGACCTAGGTGTGAGACCATTCAATCTTGAACATGCTCCAGGCTTGGATGGTACAAACAAAAATGCAAAATGGCGCTCACGAGGGTTGTTCAGCATATTGTTGCTCTCTTCAGAGGGGAAGCTCATTAACCAAGGTGAAGATGAAGTCAGATCTGGACACTAGATGAAGATACAACACCACTGAGAACTCTCATCTTTAAAAGTACAAGTGCATGCAAGGATGACGGATAAAAGTTACAATGTTATGGTGAGTTTCTCCTTGCATTCATCATAGCAAGTGGTTTTGTTATTGCTAATATGGTGCATTTCCATGGTGATAATTTGGCCATGACGTCACTCTAATCTTCCTCATGGTCGATAGTTTGAATTGGTTTGATTCATTGATAGCTAATGGGTTGAACAGCTAGCCGCTCCTGCCTATAACAAACCCCGCCTCCCACTAACCGCTTCCTCCTCCCCAATTACCGATATCTGCAATGTCATTTCGCCAAGTAAGAACTCGACTTCAAGAAATCTGCAATTACATTTTGACCAGGCAGAAGGAAAGTTCAAGACATCTCCAATTTCAGATATCCTTAATCAAAATTTATTTGAAGTTATGTATAACTTAATAATAGCAGTTAAATTATGACCATCCATTATTTTAATTTGAGATATCTACATCATAATTTTGACTAGTCATGATTCCAGTTCAAGATATTTACAACATCGCTTTAACTAGTTACAACTTAATTTAAGACATCCAAAAAGGACAATATACAGTACAAATCTTGAATTGAGGGGAATTGAAGATACCTTGAATGAGAATTATGACTAGTCAGAATTTAATTGAAGATATCGCAAACTGAAATTATGGATAGTCATAATTTAGTTACAGATGTCCACAGTTCACATTGTGGATATCTGCAGTTGAATTAAAGATATCTGTAATGAGAAACCCCATACAAATGAATGTAAAAAGTGACATAATTTGTCCTAAGAAGAATTAAGTTGTGGATTGGAGGAATGTCATTGTGGATATCTGAAATTCATTTTGACTAAGAATTGAAATATAGATATGTGCAATACCTATCAAATTTGGCAATTAAATGTTAAATTAATGCCCAAATTTCTTTTCAAAGGAAAAGTTACATTTGATTATCGCATACGGTGTACAAACCCCAAGTCCAATGAAGTTGGGACGCTGTGTAAAACGTGAGTAAAAATAGAATGCATTGATTTGCAAATCTCATAAACCCACATTTTATTCACAATAGAACATACACAAAATATCTGAAATTGAAAGAGAGATATTTTACCATTTCATGGAAAATATTAGCTCATTTTGAATTTGATGGCAGCAACACATCTCAAAAAAGTTGGGACAGGGGCAACAAAAGGCTGGAAAAGTAAGTAGTACTAATAAAAAACTGGAGGAGCATTTTACAACTAATTAGGTTAATTGGCAACAGGTCAGTAACATGACTAGGTATAAAAAGAGTATTTTAGGGAGGCAGAGTCTCTCAGAAATAGAGATGGGCAGACGTTCACCAATCTGCAAAAAAAAAAAACTGAGTCTAAAAATTGTGAAACAATTTCAGAAAAATGTTCGTCAGTGTAAAATTGCAAAGATTTTGAATATCCCACCATCTACAGTACATAATATCATCAAAAGATTCAGAGTCTGGAGAAATCTCTGTGCACAAGGGACAAGGCCGAAGGTCAATATTGGATGTTCGTGAGATTCGGGCCCTCAGGCGGTACTGCATTAAAAACAGGTATAATTCTGCACTGGAATTCACTGCAAGGGCTCAGGAACACTTCCAGAAATCATTGTCTGTGAACACAGTTTGCTGTGCAATCCACAAATGCAAGCCAAAGCTGTATCATGCAAAGAAAAAGCCATATGTGAACACAATCCAGAAATGCCCCCATCTTCTCTGGGCCAAAGCTCATTTAAAATGGACTGTGGCAAAATGAAAAACTGGTCTGTGGTCAGATGAATCAAAATTTGAAATTCTTTTTGGAAACCACAGACGCTGTGTCATGTGGACCAAAGAGGAGAGGGACCATCCAGCTCGTTATCAGCGCTCAGTTCAAAAGCTTGCACCTCTGATGGTATGGGGTCGCATTATTAACTATGGCGTCGCCAGCTTACACATCTGGATAGGCATTATCAATGCTGAAGAGTAGAGGTTTACAACAACGTTTCTTTCAGGGAAGGCCTTGCATATTTCAGCAACACAATGCCAGTCCACATTCTGCATCCATCACAACAGCATGGCTTTGCTGTAGAAGATTCTGGGTGATGAAGTGGTCTGCCTGCAGTCCAGACCTTTCACCAGTAGAAAACATTTGGTGCATCATGAAACAAAAAATCTGGCTTAGAAGACCCAGGACTGTTGAGCAGCTGGAATCCTACATCAGACAAGAGTGGGACAACATCCTTCTTCCAAAACTCCGGCAATCGGTCTCCTCACTTCCCAGACGTTTACAGACTGTTGTTAAAAGAAGAGGGGATGCCACACAATGGTAAATGAGTCAGTGAGTTGCCACAGTGCCTACGCTAGTCAATGCAAGTACCCAATTGTAAAAGACAAAATTAGCGTTGGCATGCAGGGTCTACGTTACCCAACAATGAAACTAATCCCAGGAGAATAGGGCAGAGGTTATAAAAATTATTAAATATGTTCCTTACCTATGCAGCCGAAAGCAAACAAATTTGAAGCTGTTTGTATTGCATGAGACTTCTTGTGCTTTTTGGGCATGACAGCTTCAACCCTGTTGTATAATGATGATATTTGGGTGAAGTCCGGTAAATTGGGCCATTGGCTAAAATGGGCCAGATAAGGTCATGTTGCTTAAAATTTTTGTAGTCAATCACTGTTAATAAATTCAAATTGTTGCTACAATGGACTTGATATATTTTAACTGTTTTGATTGGTCTGAGGTTGCTAAGATGCGTGGGGCAATTCTGTACATGGACAGTGGTGGGGGAAAAAAACAAATGGTGAGTGCTGTGGCATGTGAAATACTACTTTTCTGAAATAAGGTTGATATCATCAACAGAAATTCATGAAGTTGTAAGAGTAATTTGTTATTAATATTGAATTGCTATCCCTAGTCAGAGAAACATAGTTATTGTCAGATAATAAATATTTTTCTATCTCAAAAAAACTTTTTAGTCATTGGCCCATTTTAGCTGTATGCTTGGTAAAATGAGCCATCAGTTTCAGCTAAAATAGACCACTGTTTCTGTGAGTTTATCACGATTTTCAGAAATTTTTTTTTACACATGAAGATTTGTGAATGACTCAATGAAAAGAAACTAGTTTGTCCATACTGTATAAATGTTGGTAGTGTCATATGCACCCACACCTGCTACATAGGTATAGCATAGGCCTAGTCACGCTCACACACTGAGACACATCCTGTTCAAAGCACAAGGTATCGCATGTATAATAGAGGTATTTAAAGTACATTTAAATTTATTACAGAGAAAATTGCAAGGAGAAATGAACAGAGAGGAGGGAGGAAAAGAAAGGGAGAGAATATCAGTTAAGGAAATTTAGTTGATCCAATTTGGCTCATCTGGTGCGGGAAAAAATGTTAATTGGGTTCAGGAATTTGGCAGGATACCCAGCAGCAGTTTCAGGCAATTATCAAGCAAGTTTAGGAGATTTTGCTAGACAGCGCTGCTCGTTTTCTTCAGCGAATATGATCATTAGTTGTTTTAAACATGGCGGCCTCCATTTAGGGCAACCCACGCCTTGTAGAATAAAATGCCTCATTTTCGACATATGATTAATAATTTGGCTCTCATGGACTTGTAAGTAATTGTAGACATATTTGTTACGGTAATTATTTATTTTTATTATTCTTGTTATTTATTTATTTACTTATTGGCTGAAATGACTCACTGGACCATTAAAAGACGTAGCGTATCAATGACATAGGCTATTAAAATGCAGCCTGCCATGTGAAAAAAAAATTATGCCATAATGTTTTGAGAGAGGGGGAAACATACTAAATGCAGGTTGAAACATCGACTCACTCTTCTGAACTTCAACCCTGGAAAATTTTTTGATTGGGAAATAAGTTTTTAAAATGGGAAAAACCAATGGAATTAGATAATTGGACCAAAAAAAATGAATTATGTGATTATTTTAAGCTTGTCTCACTTGCATGTAAATAATTGATGGATCTCATACTTATTTTTAGTTGGCTATATGAAATTAAAATGAACGAGGAAAATTTTTCTGTCTGAAAATGCCTCTAACATGCACCTGCTTTTCAGACCAAACTGTTTTTGTGACGCTTGCCAATTATTATTATTTTTTAAAATACACAATTTAGAATAAAACGGTCGAAAGAAATTTAACCATTCATGATCAATAAGTCAAGGGACAGGCTTGCCACAATTCTGAGAATGACCCATTAAACAAAGGAAACATTCTTAATAAATATTCAGACAAAAATAGTCCGCGCTTCTGTGTGTAGTGACTTCAACAACCTCCAATTAATGGATTATTGAATTTCCATAATTCGTTTTAATAAAACAATCGTCTCCCGTGTCCTGTATTTGCGGTGCTCAGCAGAGCGTGTGGCTAATTCACTAATTTATCTGTGGTGGTGATCTCACCGTTGTTTTTCGCAGAGCTGAATGGCAATGCGGGGAAACGCACTGTTCCTGCAGCTCTGCCTCTGAGTAAACAGCACGTGGGCCATTAGCCAAAGCCCTGGAATAATTGCGGAGCGGTCTACACACTCTGCGCGGACCCGTCTGCTGCATAAAAGCAGCCCAGCTCGTTAAGAGCATTTAACTACCTAAAGTACTGTGGGGATTCAGAGCCCCATTGCCTGAGGGATTGCCGTCTTATCTCAAAATTTACCGGCAGAAATAAAAGTTTGAAAAGAGTCAAAGAAGTTAGGCGCCGTTGCCGCACGATACCGTATAAAATTGTGGTCTAAAATGCCTTTAAAAAAAATTCTGCTTTTTTTTTTTCGGAAAAGACACCAATTCCAAAACATGTCTTTATTGTACCTCATCATGAGTATATCTGGGAAATTTGTTACAGATACAACAAAATTGTTCCTCCCCATGCGCCTGACTTGTCCTCCCACCCCGTGAAGCTTCTCAAACCAATTTCCTAATTCCTAGAGATAAGGAAAGAAAAGAACAATCAGAAACTGATAGGTTAGAAAATGTGTCCAATTTTTACGAATAAAATCATAAAAATATTTTCCCCAATTCGCGCTCAAGTTGTGTAACAGATGGCTCCATTTTATACCAGCATAAATTTAGAGTTGAATGACACATGGAGCCATTACAGTAGTAATGACTGAATTCTACTTCTAATATGAGCGCACTGTGCATGAAATGGATGTTTGTTAATGATTATTAATCAGGTTTTAATAATAGACTTATATGGGAAAATATTGCAACCTTGAAAAATGGCTTTAACTTTAAAGGGGTCTATTTGAAATACAATGACAAAGACTTCCGTTCAAGTATTTCTTATTAAATTGAATGTTAATTACAAGCATAAGTCTGCTTAAAAGAGATCTACCTTGCAGAACTTTGCTTGGTTAGTCCCCAAATCAGAGTTCCAGTTAGCCCGTCAGCCTCAAAAATGGCAAAATTAATTAAGATTACAAGGGGAATTGTGCCAAAATATATGACCACTGTATGACAAACACCAAAAAACAACAACAGCAAAAAAATAACTGTGGCTGCAATTCAAAGCCCTCCTACGGGGACAGACAGACACATTGTTGGATAGTTGCTTATAAACACAGAACTGCAGTCTTACAATTCACAATAGAATTGAGAATTTAATCAATACAGTCTGGTTTTTAAGCTGTTTCAAATAATTTGATTGCCCCCAATACCTAATAAGGTAACCTTTCTAATGCTAGATTCCCCCCCCCCCCCACCCCTTTTTTAAAAACAATTTTAAAAATAGTTTTTTAAAAAATATCAGCTCATTTTGAATTTGATGACAGCAACATGTTTTTAAAAAGTTGGGACGGGACAATAAAACACTGGAAAAGTTGCATGATGCTAAAAAAACGACAACTGGCAGAACATCTCACAGCTAATTAGATTATTTAGCACCAGGTCAGCAGTATGATTGTGTAGAAAAAGTCTTTCATAAGTAAATATGTTGCAGGTTTAACCACTCTATGAAATACTGCATGGGGAAATAGTTCAACAATTTAAGAATAATGTTTTCAACTTAAAATTGCAAAGAATTTGAAGATTTTTTCCTCTATGGTACATAATATCATAAAAAAGATTGAGAATCCAGAACAATCTCTGTAAACCATTGTCAGTAAACACAGTTTGTCACTGCACCCACAAATACAAGTTTCTGCCATGTAGAGATTAAACCATATATAAACAAGATCCAGAAACACTGACTGGTTCTCTGGACCCGAGCTCATTTAAAATGTACTTAGGCAAACTGGAAAACTGCCCTGTGGCTTGACTAATCAAAATGTTTACTAAGTACAAATTTACTTTTGATAACATTGTAATACATTGCACCATAAAATTATTTGGCGTTTTCTTCTGCACAGAAATGGTGACTTAAAATATCAATATGTTTTTCAAAATTATGCTCTCCTGTAGCTCGTGAAACGGATCAGATTTGCGTAAATTGGTTTGCAAGGCTCATTAAGCAATACGCCACGAGAATCTGTTCTTTATTCTGAATGTGGTCACGGTTAAAAACAGCCAACACAGATGACTTCAGTCACTCATCATGTATTCCAGGGGTGTCCAATCTAATCCACAAAGGGCCGGTGTGGGTGCTGGTTTCTGTTACAGGCCAACACTAACACACCAGACTCTACTCATCAAAGTCTTGATTGAACCCCCTGATCAGTTAATTAGTGGTATCAGGTGTTGTAGCACTGACCTGCACCCACACCGGCCCTTTATGAATAAGATTGGATACCACTGAAGCATTCAATACAGTCTCACTGAGAATCAGAAGCAATGAGAGTGATGGCGGTGTGTGTGTATGAACAGTGAGTGCCCCCAATCCCAAAGTTCAGTTCAGGTTTTCCCAATTTTCTGTTCCCCGCATCCAGATCCACGCGACAAGACCACTCTGCTCCGGGTATTCCACAGCTTCTATATATTTCTCCCGCAGCCTCCTGTCAGTAGTCAGCAGTGTCAATCTGCGTATAGTTCAGCGACTGGATTTTCCGAGGGTGAACACCAAGTTTTGTTAAAGTATCGTCCTACCGTACATGCTCAGAGACGCGGCTCACGTATGATTTAGACTTTCTTTCCACGGATTTTTATAGCAATGCGTAGGAACGGTGGGTCTGTCTTCTCTGTCAGCTGACAGACATCAGACACAGTACGCTGAGTGAGTCCCTAAATACTTTTGCAGTAGGCTAACTCCATATTTCCTGGGGTTATGCATGGATTTGGTGATTGGATAAGTGGCTGGATTGTGGGTGTGAATGGTGTGATTCATAAATGAAAGGGTGGCGACATGCTCGGTCAGCTGGGTTGCTACAACCTGACAGCACGCCACTGGCTAAAGTGGCCTGCCTGCAGTCCAGACTTGTCACCCACTGACAATATTTAGTGCATTATGAAACGAAAAATGACAAAGGAGGCTGCAAGGTATTGAGCAGCTGAAATCCTACATTAAGCCGGAATAGGAGAACATTTTCCTTTCAAAACTGAAAGTGCTGACCATAGGTGAACTCTACATGATGATAATTTCAGCATTTCACTTATCACCGAAACAGTAGCAGTACTGGGATACAACCCTCAGTATTTGCGATGTGAAAAAATAAGAACTTTGAAGATGCAGAAGAGCAATATGCATTATAAAATAAAAACTTACGTCATTGCATTTTTGTGATTTTGATTCAATTACTGCTCACTTTGATGAGCCTTACGAACGTTAACCTAAGTGAGGGTTGGAATAGAGGTTCACTTTGAGCACAGATGCAATGCATAATTACAGAGCAACAAGTTCTACTTCACAGTTCATGGCTTAAGTCCCATGTTATTCTTTAATTATGTTTTCACCTCTGTTTGTTTGTTTGTCCGTCCGTCTGTCTGTCAGTAAAAAAGATAACTCAAAAAGTTATGAATGGTTTGGCTCAAAATTTGGTAGGATCATAAATGGTAGTTCATGGATGAGTTGATTTAATTTTGGAAGTGATCAGCAACATATTTTGGATTCTTGATTCGGAGGAATTAAAATATACAGTATCTGTCTAATGCGAGTCTGTGTGATATTTCTGACTGGATAATTCAAAAAGTTATCAACGGTTTGGCACGAAATTTGGCAGGATGATAGGTGGTAGTCCAAGGAAGAGTATATTTAATTTGGAAGTGATCCGGAACATATTCTGTAACCAAAAGAACAGATATATGGTGTGGCTGAGGTATGTGCTCTACCGAGTGCCCTCTAGTTCTAACATTATTTTCTTTCCTGTCACTCTTAAGATGGAGCAGAGCAGGAAATTAACATGAAGAGTTCGCAGATCAGAGGATGAAGCAGTGCGCAGGACAGGTGTTACAGGGTGAATTGATCTGATAGTAATACTTGTGGGATTGACTCCTGGAAAAGTGGCAGCCAAGGAACCAGAGATTAGATTATGCACTCTCTTCAGATCTGATGAGCACACTCAAGAAATACCCCCCACACACACACCCCTTTTTGAAGCAAAATTATATCATTCAAATCAAATTGATGATAATTGTTTAACAGCAAGTAAAAGAGACAGGACATAGAAACTGGTCAAAAGAAATGGCAGTAATTTCTGCATGCCATTGTGAACTTGTCATCCTTATTTCTTCTGTTAAGCAGTAATGATCTTTTTTTAATGAATTCTTTTTAATGCTGCTATGGGGTCAGAGAGATTAAATCCAAACAGCTGAAGATGTTGGGTTCTATAAATGAAAAGTTACTTCCTTACACTTACTCACTCACTCGCACTCACCCTAACAGCCACACAAACGCACACGCATACACACGCTTGCTCACCCTAACATACACCGACTCACTTCACTCACACTTCCTCAACCTAACTTACACACATGCACAAATACATACAAGTACAGTTACTAACCCACCCTGACACATACACACTCTCTCTCACGCCTTTGCGCAAAACCGAAAATCTTTCCTCATATATAGTAAGCATGAGTGCACTCACATGCTCACCTACATGCTTACGCAAAAACTCCCACCCAATCAAAATGCATGCTTCCCTATTCACACACTCACACACACAGACAAGCACTCAGATACACGGACACACTGTACATGTGTATACACAGAAACACATGCTTGCACAGTTACTTACAAATGCACACATACACTCGTGCTTACGCAGACTAGGCAAACCTAGGAATTGTTCCACTCTGCTCCAGCATTCATCTTTGCTGAAGGCAAAGCATTTGGAGATAAGATTATTTCTGAATAACTCCATTTTAGAACTAGGACTGAAATGCACAATTATCTAAATTAGCCACCTGAATAAGATAATGAATAGAGCTTCAGAAAAGAACGCTGTGTGTTAGTTTTTCCGTATATCACTCCAGTTCCAATGTTCTGCCACAGGGTGATTTATTGAATACTGCAGAATTCAGAGAAAAACACATGGTTCTGAGTCTTCATTAAGCTCCACAGCAGTCCTGGTAAATTACAGCCACAAACATCAGTTGGGAATGGTGTTTTTTTTTTTTCTTTTTTTTTAGAAATAGAAACAAGAAAAGGGAAAACTGAGAGTAAAATGTACGTGCAGAGAATTAGAGAAATTAGCAGTGTGCCTTCCCTGACTCTACTCCTCTCCTGTAATTTTGAAATATTAGTTCCTGAGAGTTAAATAGCCTTTTTGCTCTCGCTGTCATTAAGCATAATGTCTGGAACAGTACCCACAGAAAGGAGTTTTTAAAAATCCCAAATTGCGTCAATTAGCGCCAATTAGTTTCATTGAATGTTTTCATTTGTCCTACAATAATGATTTTAGACTCAGAGAAACTTCAAAACTCATGACCTTTTGACCATTTAAATACTGAGCATTTTGTGGCAAAACTTTTTAAACCAGAGAAACAGTGAGAGAAGGGTTTGTTTTCAGGTGGGCAATGACTGAGGTGCATTAGATCCAGGCCCAGTAACAGAACGTTCCATAACTGATTTATCTTTTTACTAAATGGCTGAATCTCTGGCCTAAGTTTACTTCCAGAGTCCAAAGACATGCAGGAGAGTGCACAAGGCAAGAGCAAGTGAGTACATGATGTGTATGCCCTGCGATGGATAGTCAGCCAGTCCAGGGTACTTACAGTATTGCATACAGGGATGTACTCCATCATCCCTCCTACCATGACAAAGAAAATCCAGGTTAGATGATGTACTGCAAAAAATGAAAAGAAAAAAATACTAGGTAAGATGAATTCACTTATTTTAGGACTTAACATTTATTTCTATCACCATTTTTTTCTTAGTAAGACAAAAACAAGTTTGCCTTAATTTGAAAATTATTTCCCATTGGCAAGATAATCAAAATAACCTCAAATCAAGGACAAATTTTTGTTGTACTAAGAAAATGGTGATAGAAAAAAGTTTTTAAGTCCTAAATAAGTGAATCCATCTTACCTAGTATTTTTTTCTTTTCATTTTTTGCAGTGTGGACCTTTTGTTACGATCGAGACCAGGAAGCAAATGCAGAATCAGAGTACAATCCAATGGAAGGGTTAATTGATAGTGAATGGCACTAACAGAGAGACAGAGCCCACAGCAGGACTGTCAGATGGCAGGACTGAGGAGTTCAGCAGGAACACTGTCCCAATCCTGATGTTTGCAGAGTAAACTGAGCAATGGAGCAAGCTGAGGGGGCCCTGGGACTCTTCATCCCCAAACTTTTCGTCCCCGGAATTATCGTCCCCTAGGAATTTTCATCCCCATGGACTTTCCATTCCCAGACTTTTCGTCCCCATGAACTTTTCGTCCTCAAACTCTTTGTCCCTGGATTTTTGTCCCCAATAATGCTTTGCTCTCTTCCTGCATTATAACCCTAACCCTAACTCTAACCCCAACCCTGAGCCGTATATGATGGTGATCTGTCCATCGTCCATCCGTATGTCAATAGTGCTGACACATTTCATTATCATCAGGGGGAAAAAATCCTGGGATGAAAAATCCGGGGACAAAAAGTCCTGTAGCCGCTGAGGGAAAATGATTAGAATTGTGGTCCCAATCCTAGAGACTGAGAGTAAAGCTTGGGATTTTGTTCCCATTAATAGCTCGAGGAAGAGAACCTCCGCATTTAACTATCATGACAGATTACAAATAATTTCCAAAGTCAATAAACTTTTATGAGGAAATACTGACAGATTGCTGAAGGGCACATGGCAAGTGACACTATTGAAACTTGCACCCTCAAAATAAAGAATTTGTATACAGCAACACACACGAAAGACTGGGGAGACACAAATGTGAAGCAGCTGGTGGGAGAAGCAAATGGGACATAAACCAATCAAAGGAGAAAAAAATATTTAAAAGACACGCAAGTTGCTGGCTGAAAGGAGACGCAAAACCCTTCACACAAGGGTTGTGACAGGACACCCCCCCCGAGGGGAACCCAGTGGTGGTGGGAGTCACAAATCAGAGAAGGGTCCTGGATGTGACACTGAGGAATGCAGGAATGCTCCTCGGGCCCATATCCCTCTCAGTTCGCCTAGAATTGGTGTGCGTGTCCCCTGCATCGGACATCCATAATCCAATGCGTGATGCAGGTGAGGCTAAAACTGATGAGCCCATGGGAAGGCGAAAAGCCGGAGCAAGGACTTTAGGGTGAAAAAGACATTGGTTTAGTTCTCCAGATATGGAACACTGGGTGAAAATTACGAAGGGAATAGGGAAGGAGGAGCCTGAGAGCAGATGAAGAAAACACTCTAGATAAGGTGAATGGGCCAACACACCATGGGGCCAGCTTTGAAAGGAACGGGCATTGACTCCAAATGCAGTTCAGCATTGGCAGGGCATTTATTAGGATTTACAGAGCTCATGGTCAAGACAGAAATAGATCAATAGCCAGGCAAACAGAGATATGCAGGATGGGCAGAATCGAAATCAGGGGACAAGCAAAAAGATCCAGCAACCAGAATAATCAATCCGCACAAAGACAGTAACAAAGAGGGTTGAAACTAAGGGAATGGAAGGGGAAGGAAAAAGGGAGTTGGATGGGGTAAGGGAGAACGCAGGAGAAACTAAACAGATGGGTACAAAATGGGAATTAGGGAGAACGAAGTACTAATCAATCAAATCGCAATCTCACAACGCAATACAAACAATCAAATACAAGACTTACGGGAGAATCACGAGAAACGAGCTTTCAACAATCGCAACGAGGAAAAAAAGCGCAGAAACGAGACTGACCAAGACGAGCTGTGGTAGAAACGAGTCGACAAGAAACTACGGGAAAGTGGGTCTTTTAAACACAAACTAATTAAGTGGAATCCCAGCTAAACACAGGACAGCTGTAGAGAGAGGTGGAACTAGAAAAGCAAGGACGGCGATAGGAGAGAGAGGGAAAACGGGTGGAGTTCTAACTCTAATCTAACTAAACACCCGTGCCTCGCTAAACTACTCTCAGGTGCGGATAGTCAATGAGAACAGCGAGAAGGAAGTGGAAACACCCAACCGAAATTACAGGGAAGAGAGTGTGATGAAAAAGACAAGACGCCACGAGACAGAAACGGGAGGAAAACACTGAAGACCAGAGACAGAGCAATCATCCAGAAACACACGCTCTAACGAATAAATATAATAAATATATAAATAATAGCGATACTAAAAACAAGAAATATACTAAAAACTAGAAACTAAAACCAGAAACTAAAAACAAGCTAAAAACATACAAATTACTGATTTCTAACAGAACCCCCCCCTCTATGACCGCCACCTGGCGGTCTAAGCTTCGGCTTGAAAGTCCTTTTGTGAAAGTCTTTGATGAGCGATTTGTCGAGGATGTGACGAGCAGGAACCCATGAGCGTTCCTCCGGGCCGTATCCTTCCCAGTCCACCAAGTACTGTAGGCCCCTTCCTCGCCGACGAACGTCCAGCAACTTGTGCACTGTATATGTTTCTCCTCCATCGATGAGTCTTGGGGGAGGAGGATTGGTCGGGGCAGGGGTGTGGACGGAAAACAGTACAGGTTTAATGCATGACACATGAAAGACTGGGTGGATACGGCTCATAGAGGCTGGTAGCTTGAGTTTAACAGAGACAGGGTTAATGATTTTCTCAATCACAAAAGGACCAATGAAACGGGGGGCTAGCTTGCGACTTTCAGTCCTTAGTGCAATGTCTTTGGAAGAAAGCCAAACTTTTTGTCCTACTTTGTATTGCGGTGGAACAGAGCGGCGACACGGTTGGCCTGGCGACTCATCTCGTCAGCAGCTTTCAGGAGAGCGGAACGAGTTTCCTCCCCACGCCTTCGGCACCTCTGTAGAAACTCCTGGATGTTGGGAACATCAACTTCGACCTCCTGTGAGGGGAACAGAGGTGGTTGGTAACCGAGACAAGCTTGGAAGGGGGACACACCTGAGGCAGCCGTGGGAAGGCTGTTGATGGAGTATTCGACCCAGGGTAGTTGTTTGCTCCAGTCCCCTGATCTCGGGAAGTGAGGCACCGAAGGACACTCTCCATCTGCTGGTTGGCCCTCTCTGTCTGTCCATTGCTCTGCGGGGTGAAATCCAGAGGTTAAACTGACCGTTATTCCCAAGGCTTGACAAAAGGCTTTCCAGACTTGTGAGATGAATTGAGGGCCACGGTCGGAGACAATGTCAGAGGGATGCCGTGTATTCTGACTACGTTTTGGACGAGTAATTCAGCTGTTTCTCTGGCAGAGGGAAGTTTGGGAAGAGGGACGAGATGTACTGCCTTGGAAAAGCGATCAACAATGGTCAGGATGGCGGTGTTACCTCTGGAGGGCGGAAGGCCAGTGACAAAGTCCAATGCAATATTAGCCCATGGTCGGGGAAGGAACCGAAGCGGCTGCAGGAGACCAGCTGGTGCCGTGTGGGTGGCCTTGTTTTGGGCGCAGACCCGGACAAGCAGTTGTAAAGTTCTTTACATCTCTCCGGACCGTTAGCCACCAAAACCTGCGAAAGTTAGCATGGCCAAGGTCCGGTTAGCACCAGGATGGCAGGCGAGACGGGAGGAATGGGCCCACTGGAGAACTTCGCTCGGAGGCAGTCTGGAACAAAGAGGCAGTCCTTGGGACAGTTAGTAGGTGGCCCCCCAGAAGGTTGTGACCTTCTGACTCGATCCTCTAACTCCCAAACTAATGCTCCCACCACAACACGACTGGGTAGGATGGTTTGAGGCTCCTTGGGAGGGGCGTCAGGTGAAAATTTTCGTGACAAGGCATCAGGTTTCTTGTTCTGGGAGCCTGGGCGGTAAGCTAAAGTGAAATTAAATCTGTCGAAGAACAGTGACCAACGAGATTGGCGGGAATTTAATCTCTTAGCTGTACGGAGGTACTCCAGATTCTTGTGGTCGGTCCAGACCTGGAATGGAACCTTAGCCCCCTCTAACCAATGACGCCACTCTTCTAATGCCATCTTCACTGCCAGTAACTCCCAATTTCCGATGTCATAGTTACGCTCGGCTGGGCTAAGTCTGCGTGAGAAGAAGGCGCAAGGGTGTACCTTATTATCTTTGCCATTGCGCTGCGACAGGACTGCCCCCACGCCGGTGTTAGAGGCGTCTACCTCGACGATGAACTGCTTTTCAGGATCTGGCTGTTGGAGAACAGGAGCAGTGGTAAATCTTTGTTTTAGTTCCAGAAAAGCCTTCTCTGCCGAAGGGGTCCACACAAAAGGAACTTTGGGGGAAGTCAGAGAGGTCAATGGAGCAGCAACGGTACTGTAATTGCGAATGAATCGACGGTAAAAGTTAGCAAACCCTAGGAAACATTGTAGTTCCTTGCGAGTAGTAGGGGTGGCCCAATCCTTTACCGCCTTCACCTTCTCCTGGTCCATTAGGATGCCTCCTGGAGTGACCACAAATCCGAGGAAAGGGACTGTGTCCAAGTGGAATTCACACTTCTCTGCCTTGGCGTAGAGTTGGTTCTCCAGGAGGCGCTGCAGGACTGCACGAACATGACGTCTGTGTTCTTCCTTGGATCGAGAGAATATTAATATATCATCAAGGTAAACAAAAACAAATTGATTAATCATGTCGTGCAGAATGTCGTTAACGAGGTTTTGGAAGACAGCAGGGGCGTTAGCTAGACCAAACGGCATGACCAGGTACTCGTAGTGCCCCCCTAGTGGTGTTGAAAGCTGTCTTCCATTCATCCCCTTCCTTAATCCTGACGAGGTGGTAAGCGTTAAATGGTCAAGTTTGGTGAAGATAGTGGCCCCTGCAACAGCTCAAAAAGCAGAATTCATTAAAGGAAGGGGATATCGATTCTTAATGGTAATGTTATTGAGTCCCCTGTAGTCAATACATGGCCTGAGAGATCCGTCCTTCTTGCTAACGAAGAAGAACCCAGCGCCAGCAGGAGAGGAAGAGGGACGGATGATGCCGGCAGCCAGTGAGTCCTCCACATATCTCTCCATGGCCTCTTGCTCTGGACGAGACAGCGAATAGAGACCCCCCTTAGGGGCGCCATGCCAGGTTGGAGATCAATGGCGCAGTCGTGAGGTCTGTGAGGAGGCAGAGACAGGGCACGAGACTTAGAGAAGACTTCGGCCAGATCATGGTACTCACTGGGGACCTTGGACAAATCTGGAGTGACTGGAGGCTCACTGGATCCCCCTCGGCCTGCTTGGCGGGGAGCCTTGGGAGACAGGAGCACAGGCAATGAGTACTCCACTCAGCCACCTGCCCAGTCCTCCAGTTGATGGTGGGGTTGTGCTGTTTCAACCAAGGGAGGCCCAGGACAATGGGAGCAGAGGAGGAGGTGATGACATGGAGCCGGATCTGCTCCTGATGGTTGCCGGAGACAATGAGCGTGAGTGGGGGCGTAACCAGGGTCACCTGACCTAGCGGTTGCCCACAAAGGCCAAGTGCCTGGAACGGTGTGGGTAATTTCTGGGGCTGGAGTTGGAGCTGGTTGCACAGGTTGGCGTCGATCAGGTTGATGTCTGATCCCGAATCAAATAAAACATCAGTGGTTAATGATCGCTTGCCAAAAAGTAGAGTGACAGAAACCAGCCTACGTGGATCCTTGTTATCTTGAGCCAGCTGTCCAATCCTCCCACTCACCCCCTCCTTTTTGAGTAGGGGACAGCACTGGATACGATGACCCGCTAGCCCACAGTACAGACATGCCCCCGTGCGCAGTCTCCTAGCTCGCTCTTGTGGCGATAACCGGCAACGGTCGACCTGCATGGGTTCTCCCGACCCCCGGGGCTCGCCGGTCTCCTGGATAGGAGAGTCGCCCCGAGGAGATCGAAAGTTACCACGCAGGTCTGACCGTCGGGGCTCTGAATGGCTCTGGCGCTCCCTCTTGCGCTGCTGGATCCGAGAATCAATCTGGATGGCCACTCTAATGAGCCCCTGCAGATCAGGTGGAAGCTCACGGGACGCCAACTCATCCTTTATGTTCTCTGCCAACCCCGGTAGAACACATCAAACTGGGCATCTTCGCTCCAGTGTGTAGAGGCGCCAACGAACGGAATTGGATGGCGTGTCGGAGACACTGCACCCGGCTTGCCGTAAACTCAGTAGTGCGCTTCCTGCCTCTCGCCCCTGGTAGGACCGGTCAAACACCTCCCTCATCTCCGCCATGAAATCTTCAATGGTGCGGGTGCAGGGGTGGCCAGCGTCCCACATCGAGGTTCCCCAGTCCCTTGCTCTGCCGGTCAAGAGTGTGATGACGTAGGCTACTCTGGAACGTGAGGTAGGAAAGGTTAGGGGCTGTAACTTTCGAATATGATCGAGCACTGGGACAGGAATGCTTTGCAGGTGGTGGGGTCTCCGTCATACTCCCCGGAGGAGTAAGGCGTGGCTCCCGAATGGGAGCTGCCTCTGCAGTGCGACTGCAGGACTGGGAAAGGTGGGGCCCAGAGTGAGATGCTGTAGAGTAGCTCTCATCTCCTGCAAGTCGCGACGCTGCTGCTGAATGACGACCTCTTGTTGTTGAAAAAGTCGCTGAAGTTCAGCAGTATCCGCTGGAGTCTGTACTGGTCGACTCGTACTGAAAGGAACGGGCATTGACTCCAAATGCAGTTCAGCATTGGCAGGGCATTTATTAGGATTTACAGAGCTCATGGTCAAGACAGAAATAGATCAATAGCCAGGCAAACAGAGATATGCAGGATGGGCAGAATCGAAGTCAGGGGACAAGCAAAAAGATCCAGCAACCAGAATAATCAATCCGCACAAAGACAGTAACAAAGAGGGTTGAAACTAAGGGAATGGAAGGGGAAGGAAAAAGGGAGTTGGATGGGGTAAGGGAGAACGCAGGAGAAACTAAACAGATGGGTACAAAATGGGAATTAGGGAGAACGAAGTACTAATCAATCAAATCGCAATCTCACAACACAATACAAACAATCAAATACAAGACTTACGGGAGAATCACGAGAAACGAGACTGACCAAGACGAGCTGTGGTAGAAACGAGTCGACAAGAAACTACGGAAAGTGGGTCTTTTAAACACAAACTAATTAAGTGGAATCCCAGCTAAACACAGGACAGCTGTAGAGAGAGGTGGAACTAGAAAAGCAAGGACGGCGATAGGAGAGAGAGGGAAAACGGGTGGAGTTCTAACTCTAATCTAACTAAACACCCGTGCCTCGCTAAACTACTCTCAGGTGCGGATAGTCAATGAGAACAGCGAGAAGGAAGTGGAAACACCCAACCGAAATTACAGGGAAGAGAGTGTGATGAAAAAGACAAGACGCCACGAGACAGAAACGGGAGGAAAACACTGAAGACCAGAGACAGAGCAATCATCCAGAAATACACGCTCTAACGAATAAATATAATAAATATATAAATAATAGCGATACTAAAAACAAGAAATATACTAAAAACTAGAAACTAAAACCAGAAACTAAAAACAAGCTAAAAACATACAAATTACTGATTTCTAACAAGCTTCTTTGATGTCTCCAAGAGAGGGATGTCCTTTGTGGTGAGCCAAACCCTCTGCCTCACTTGCTAAGCAGAACCTGGTTGGTAATGATGATTCTCTTGCTTCTGGAAGGCGGACACATACCGTACTAGTAAGGCGCAAGCTCTTCTCCATCCCTGGAGGATGCAACACACCAGGAAGTGAGCAGAGGGAACTGCCACTTCTCTCTCCTCAGACTGGAATAAGAGCAGTTGGAAACTTCATTTGGCATGGGCTCACACAGTACAGGCTGCAATGAACTCCCAGGTATCCTAGCAGATGGTTGCCACCAAAAGCATGAGCAAGGGTATGAGAAATGCCATGACAGCATGCCAGCTGAGAGGTGTGGGACCAGGAAAGACCCTTGCTTCTCACTCTCCTGGGGACAAAGAGTCTGTTGGGCAGAATGTCCAGTGGAGAGGCACAGGACTGCAAGGCCACTTTGACCTCGCTCTCCATTTGGAGCTTGCTGGCCACCAGAAGACAGCAACCAAGGAGGATGGTGTCAAGAGGCTCTCTGGGGAGCCAAGGGTACAGATGAGACAAGGAGTCAGACTTGGTATTCATAGAGCCAGGATGGTAAGTCAAGACAAAGTTAAATCTTGTGCAGTCGAGGAACCAACGGGCTTGACTGGGGTTCAACCTCTTCACAGTCAAGAGGTACTCCAGGTTGCGATAGACCATCCATAAAAAGGGAAGAATGGACCCTTCCAGACAGTGCCTCTGCTCTTCAAAGCTGAGTTTCACCGCCAATAGCTCCTGGTCACCAGTAGAGTAGTTCCTCTCAGCAGCAGACAGCCGACAAGAGAAGTCGGCACATAGGTGTAGTTTGCCATGGCCAGCTTGTTGCCAGAGGATAGCCTCAGATCCCACATCAGCGGCGTCGAGTTCTATAACGAACTGGCACTGAGGGTCAGGGAACTTGAGGACTGGAGCAGAGGTGAATAGCTCTTCGTGACGATTAAAGCCAGAGGCTGCTTGGGGGGTCCAGGTGAAGGGAGTCTTGATAGATGCGAGTGCTGTCAGTACCCTTGAATGAGCCCCCAGAAAAAACTGGCAGACCCGAGGAACCTCTGTAGCTCCTTACGGTCTTTAGGGTTCACCTAATCTACCACAGCCTGCACTTTGCGGTGATTCATCCTAGAGGCACCCTGCGTCACAGTGAAGCCCAAGAAGGAGGTGGTGGTGTGATGGAATTTGCACTTCTCTGGTTTTAACTAGAGTTGATTCTCCAACAGCTTTTGATAAACAAGGCAGACATGGCATGTAAGGTCCTCCAGAGTTGAAGAGAACACCAGGATCTCGTCTAAGTGAACATTGACAAACTGGCAGACCATGTCTCGGAGGACCTCCCTTATGAAACTCTGGAACATAGAAGGGGAGCTAGCGAGCCCTACTGGCATCACCGGGAATTTGTAGTGGGGATATGATAAATTCCATCTTCCATTCATCTCCTACCAGCATGCGCATGATGTGATAACTGTTGTAAAAGGTCTGCTTGGTGAAATAATGACAACACTGGAGGTTGGAGAATGCTGAGTCCATCAGAGAGAGAGGGTGACGATTCTTGATAATTATTGAATTAAGTCTCAGATTATCAATACAGGGATGTAGGGACCCCAGAAACCAGCTTTGGCTGGCAATGAAGAAACTCCAACAATTTTGGAGGCCAGGGATTGAATTGTGTAGTCCTCCACAGCCTGAAGTCCTGCATGGTTATGGAGTACAGCCGATCCCTGGGGAGTGATGTTCTGGATTACGAGTTGATGGCATAATCAGAGGGTCTGTGTGGGGGAAGTGACGTAGCGTGGGCTTTGATGAATACCAGAGGTCATAGTAAATCGGGGCAACTCCCTCCAGCGGCTCCTCCTGGTGGTCAGAGGAAGGATGTGCATTGGGACTAGAAGCAGAATGAAGCCAGGACTGATATATATGACAGACTTCACTCATGGATGGATTCTGAGGGCCAGTGCACACTAGAGTTGTGACACTCAAGTGCGGGCCTTCCCAAAACGACCGAGGCATGTGGTGCCTCTATGACGAGAAATGCCAGCTCTTCAGAGTTGATACCGGAGGTCAGCATGGGCAGAAGGCTTTAAAGACATTCTTAATGAACTGGGCAGAACAAACTGGAGAAAGATTAATAAGATTGTGATCCCAATCCTGGATGACCGAGAGTAAGGCTTGGGTGCTTGTTCCCATTAATAGAACTAAGAAGAGAATTTTTTGTGTTTAACAATCATTTAAGAGAACAAATAATTTCTGAAGATGATAAATTTGTATTAGGAAATACTGTCTGGTTGCTAAAAGGCATATAGCAAGTGACAATCTACAACCCCAATCCCGAAATAGTTGGGACAAAGTGTAAATTATGAATAAAATCAAAACGCAATGACTTTCAAATCACACCAGCCAGTATTTTATTCACAATAGAACAGAGATAACGTAGCAAATGTTGAAACTGAGAAATTTTACAATTTTATCCACAAAATGAGCTTATCGCAAATTTGATGGCTGCTACAGGTCTCAAAAAAGTTGGGACAGGGGCCTGTTTACCATGGTGTAGCATCCCCTCTTCTTTTTAACACAGAGTGGAGGTGTCTTGGCATTGAGGAGACAAGTTTCTTGAGTTTAGCCACTGGAATTTGATCCCTCTCTTGTTTAATATGGCTTCCAGCTGCTGGAGAGTTTTGGGTCTCCTTTAACGGACTTTTCGTTTAATTGTGCGCCAAATGTTCTCAATCGGTGAAAGATCAGGACTGCAGGCAGGCCAGTTCAGCACACAGACTCTTATACTACAAAGCCATGCTGTTGTAATAGCTGCAGTATGTGGTTTTGCATTGTCCTGCTGAAATACACAAGGCCTTCCCTGGAATAGATGTAGTCTGGAGGGGAGCATATGTTGCTCTAAAACCTTGATACGCATTTCAGCATTCATGGTGCTTTTTAAAACATGCAAGTGTCCCACACCATATGCACTAATGCATCCCCATACCATCAGAGATGCTGGCTTTTGAACTGAATGCTGATAACAGGAGGGGTGGTCTTTCTCCTCTTTAGGCCCAAGGATACGACGCCCATGATTTCCAAAAAGAATGTTAAATTTGGACTCGTCTGACCACAGGACACTTTGCCACTACAGTCCATTTTAAATGAGCCTTGGCCCACAGAACACGGTGGCGCTTCTGGATCATGCTCAACAATGGCTTCCTTTTTGCACGATAGAGTTTTAGGTGGCACCTGTGGATGGCATGGTGGAATGTGTTTACAGACAGTGGCTTCTTGAAGTATTCCTTGCCCATTTAGTAATGTCAATGATAGAATCATGCCGGTGAGTGATGCAGTGGCATCTGAGGGCCCGAAGATCACGGGCATCCAGTAAAGGTCTCCGGCCTTGTCCCTTACGCACAGAAATTTTTCCAGTTTCTCTGAATCTTTTCATGATGTTATGCACTGTCGATGATGAGACCTTCAAAGCCTTTGCAATTTGACGTTGAGGAACATTGTTTTTAAAGTATTCCACAATTTTTTTACGCAAGCCTTCACAGGTTGGAGAGCCTCTGACCATTTTTACTTCTGAGAGACCCACCCTCTCTATGACATCCCTTTTATAGCCAATCATGTTACACACCTGATGCCAGTTAACTTTATTACTTGCTAAATATTCTTTCAGCTGATTCTCTTATATATTAATTGCTTTTTCAGCCCTTTTTTGCCTGTGTCCCAACTTTTTTGAGACCTGTGCAGCCAGAAAATTTGAAATAAGCTCATTTTGTGACTAAAAATGTAAAATGTCTCAGTTTCAACATTTGAAATGTTATCTATGTTCTATTGTAAATAACATATTGGCTCATGTGATCTGAAAGTCATTGCATTTTCATTTTATTCACAATTTACACTTTGTCCCAACTATTTCGAAATTGGGGTTGTAGCAACTTGCATATATACACCAACACACATAAGGGAATGAGGAAACATAAATGCAAAACAGCTGGAGGGAAAAGCACACAGGACATAAACCAATCAAAGGAGACAATACATCTAATAGACATGCAGGCTGCTGGATGGGAGGAGATAATAAAGGGATTCACATGAGGGTTGTGACACTGTTGTAGGCACAACGGGTACATAAAATATCACAAACCCACATGGAAAGAATCTATATGAACATATATGCGCATATATACAGTATGCAACCAATATGCCACATATATGCTGTATATATGCGCATATATGCCCCATTTAGGCCAAATTCAGGTACATATATGTGCATATACAGGGCATATAGGTCTCCTATATCGCTTCTTTATATCCACATATAGGCCCTATATGTACATACAAAGTATATGTCTCCTATATAGCTCATATACCCAGTGGCAGGTTCTGTTGTCATACCTATTATATAGCTCATATCTCACTTTTGCAAATGTCATACATGATGCCTAGCTCATATTTTTATTCTCAAGGTAATATCTGCATATTAGTCCAAAGTCCCTTACAGAAATAACAAGAATTTCACGCAATAACTTATTAATCACATGTGAACACGTGAAATTGGCATCACATTTGATCCTAAATACATGTTGACATGTGACAACCGCATGTTATGTGTAAACCAGTCATTATTAATTATGGCAAGAGAGAGAAGACAAAAAGCTATGATGTCAACACAAATATCAAATACTATTTGTTACATTTTTTTCCTGAAACATTAACAATAACAAGGTCATCAATTCTTTCTTGACCATACTTATTTCCATTCTATGAAGTTTGAGTTGTGTATTGTGGAAAAGAAGGAAATGTATAAAAACAAAATCGTTTGATTATGTTTATTTCATCAATGAAGCATTTTTTCAAGTTTAAGTCACTGCCAGATTCACCACATTAGATAAAATTGGATTCACATCATTACAGCTCATACACATCCACTGAAAGGTAATACACTACACTGTTACATCCACCAAATGCAATGTTTTCTATCTTGTCTGTAATGCAGTTTCTAGATGAATATGGCTCAGAGGTCATTAGTCTAAATGTAGCAAAATAAAACAAAAATAACAAAATAAAAGTACATAGAAGAAGATACATTCAAGTAAACATGCCTTTCAAAAATCATTTTCATCCCCACATCTATCTGAGCATTTCACTGTAGTTAATGAATTTGAAGACAAAGTCTCCATTTCTGTTCAGTTTTAACAAACAGACACTTGTCTTTTATCTGAGATGCTTGTGTAGCAACTAAAGGTCCCAGACTTTTTCCTACAGGGATGAAATAACAAGGATTCTTAAATTCCCACAAGGAAAGCACCTATATAAACAAAAATACGTTTTAATATAGGGCCACATATAGGTTTTGCATATATGCGACATACATAAAATAGGCCGTTTTCATATATTTTAGGTACATATGTACCTATAATATATGAAAATGGCCAATTTTATGTATGTCGCATATATGCGAAACCTATACGTTTATATAGGTTCTTTCCGTGTGCATAAAAATGGCTTAAAATGTTCAATTATTTCATCCAACATTACAAACCCATCTACACAGGTCATTCCTATTAATAATAAAGCATTTTAGAGCTGAACCTTATGGTGCAAACCATTATCTTGCTTAATGTCCCCCTATCCCAAGATGAAGCCACTCCCATGCACAGCTAAAACATTATAGAATGGTACTAAGAACACAAGGATAAAAATAAATGCCTTCAATAGCCTGCAAAATCTCAAAATATAACCTTAATTGAACCTTTACGGGAAGTTTTGTAGCTCAGAATGCAAACAGAATTTTGGCAGAGTGGGCCAATATCCTGCCACACAGTTCTGAGGTTGTATGAAAACAATCCTAGAAGGACCCTTGTGTTTGGTAGTTAGTGCAGTACAATCAGAGTTCCCACTGTTGTGTTTGGTTCATAGTGCAGTACAAGCAGAATGCACACTGTTGTTTGGTAGTCAGTGCACTCCAGGCAGATTCAGGGATACAGTAGGAGTGATAAAGATGGGCTTTTGGTCTCTGTCCATCTGTGGCCATAATTTCACAGGAATATGTGCTTGCACAGCCTGCCATTAGCACCCACCCAGTAATTAACAAATAATACATCAATGAAATGCAATGCAGGATACTAATTAAGACGCTGAACTTGATTAAGAAGTAATGGACCGTGACAAAGAAATCTCATTGGCTGGCACGTCAGCGCGTTGTAATGAGGGGTAATGCAATGCATGGGGAGATAGTATTCAAGAAAACTCACCGAGGGAAAAGCACTGCTAACAGCAACACTTAAACCTGATTCCTATTGGGACCACTTACAATGGGAAACTCTGATACCCCAGATCTGTTTCACTGCGGCAGAAATTATACCACTTTTCATGGAGACCTCCCCCCATTTCAGGACACAATGTTATGGACCATACTGTGATGTGTACATTTGTGATGTTTAATATTTATTTGCTTTTCCTAAGCATATAATGACTGCTTGATGTCTGAGGCCAAGGAACATCACCAGGTGCTGAGAATCTGCTTTGACAATGCCCTACCAATCCCCTGCAACAGCCATTTTCAGCTCCTGTGTTTTTGGGGGCTAACTGCTTCTGGGTTTCCTCTTCAGTAAAATGTTCCTCTGGATTCAGATTAGCCTCTCTTTTGAAGTTCCAGCTCTCAGTGTTTGGGTCATTGCCTTGCAATAAGATGAAGTGCTGTAGTACGCATATGGAGGCATTTTCTTAAACTCAATCAGATCAGACTAGACGCTTTGGCACACATAGTAATTAATTCTGACACTGCCAACAATGAGATTCTCAAAAATAACTGAGCAATCTCCTGCGGCAGCAGCCAGCAGTACAGACTCGGATGTTAAGAACACAAAGTCCTCAGTTGATAGTGCTCACAGACAAACTCATGCCTCAAGCAGCGTTTCTGATCCACCAGATAGGATTTCTGGGATTGTCTTCATTATGGTGAGATTGAGCCTGGTCATCAACTGATCATTGCTTTATATGATTCCTGAGCTCATCAGTTCTCTCTTTCACCTCAATTATGTTTCAAACTGTCCTTTCAGCCTAAGGCTTGGCCTTCATCTCTGACAGCTCAGCTGATTACTCTGTGACAAGTAGATAACAGCATCTTTGACTTTCATCGGCACAGCCCAGGTCCTCATGCTGAAAAACACGAATTTGTAATTAACCGAAAACATCTATTCTTGAAATATGGTGCCATGAAATAGGAAAAACATGCAGATAAAGTGCTGCAATTTTTATTTTTACCCGGAGCTCAGTATAAAATCCATTCCATCAATGTTCTTTAGTTACAACAAAACTTAAATCGTGAAATTTTACTGTACCAAACCAGATTTATTGCAAAAAATCACAACTGAATTCATGGTTATGTACCACCATTATCTGATACATTTACCAAAATGAACCATCATCATTCTGTGTTATAACCTAAACTTGGCAAAATATGGGACAGTATTAACATGCAGCAATTTCTAAATTCACTTTGACTTTTATTTTATTAAAAACAGCATGAAGACAGGATATTTAATGTTCTGTCCGGTCAACTTCATTCTGTTCATAAATATAAAGTACATCCATTACCCGAATGCAGGCTTGCAACACATTCTGAAAAACTTTGGGAAGAAGGCAAAAAAATGTGAATAACGGTATGAATTGAAACAACTGATGTGAGCAGTTAATAACAATCATGATTCGGTACAAAAGCAGTTTCCAGAAAAGGCACGGAAATGAGCAGAGGATTTACAATTCACCCACAACTGTGTGGAAAATCATTACATGGTTTAAAAACAATGCTCTTCAATGATAGGGATTTGGTCATCCCACCCTTTATGGTGAATAACAGAATTAGAAAAGATTCAAGGAATCTGGAGGAATTTCTGATTGTAAAGGGCAAGGCGGCAAGCCTAAGCTAAATACCTGCGATCTCCGATCACTCAGACTGCACTGCATCAAGAACCATCATTTATCTGCAAGTGATGTGAACACATAGGCTGATTACATTAGCAAACCTTTGCTACTATAGTTAAATCCAAAAATGCCAGGTAAAACTTGACTGTGCAAAAAGAAGGCCTCATGCTAACAGCACCCTGGGGCCTCATTCATGAGGATTTCAAGCCTAAATATTGCTTACCATCAAAAAAATAAAAACGGTGCACAGTAAAAAAATATCCTACTTTATAAAACTGGGAGTAAACTTAACTGCAATTTGTATTGAATTACCCTAGATTAACCTGGAATTTTTCATATGTGCATAATCTTATTTATTCTGCAGATGATGTTTATTTTTATAAATCCAAAATCCACAAAGAATTTGGCATACACGATTTCTGTGCCTACAACTGATTGCAAACGGTACCCCAAAAGTGTTGTCGTCTTCTGTGACTGCATGTGCTGGACCACCACAGTGTAAACATGCATTTTGGTCAAATTAATATTTCAGGTACTTATTAGATGTAATGGATGCCTTGTGCTCCTGATCAAAGGAGGAAAGGACCATCCACACTTACCAGCGACAAGTCCGAAATCTCTGTCATAGTATGGCGGTGTGTCAGTGGCCTAGGCAAGGGTAGCTTGTACTTCTGTGAAGGCACCATTTATGCTGAAATGTACACTGATATTCTGGAGTAACACATGCTGCCTTCAAGTCAACATCTTTTCTAAGGAGGCTCTTAAATATATCAACAAGACAATGCAAAACTACATTCTGCTCACATTACAAAGGCATGGCTATATAAGAGGAGGATGCGGGTGCTGGACTGGCATACCTGCAATCCTGACTTTTCCCCAATAGCAAACAAGTGGCAAATTTTGAAAAGTAAAAAGCAACAACAAAGACCCTGTACGTTCCAAAGTTAAAGACTTATTTACAGGAAGAATGAGGAAAAAAACCCCACCTGAAACACTTAATGACTAGGTGTCTTTAGTCCCCAAATGTCTATAAAATATTGTGAAATGGAATGGCAACATTACAAAATAGTAAATACTCCACTGTTCCAACTTCATTGAAATATGTTGCAATAATCAAAATGGAAATGTTTTTTATTTTGAAGAATCAATAAAATTCATGTAGTGAAACATCAAACCATGCTTTTCACATTTTCAACTTGATACAGATCACAGACAATTTAAATATCACTGATTTCAGTTTAAATTAGAATTTAAAACATCCTCCCACTCTTGTCTGAAACATTGAAAAAAAAAAAAAAAATCTGAGCCCACCATCTGATATGTTGACGTAAAATGTTACACAATCCATTACATTATAATGACACTTCCACCATCCAACTCAAAATTATTTTCTTCTATTGTAAAAAAAAAAAAAATAAATTGTACCTTCATGAACTTCAAAAGCTTCTTCCCAGGAAAAAAAACAAGTTTAATTGTGTTAAACAGTTTGTAAATTATGAAGTATAACTGCATGTATGGTTCAATGTCATAGTGACGGTGTTAAACAGCTCAGGCCTGGTCTGGTGTAGCCTTGGGACCTGCTTTCGCTGGTCAGTTGCAGAATTTAAGTTGTGGCCAAGTTTCGGATCTGGGTTAGAGTTGGGTCTGGCATAGCACTCAAGTCTAATTTAAGATCGAGATAGGGGTAGTTCTGCATTGGGGTTAGCAAGAGGTTCTGGGTTAATGACTCCGGGCTGCTGCTGGGATTCAAGATTGTCGCTGGATTCTAGGTTTCATACAGGGATTCCGGGTTTGTCTAGAGTTTTAGGCTGCATTGGGTCCATGTAAGTGCTGAGTCAAGGTCAGTGCCGGTTTCTGCTGCGCACGCGGCTCTCTAATTCCCTGCAGGTGTCCTCGGTGACCTGGTCAGCACTCAAAACAGTCCCCGTCCGCGTGGCCAGGTCATACTGCAGGGTCATCAGGCAGCACATGTCCACCAGCGCCTGCTGACAGCGCTGCAGACCCGCCGACACTTCGTGCTGCCGTTTTGGATCCTTCCGCAGAGCACGTGACTCCGCCACTGTGAACCCGATCAAACCGGCCAAGATACTGTCTGACAGACGCACATCCAGGTAACCTGTGCCGTCCGATATGGTGACGCTGACCTGCCAGGCCCCGGAGCTGCTGCGCAAGCTGCCCTGCAGGGTGATGATGAAGGCCTTCACCTGCGCCTGTCTAGCCCCCGTCCGCTCCAGTACGCACAGGTAGGTGAAAGGGGGAGTGATGGAGTCCATCCCCCTAGAAACTGCACTGACTGAGGTCGCTTGAGGAGATGAAGCCTTAAATACCTCCTCCCCATCTCTGCCTTGTTCCATAGCCCCAGTAACAGCTCTACTGAAGGGCCTAACCGCGCACACCCCATCAGGTCTGCCCACCCTACCAACACTCAGGCTGCCCAGTTGAGGCCCCACTCCTGCTCGAGGCTCCACCGCCCCCGACTCACGTGACATCCAACTTGTTCTCGGCTCCACCTCCCCTGGCTCACATCCCGTGCCATTAGCTCTTGCCATCGCCTCCACTGAATCACATCCCGCCCTACTCGTTCTTGGCTCCGCTTCCACTGACTCATACCCCATCCGACTCGTCCTCGGCTCAGCTTCCACTGGCTCACACCCTATGCTACTTGCTTTTGGCACCGCCCTTGCTAAATCACGCCCCATCTGACTTGTTCTTGGCTCCACCACCATTGATTCGCACCCGCTGCTTGCTCTTAGCTCCACCTCCACTGCCTCTCGCCCCACCCGACTTGCTCTTGGCTCCACCTCCACTGACTCACGCCCGACCCGACTTGTTCTTGGCTCCGCCTCCACTGACTCACGCCTGACCCGACTTGTTCTTGGCTCAACCCCCATTGATTCGCACCTGCTGCTTGCTCTTAGCTCCACCTCCACTGTCTCTCGCCCCACCCGACTTGCTCTTGGCTCCACCTCCACTGACTCACGCCGGACCAGACTTGTTCTTTGCTCCGCCTCCACTGACTCACGCCCGACCCGACTTGTTCTTGGCTCCACCCGCACTGATTCGCGCCCCACGCTACTTGCTATTAGCTCCACCTCCAATGACTCACGCCCTACCCTACTTGTTCTAGACTCCACCACTGATTTGCTTCCCGCACTACTTATTCTAGGCTCCACCTCCACTGGCTCAGGCTCCACCTCTATTACATCAGGCTCTACCTCCAGTGCAGGGTTGGAATCCTCCAGGAAGATGACACTGTCTAGCTCATCTAGTGGAAGGTCATCAAAGTCTTCATCAATATCAGCAACGGTGACAGAATGCTGGACGGCGGGGCTGGGGAGTGGTTGCTCGTTCCTGCTGCCGTACCCACTGTCTGCAGCAACCTCCAAGCTGGCCAGGAGCTCCTCATCTGACACATCCACATCCCTGCGGCCTGACTCTCCCTCTGGAGCCGCAGCTGCGGGCTGCTCTTCCTCAGGGAGGTCCAGAATCCTGGCCAGGACTCTGCTCTGGGAGAGGGCCACCTGCAGCTCCTCAACGGCACCCCCCAGCACCCGAACATTGTCAGGCGTCAGCAGCAGCACGCCCAACCGGCACTGCAGCACTCCCTGCAGGAGCAGCTTAGTTCCAGGCGGAAGGTCAGCGTTCAAGGTGGGGACAGGTTTGTACTCTAGAGCCTCCACATCCTGAACGCCGTCAGTCAGCTGCAGCATCAGCATACGTACGGGCGAAGCCTCCCACGGGCGCTGTGTGGCCTGCGTCACAGCCGCAACTTGATCGTTAGAGCAGTCAGTGCCCCTCCGCTGCTGCAGCTGGACGTAGGCTGGCCGGCTGATGTCCAGAACAGAGTTCATCTGTACACAAAAAATGCCGCTGAGCTCAGTCTTCGTGACCCGTCCCAGGGGCGGGAGCACAGGGTGTGCTAGGACTCGCAGGTCTGTGTACAACCACTGCTCCAGGGCCTGCTCGTTAACATAAGCCTGAGAAACCGGAGCACGACTACCCTCCTGCAAAACCCACGCTACACATGCCTCCACCCAGTTAGAGGGAACGTTTACATGTCTGGAACTGCTAAGCCACTCCTGAGCTCTCTGTGCCAACCCAGAATCACTCATCCTCAGAGTTGAGATGCCGCTTTCCCCAGCCTGGTCCGACTCCACCATCTCTGAGCAAAAGACAAAAGCACAGTTAAGCATGCAAGCAGTAAACAGACTACCGATTTACACTGAAATTACTTCGCTTTCACATAGTGATTTTAGGAGGATGGAATGTACCGCCTTGCTCCATTCTTCCCCTTTTCTAAGTTAGAAGGCTTAGCCATTAACCCCTTCAATCCGGGAACCTTGTATACAAGGATGAAAATAAATACTTTGTGCGGACAGGAACCCTGTATACTAGTGGGCTCGCCAGGCTCGCTACAGCCGTATTTGTTTAGAAAAAGAAAGTGCGAGCGGCTGGAATTATTTTCTGTCGCTGTTTGGGTATAGGACCGGATCTGACAGATTATCTGGATGGGAAATAGACATCTTATTTGTGCGTGACTGCATAAACATTCAGTTTTACTGATTTCCACTGAGTGCTATACTTACAGTCCTAACGCGCAAAAAATACCGCTGTACTATCAGAATCCCATTTTGGGCTTTACCATGGGGCATCGGATGAGCAGAGGTTGAATACTTTTATTCCCCATTGTGCACGTTTGTCTTGGATGTAAACTTTGAAGCCGAGTCGACCGTTGTACAAAACCCAAAACCAGTGAAGTTGGCACGTTGTGTAAATCGTAAATAAAAACAGAATACAATGATTTGCAAATCCTTTTCAACCTATATTCAATTGAATACACTGCAAAGACAAGTTACTTAATGTTCGAACAGGTAAACTTTGTAATTTTTTGCAAATATTAGCTCATTTGGAATTTGATGCCTGCAACATGTTTCAAAAAAGCTGGCACAAGTGGCAAAAAAGACTGAGAGAGTTGAGGAATGCTCATCAAACACTTATTTGGAACATCCCACAGGTGAACGGGCTAATTGGGAACAGGTGGGTGCCATGATTGGGTATAAAAGCAGCTTCCCTGAAATGCTCAGTCATTCACAAACAAGGATGGGGCGAGGGTCACCACTTAGTGAACAAATGCGTGAGCTGATTGTCGAACAGTTTAAAACAACATTCCTCAACGAGCTATTGCAAGAAATTTAGGGATTTCATCATCTACGGTCCGTAATATCGTCAAAAGGTTCAGAGAATCTGGAGAAATCACTGCACGTAGTTTACAAGGCCGAAAACCAACATTGAATGCCCGTGACCTTCGATCCCTCAGGCGGTACTGCATCAAAAACCGACATCAGTGTGTAAAGGACATCACCACATGGGCTCAGGAACACTTCAGAAAACCACTGTCAGTAACTACAGTTCGTCGCTACATCTGCAAGTGCAAGTTAAAACTCTACAATGCAAAGCGAAAGCCATTTATCAACAGCACCCAGAAACGCCGCCGGCTTCGCTGGGCCCAAGCTCATCTAAGATGCACTGATGCAAAGTGGAAAAATGTTCTGTGGTCTGACGAGTCCACATTTCAAATTGTTTTTGGAAACTGTGGACGTCGTGTCCTCCGGACCAAAGAGGAAAAGAACCATCCGGACTGTTATAGGCGCAAAGTTCAAAAGCCAGCATCTGTGATGGTATGGGGGTGTATTAGTGCCCAAGGCATGGGCAACTTACACATATGTGAAGGCACCATTAATGCTGAAAGGTACATACAGGTTTTGGAGCAACATATGTTGCCATCCAAGCAACGTCTTTTTCATGGACGCCCCTGCTTATTTCAGCAAGACAATGCCAAGCCACATTCTGCACGTGTTACAACAGCATGGCTCCGTAGTAAAAGAGTGCGGGTACTAGACTGGCCTGCCTGTAGTCCAGACCTGTCTCCCATTGAAAATGTGTGGCGCATTCACGGCGTAAAAATCGACAACGGAGACCCCGGACTGTTGAACAACTTAAGCTGTACATCAAGCAAGAATGGGAAAGAGTTCCACCTGAAAAGCTTCAAAATTGGTCTCCTCAGTTCCCAAACGTTTACTGAGTGTCGTTAAAAGGAAAGGTGATGTAACACAGTGGTAAAAAGGCCCCTGTGCCAACTTTTTTGCAATGTGTTGCTGCCTTTAAATTCTAAGTTAATGATTATTTGCAAAAAAAAAATAAAGTTTCTCAGTTTGAACATTAAACATCTTGTCTTTGCAGTGTATTCAATTGAATATAAGTTGAAAAGGATTTGCAAATCATTGTATTCTGTTTTTATCTACGATTTACATAACGTGCCAACTTCACTGGTTTTGGGTTTTGTATATGTATAATGTCTCGTCAATTGAAATGTTTTGGTGGGGAACAAAAACATTCTTGCAATTCTGCAGCATAGAATCCAGTATCGGCCTTTTCTTCTTAAAAATAGTCATAGATACGTGTCAGATCCAATGACAAACCAATGTTTTTTTCTAAAAAAATAGGCATTTCTTCAGTGCGAGTTTCCTTTCAAATGAGTTCCCAACTTGGCAGCGGTCATAATAAGACACTTGCTATCAAGGTTCCCGGCATTTGCGATGATAAATGATCCTACTAGTTAACAAGAGCCCAGTCCTAGATCGTACTTCTAGAGAAAATAAACCCGGCCTGACAGAATGAGAGGTCATACTATTAATGTACTGAAGGGGTTAACAGGTTAGTGACTAATGCGAGCAAAGCAGCAAAGTATGGGGTATTCCATGTTAAGGCACCTGAAGAAACAAGGTTTTGACACCCACCATCTCAGATGTTGTAGAAACCATCAGATGGTGCACACTGACGAAAGAGATGTTCTTTACAATTAACAAAAAAAAATATTTTTTGTTTCATAAATAATAATTCATATGGGCCAAGTCAGCCATTATGACTGCAGATGCTTTTTTCAACTGACAATAACTTTAAATTACTACTCAGATTTGTACCAGCTTTGGTAGCATTTCTGATTAAGGAACAAGGAATCCGAAACAACAACCAAACGACCTCATTAGGCCTCTAAACCCCATAATTTGAATATTTAACAAAACTATAATCAATACAATTGCACTGTGTGGGACAAGACCCGTGCAGCTTAACTTCTAAAATTAATCGAAGTCCACTTGATTGATTGTGTTCTTTGAAAAATTGAGATGGCTATTTTTAAACGAGAATTAAAGAGGTTGTTCATCCAAAAATAAGATTTGGACCACGGAATCTTTAATATAACTATATCCTTTGTGCGCTGGTCAGTTCAAATTATAATCAGCCGTTACAAATTTATTCGCATTTTAATCACTGCTGCAAATCGTGATCATCTCAGAAAGAATTTATCTTCGGCGATGACATCACAAAAGGTATCTATGTCATTGGACTCAGTGTTTCGTAATTGTGGATTATTCCCTGGGAAAATGCCAAATATCTGCCTTGTTTACGGTTGTAACAATAAGGCCGATGCAAGCAGAGGCGTCACGGTCCATAAATTTCCAAAAAAAAAAAAAACCCCACAATTCGAAAAGCATGAGTGGATTTTATGTAGAAGAAACAAGCTGATTTCACGGAGCCCAGATAAGGAATTGGTGATCTGCTCCGAACACTTCACTGATGACTGCTTTTATCAGCCAGATCCAGAGTCACAGGAAAAGTTTGGATATCACTCAGGCTTAGTAATCACTTAAATCGCCACTTAATAAGCCATCAGTAAATAAGCCGGGCCCAAACTGCTCCAGTTCCAAATTTTCCCCATCTATTCTGCACTCAGAAAAGCCAGTCAATAAGCCCAGGGTGCCGCTTAAGAAGCCCATCATAAAATGAGAGTAGAAACTATTTTATGAAAAAAATAACTCAAAACAATACTAAATCCATCTTCCAACAGGAGACCCTGAGTAAAATCGAAACTTCGGTCATGACAGCGAAGCCGGAACGAGACCAGGAGCTGCAACTGGAGAATGAAACAAGCGTAAGCTTCTAGTCTGGTCAAGACAATGGGATGAAATAATTTGTTAACTTGCATGCTAACGTGTTTCGCCATCAAATTAATAAATTCAAGCTTCTGCGATGACAGTTACACATGCAACTTAATACTTTAATAGCAAAAAGCTTTAGCATGCTAGCCAGCCAGCTGTGCAAACAGGGCCTCATTTGACCTGCATGGGGTGAATTTTGTCAAATTTGCACTGTGTAATGATGGTCACGAGTTGCCATCATGTACGTAGGCTACCTATTTTCAGACACCTTTCCTCGTCATGGCCTAATAAAACTCTCAGTAAGTAGTGTCTAGTTTCGGTGCATCATGCCTACAGGCTGATTGCCACGTTGTTCCTTTCCTCCCGGTGATGCCAAAACCATTTGTTTTCGTAAATTCATGGAAATAATTTTCTTTGACAATCTTGTTTTCAGATTATTTTCAGCTTGACCTCCACGTTTAGAACACCTCCCATTATGTCACATCCGCTGATTGGCAAATTTGGGTCAATCTTCATTTTGTCTGTGGAAATCTGCGCTCTGACATCAATGAAAGGTTCAATTTCGAGAAAAGGCGGCAAATTTGGGCCATTTAATTGGCAGGATGCTGTTCATGAACTATTTGGTCAAACTTATACTAGATTAATTTTCATTTGAGAAAATTTGAATTTGCACTTTAAATCTTAAAATTAATCACATTTATTGAGAATTGATCACTGCAACAATAGGAACATCTCAACAAAGACATCCATTGGACTATGCAGGTGCTTCAAGGAGAACGGTCATAATAAATATGATAAATTTGGATATTTAATTCTCACAGAAAACCCCATTACAATTTTCTAAGAGAACAATCTATCAAGTACACAGAAATTAAATATGAGAAGTTCAGCTCCATATGCATTGTTCCACATAGTGCAATTGTATTGCGTATAGTCCAGATAAATATTCAAATTGTGGCAACATTGGAGATGGTGGGTGTCTGGCCAAGGGGATTTGATAAGGAATTACTTGTACACGTCATATGAAATTAATGCTGAAAACATGTTATACTTAAATGCCAAGAGAATGGCTATATCGCCGGGTTACCTCACAAACGTAGTAATAGCCTCATAAACATACAGTATAAAAATGACTTGCATGTTTGTCTTAACTTCTCTTGTATGATGGTGTCAAGCTGAAATAAGTTGTGACTAGTTAGCAAGATTTGACCATTTTGCGTAACGTTGGCTAGCTGTTTTTCTGTCAGTGTGGCAACCACCAACACAGAGAAACATATTTCTGCAGTTCAACATACATTTTACCAGTTTTGTAGCAGCGGTACTTACAAATGTTGAAATCCCGTTAAAGGAAATGCACATTAAAGATTACGCGTTCAATCTGCACAACTAACAATTAATAATTTTATCCAGCTGTAGTCAGGCATAGAGTCAGATAATCTCATCGTCCGGTTCCACACAACCAACAACAACCACCAGCGCGCCAAACTTTGAACAAAACACCACGAGAATGAATGTGGTGATCCTATAGCCGTACTAGGGAAGGGCGCGGCCATTTTGGTTAATTTCGCGCGTAAGACCAAGTTCCTGCACTTTGCATTTTATTGAAATTTTTTCCCGTGTGACAAACATGTTACCATAATGTACTCTCTTAGGGCAGCATGATACAGATTATCGAATCAAAATCCCTATCCTATTTTATGTGAAAATGGCTTTCTTTGATTGTCACACAAGGAGTTAGTGACAGGCCAATCGTTGAAGTTATTTTACAACTTAGAGTCACTCACCACCAATCGGAGAACAGAGAAGGTTATTAGGGGCGGGTTCTTTCGCAGGACGTGAAATTCTTCGTAGCGTTAGTGCTGGAGAGACGAGAGGACGAGGTCTACAGGTAGGTGTTTAGTGGCCGAATGTTCCTCAAGGAGCAGCGAGCGGAGTTAACCATTTTAAGAATAAGATAACGTTAGTGTTGATATAGCGGCGGTGGGTTCCAATATTTAAGACCTAAATATTTCATTTTATCGTCTATAGCGGGCACCAAGCATATCCAGGTTGGTTGAACCATTGCAATTAAAGGCTGTTGTGCTAGCAGCAGCATTGTGCATTTTCCTCTCAATGTGTTAAAACAAATTTGGCTGGCTAGTCAATGGAAATTGAATCTCGCTGGCCTGCGATTATTCTAGATGACCATGAGTTCGGTGAACAGCTCATTTATACATCAGAACACGCGCTTGAGTCGCTTGCTGGACGGGTAGTCAATGAGATTTTTGGGAGGCTATAATGAGCAACCGTGACTGGCGTAGTGAGCTCTCTTAAGCTGCTTTCACACCGGACGCGAAACGAATTTTTCGCACGACAGATTACATTCAAAGTCAGTGCAAAGACGCGAATACACGCGTTTCGTGTATTCACGTCTTTGCATTGACTACGAATGTAATCTGTCGTGCGAAAAATTCGTTTCGCGTCCGGTGTGAAACCAGCTTTAGGCCTTCCTGTTCGATGGCGTGCTTTAGTTTCACTTTTTAGTTGAAAGCCGATTCCGCTTATTTTTGTAATGTTTGCCATTCTGACCCCCTGGATACATGCTGAGATTGTGGTCCAGTTAGCATTTAGCCGATACTGTAAGGGTTGGTCAATTGCGTTGTTCAGTAAATCCCCATGTTTTCACCGCATTCGGCCTAGCCAGCCAGCCATGGATGCGTTTCATCTAGCGACACACGCTGTCCAAATCGTCACGCAAGCTTTCTTTGTCGCTGAAAATGGCTGGTGATTGCGATTTGAAGTTGTCCATTAACGCACACGAGCACAGTCGGTCCCGATCCATTGTTAACATGGAGAAAGAGGCGCATCCTTGCGGGGGGAAAAAATACATTGGCCATCTCCCGTTAGTAGCTAGCTCGCTAGCCTATCTTGCCAATGCCTACCTTAGTCCGCCATGATGTCAAAATGAGATGTATATTTATTTGACCCTCTGTGGATCCCGCAGCCATTTCATGAGAACATTTAGCAATAAACTTCATGAGGCTCACTAGCTAGTTGGATTACCATCAATGTCTAACTCATTAATCGTTTTTAGCCCGCTTGGCCAAAAGGCCCAAGGGGCTTATGCTGTGCTCAGGGTCTTTAGTGGTGGTCTGTCGTGCGAGCGTGCGTCCGTGCGTGCGTAAACTTTCGGCTTGTCTGCGCTCTAGCGTCTTCAGTTTATCACCGATCCTTTTCATATTTCATATATGTATATATGGACATAAGGTCTACACAAAGTTCGATTTTCAGCTGAATCGGACCGATACTTTGGCCAATAGGGGGCGTTCCATTTTGGCCAAGCGGGCGCAGTGGCTTTGCCACTGTTTTTTCATTATGGTGTTCGGTTGTCCAGTTGGCCAAGTGAAATAGCTACGATCGTAGCAAGGTAACGCCAGTGGCAGATGGGCATTCTGGCGGCTTGATGGTGGGGAGCGAGTTCTTCTTTGCCGATGTCGGTGTAGGCTGGTGATCGGCGTGTAGTGAAGCCCCCAGCTGATTCTCGCTTAGAAATAAACATAGTTCGCTACTATTAACTGATTTGGGTCTTGTAAATTAATTGCCCGGTATATTGCCAAATTCTCGCATTTTATATTTAAAATACTGACTCGTGACTAACTGCTTGAGATTTGGGTTTTTAGCTACCTTGCTGTTATATTACAACGAAAATGCAGGCTTACTGAATTGGCTCAGCACATGAGAAGTGCGTGGCAGTGCATCGAGTGCAATTTACAGTTTTTGATCATAGATTGGCGAACTGAACATTACGAACCGATCGTTGCCTTTTATCTTTAATGACAGTATAGCTAAGACCTGCCACATTGACTCTCGTGAGTTTACGGGCCATCTTAATTAAATAAATGGAGCGATGACTGTAAAAAAGTCACACGGACGAAACGATTTTTTTCGACGACAGATTACATTCACAGTCAATGCAAAGACTTGCATTGACTGTGAATGTAATCTGTCGTCTTTCGTTTCAAGGTCCGTGTGAAAGCAGCTTAGTTGTGCTTCAGTGGTGATTCTGCGCATATGGACTCGAACCGAGTTCGCAGATACTGAATGCGTGTTGTCCTTTCCTTTGTCACAGGTTCCAGGAGCTCTGGAGGCTTCTGTAGTTCCGCCCATTGACACACCCCTTGGAGCCGCTTAAATAAAGGTGAGTTGCGCGGTCAGTTTCAGTCGGCCACAAATTTGAATTGACGCTGGAGGCTAATCGGTGATGTTTCCCGTCAGCAGTGTGCTGAGGAGAGGGACAGGACTTCTTTTCGCCGTTTTACAGGACAATGGAGACTGAAATCGAGCAACAGGAAGAAGAGACCACTTTCAGCAATACAGAAACCAACGGTAACAATCTTTCCTAGCTCAAGGCCAAGCGATGACGTGTTTGCGAGCTGCACTTAGCCTTTGATATTTACATCATGTGCTTGCCGATTGTTTTTCATTCTGCGTTACTAAAGAAATTGGTATACGTATGTATATGTGGGGCACTCTGGAAAGTGTGAAGTGTGTCGTCAGGTAGTGGAAAGCTAGTGCTGGATTATCTGCTTTAAATCGGTGCTGCGTTCAGTTTGAGGAAATTGTTTCTCTCCCCCATTGATCGTGATATATGCGCAAAGCTAGAAGAGGTCTGCAAGTGGTTGTGTGTACTTTTTATTTTTTTTTTTTTGGTGCTAACCAAGGCAGTGGTTAGAGGGGCTTAGGCTGTTTAAATGGGGTTGTGTTTTGGGGTTTTTGATGGTATATCCCTCCCCAGGTAAACGTCCAGCCGAAGATATGGAGGATGAGCAGGACTTTAAGAGGTCCAGAAACACTGAGGAAATGCAGGAGCTGAGGATTCTGCTGCAGAGCAAGGTAAGACCATCCCCTGACTCCGCCTGCCCCCCCCTCCAGTCAGTGCTCGGATTGGTTAACTGCTGTTTGTGCTCCCCTCTCCACAGAACGCAGGGGCCGTGATTGGGAAAGCGGGGAAGAACATCAAAGCGCTGCGCTCTGACGTGAGTGGCGGTCTCCGCGGCAACTGGCCCCAGGCTCTTAGACGCATCTGATTCCCTCCCACCCTCTCTGTCCAGTCAGCTGATAACACTGTATAACTGCACCTGTCAGTCAAGATGCAACCATATAAGAACCATATCCGTATTTAAAAAAAAAAAAAAATCAATACTGCTCCTCAGAAATGATCTCAGAAGTCCTGTGTGTGAGAGAGAGAGCGAGCAAGACTTTTGTCAGGGTCATGAATGCTTATAGCTGCATCCTGGGCAGTCCAGCTGTCGATTTCTGAGACTATTTGAAATTGCTTTGATGAAGTTGTTTAACCCCGTTGCCTGTGCACTTTCTCCTCCAAGGTTAAAAGCAGACTTATTGCTAATCTTTGGCTTCTTATTCAACGCATTTGTAGCTTTCATAAATGATTGTAACTGAATGATGGCATCGATTGTAGTTGGAAATTAATCTTTTCTGCCTCGCTTGTGACTGCTAAACTCAATTAGATCAAGTCCTTCTGGAAGAATCCCATATATTCTGTAGAAATGCATCTGAATTGGTTATTGAATCTTATCGTGTGCAGAAACCAGCACATTATAGGAATATGGAAAGGAGTTTGGTATGAATGTGTGGCAGCGGGGGTTCAGCTTAGATTGTTGCTAGGAGTCTGCATGCTTGGGTATTTAGTTCAGCTGTGGCATGTGTCTTCCATTCATGTGAATTCAGCTCATGTTTTAAAGGTTTATGAATCTTTTGATAAAGCGTACAAGTGTACGATGCCCATCTGTTATTTGGCTGAGGGGTCGCGTCTGCGTGTAGAGTCCGATGCTGCATTTTATGATGAGGTTAACCCCTGCTTTGCTTTGGGAGTGCAGTTTGCAGGAGGCATTTTAGCACTTTAGATGGGGCCCTTTTGGTGATCAGTGTAGGATTTGCGTTGGTCAGTCCGGTCCCAGAGGCCGGCGTGTGTACAGTTTTATTTCCACGGATTACACTGGCAAATAGTGATTTTCTGTAAATGCCCACGCTGGTGAACTTCATGGACTACTAAAAAAATTGCGCCCAAGATCACCCTACAGTTGCCGTTCGTGCCAAAATGCCATTTGGCTTAATGTTGGGGCTTCTGACGTAATTGAGACCAGAAGGTGACTTGGAAAAATAAAGACGGATTTTGTAATCATTGCCCACATCTGGTAGAACCTGTCCCTCCCGGTCAGGTTAATGGCTGTAAAGTTCATTTAGCAGAGAGCTGGCAGGGTTTTAACCAGGTCATTGGACATAGACTGGTGTTAGGTGGTCCTGTGGTCTTCTGCAAAGCTCCAGGGGCTTGTGAGACCCTCCCCACCCCACTCCATCAGAGCTGTGCGTTTGAGCAGTGCCGAATTCAGCCTGTATTAAAATGTATTCCTCTCCCCTCCCCTCTCCCTCTCCTTTTATTTTTTTATTTTTGGCCCCTCCTCCTTTGGCCATGTTCTGGATCGCCACGCCCCTCCTGCGTTGCCCACCTCGATGCCCAACATCTGCCCCCGACCGCCCACCTGACCCCCGGGTGGCCACGCCCATAAACGTGCCCCTCCCCAAAATGGGCTCCTTACTGGATGCCCCGCCCACCCCTGCAGTACAATGCCAGTGTATCAGTCCCAGACAGCAGTGGCCCAGAGCGGTATGTCACCCCCGCGGTTCCTCCCACACTGCCTGATCTAGAACAGCAACTGTCTTTACAATCCTGCCTTTTGGTTTACTTTTTCAGTTGTAATGCTGTGACGTTTTTATCCCGTTCCACAGCCGTCTTCTCTCATGTTGTGTATTTTCTGTCTCTCCCCATATTATGCCTCTGATTTGGGCCTTTTGTGTGTCTGATGGTCCCTCATTCACTGTTGGAGGGAGAGCAGCGTTTAGGGCTGCACCCTGCACCCCACCCCCCCCACCGCCTCCCCCCCTCCTTAAACATTGCCTCTCCTCCATGGTGTGAGCAGGGGTGCCGTCTCGCCGCTGATTCGCTCCCTCGCTCGCTCTGTCCCTCCCTCCCTCCCTCCATCCGTCCATGTCTATTTCTTTGCTGCCCCTCGCCCTCTGGTCTCTTGGCCCTCTGGCTGGTCTCTCTGCCCCCCCTCCCCCTCCATATGCTGCTAATGCCCTGCTCCTATGCCATTCTCTCCTGCCCCCTCCCCATGCAAAGAGGTGTGCCAATGTCACCATGGTGATGGCGGGTGTTTTTTGTTTGTTTATTTTTTCCTCTTTTTTTTTTTTTTTGGTGGGCGAGGGATTGGCTTCTATTCAGGAAGACCCGCCGTGAGCCCTTCGACCACTCGGCCCCAGTCAGTCCCTCCATTTTAGGCCTGATCTGAGGCCAGTGCATGCCCCTAACATGGACCGCGGCCTCCCTCCGCCTATGTGGGAGCCATAAATGTCTTTCAGTTCTCTTATACGTGTGCATAGCTCATGTTTTTTTATTTCGTACTCCGTGCTCCATATGTATACGTCTGTTTCATCCTCAAGTGTTTCCTGTTTTTCCTCTTTATTTTACTCTGTCGAATTTTTTTCTTTTTGGGGGGAATGTCCTAAAGTATCCTGAGTGTCAGCGCGGACATCGACACCATCGGCGAGATTCTGCTGAAGATCATCCCGACGCTAGAGGAGGTGAGCGGAGGGTGGGACTTCGACAAAGAGCCGCTGTTTATGAATGATTCTTATTGCACAATGACTTGAATCCCGATTGAGCTGTTATGTATAATGTTTTGAGGGATGTGCAGGCGCCTACAGGACTGAGAACAGTTCTTCAGCATTTAGACTGAATCCGTGAATGCTGACATATGAAACGTATTCTATGCCAAACTGTGACGGGCTTGAGAATTGTTGACACCCCTTACTGGAACCGCAGATGTGGAAGTTTCAAGGAACCATGTTGTTCGATTTAATCACGTCCTTTTACATTAGGCTATAAAAATGAGGTGTATAAAAATCCATTTTGTCATCCTGCTCCGAAGAGAAAAACTGAAGAACTGACTGACAGAGACGGGTGGTCTTAGACCTTCAGATTTTTGCTCATAGCTTCAAGAATATCTGCAAAAGATTAAATATGCCTCTGAGCATTTTCTGGGCAATTATTAAAAATGTGAAAGTATGGAACAGATGAGAACATGGCAGGTAGAGTGCTTGCAGGCTGCAGAAGAATAGCAGCCCATGGTGGCATATTGGGGAGACCAGATTTTCATAAAGCACCATCTGTTTCCACCTCTGCAGCAACAGGATCTTTGCTTGTGCTTCAAGGGCTGGTTTAATGTCAACTCCTGGAGCAGTGGTTAAGAACTGTGGCTTAATGGATGCCTTCAAGTGTCAGGCACGGGTGGAGGACAGTCTGGTTGCCTTTGACAGAAGGCTGAGATTTAGCTGCACGTGGACTTTCTCGTGAAACAATGACCCACTGTAAGATTCATGCAAAATTGGTTTCGGGGCAAAAAAAAGAATGCTATGCTGTGGGTGCCTCAGTCACTAGACCTCCGTTCAGTCGAAAACCTGTGGGCTGCACTGAAGAGAGCTGTTGATCAGCACAAACCCAAGAATGAGACTGATCTTGGAAGGACCTGCATGAAGTAATTGTCCAAATGTGTGCCTTGACCTTGTCAGACTGTAGGGAAGGACAGCATGCCACCATCTTTGCCTGAGGCGCTTGCACTAAGTACTATAACAAAGGTGCCATTAATTGTGAAACCTTATTTTTGATTAATTTACTAAATATGATTTTGGTTGGTTCTTTTGGAACATTGATGAACTACCATATGTTCCGCATCTTGGCATTTTGAGTATGTGAGGTTATTGTTTAGTTTTTTTTTTTTTTGTTTTTCTGGTTCATTTCCAGTCAGAGGTGTCTAGAGTCTTAGTGCATGTTCACTTTCCTCTGACTGTTTGCAGTTTCATGGCAAAAGTATATTTTTCCTCCTCTGTGGTGCGGGAGTGTAACGTTACTGGATTGTGTGTTTGTGTTGCAGTACCAGCACTACAGCGGGCTTGACTTTGACAGCGAGCTACGAATTCTGATACACCAGAGTCTGGCTGGAAGCATCATTGGTGTCAAAGGAGCCAAAATCAAGGAGCTGAGAGAGGTGAGGTATAAACCTCTGTCAGGAGAGGCTACAGAAGAGCACAGAGAGACTTAACTACAGATCTGTTCTGTCATTCAAATCCCAGTTTGCTTGCTACCAGAACAGGGGGTAAAAATCAAGACCTGACTATGATCCTAGAATTAGGGTGAACTTGATTCTGGATCTCAAGATAGATTGTTTTTGGATTATACTTTTTGGGATCTTTTGGAGTCCAGTGGACTGTAGCAGTTATTAGGGAGGAAATCTTGTGTGTGCTCTTGCGTGTGCCTAACTGTCCCCTCTGTGTTGGTCCTCCAGAACACGCAGACCAGCATTAAGCTGTTCCAGGAGTGCTGTCCCCACTCCACAGACCGTGTGGTGCTGGTTGGAGGGAAGCCCAAGCGTGTGGTCGAGTGCATCAAGATCATGCTGGAGCTGATCGCTGAGGTGAGTCTGTCCTACTGTCCCGGTCAGCACGGGGTATAGGCGAAATGGCCAAGCTGACTTAAGCAGTGAAGTGGACCTTCAAGAAATCTGAACTGGAGTTCCTTGCGTCAATAGTTTATTATTTAGAGGAGCCAATGGTGCAGCCTGTAGCATTGTGGGTAAGGTGGTTGAGAGCGGCCTCCAGAATTGTAGGGTGTAGTTTTTGGATGCTTTACTTCGTATTACTCCTTGGGTGGGTTTGATTACTCTAGGTTTATCATGCTGTAACCGCCTTCTGGTTTAATCACGGTCACTAATTATTCTTGGTTGTTAATTATGGCCACATTCCGTAGCTCAGATTAGTGACCTTCCCGCTCTCCCTCAGGCCCCTATTAAAGGCCGTGCCCAGTCCTATGACCCAAACTTCTACGATGAGACGTACGACTATGGCGGCTTCACCATGATGTATGAGGACCGCGGGCGTCGACCTGTGGGCTTTCCCATGCGTGGGCGGGGAGGGTTCGACCGCGGACCACCTGGCCGAGGTGGCCGCCCCATGCCCCCCTCCCGCAGGGATTACGAAGACATGAGCCCTCGCCGCGGACCTCCACCTCCGCCACCGGGCAGGGGGTCCCGGGGGGGCAGCCGAGCTCGAAACCTGCCCCTGCCCCCTCCGTCCTCCAGAGGAGGGTAAGAAAATAGTGCTATGGCCACAGGCCTGGAGACGGAAGTTTCAAAATGTCCTCATAAACCACCCATATATCACGTTGCCATAACATCCTATTGGTTCTGTTAGTCTGTGCAGTGCACTGCTCCACTCTGACTGTTAGACTCCGCCTGTTGAAGTTTGTTGAGGTTTGTTCTGTTTTGTACTGGTTAACATTTCTTGCGGACTTTGCTGTGGTTTGGTATCGTTTCCTTGTGTGTCTGCAGTCATTTCCTGCTGTGTGTCCTGTTTCATGCCTTGTCTGTGTTTTACGTGCTTGAGCAGTAGTATGTGGTTTTAGACGAGTCGATGAAGCTGAGTGTGACGTTCACCTAGTCCTCTGTACCCCATTCTCACACTGTTTACAGAGATGACCAGTATTCCTACGAGACGTATCATGGCAGCGGTGACGACAGATCAAAGTAAGTCTCAAATGGGCTTTCTCCAGCTGTATAAGGCTGATCTAGGAGCGGTGCTGGCATTGACTCAAAGTGTAGTGAGATGGAACGGAGTAAAACAGGCAGACCTGGGTACAGCCTTTATCTGTGTGATCCATGCTGCAGTAGTGCTGCCTGCCACTGTCTAATTCCACATTTAATCAAATTCACGCGTTTCATCCCCGCATTTTGTGTCCCCACTATATTTTCAAATGTGACGAATGATGAAATTGTGCATAAGTTTATGCTTGTATGGAGATGTAGTGCCATTGAGGATGTTACCTGGTATGTTTATCAACGCTCTCTCCTCTGTGCAGCTCTGACCGCAGAGGGAGGCCTGGTGATCGTTATGATAGCATGGTGAGTTTGTTGAATGCAGGATTCTGGGATGTGTAGTTCAGACAGCAAAATGGTGTGTTCTGGTGAACTGGGGGATGTGAATGTGGGGTTTTTTTTTTGTCCCAGATTTGAAAAGAAAATTGGTAGTTCCGTCTGAGCTGTGTGCTGTAGCTAGGCAACATGGTTTTGAATGGGGTTGTTGTCTTGGTGACCGCTGAAATGAAGGCATTGAATAAAGGGGACCTTTTGTTTACGAAATGTCAGCACTCTTCAAGATGTGAGAGATGTATAGTGAAATGCTTCTCTCTCTCTCTCTCTCTCTCTCTCTCTCTCTCTCTCTCTCTCTCTCTCTCTCTCTCTCTCTCTCTCTCTCTCTCTCTCTCTCTCTCTCTCTCTCTCTCTCTCTCTCTCTCTCTCTGGAATGAACAGGGTGGAGGAGGGTATGGTGAGTGTTTGAGGGGTTGTTCTGGGGTACTTTTGGGGAACAAGCTTCAGGCTGGTCCTGGACAGCAGTGTTTGTGTAACCCTTTTCATAAACACTTATGTGGCAAACAAATTACTGTAAGGATGGTAAAGTGAAACATTAATATGCTGTTGGAATAAAATGCATTGAAAATATTTTTGCTGCAGTGGGGCATGTCGGCTATAGTGCGCAATTTTTTAGTTATTTTTTTTCTTGAAACGCCTTCGGAAGTGGTCTTAAACAGCAGCCAAATGTCAGAGACCAAGAGAAATGCTGCTGAGAATAAACGTCACTGATATCCGTACACAGCGGCATGCTATTGGAGGTATGAAAGGCTGTAGTAAGCTCACCTTTTATCACTTAAATAAATCCGGACTTGTGACTGCTGACTTTGATACGCTGCCAAGCATTGTTTTTTGTAAATGCGAAGACTAATTGGTTGAATGACTCGGCAGTTAATTTTATTCATCATTGTTTACATTAATGCTCGGTGGGGTTCAGTATGTGCAAGGTGGGTTCCCCTTTAAATGTATTCTTTTTAATGCTTATGAATCGGCGCGGATATGCATAAACGTGTTTGGTTTAGAGTGTATTTGGCCATTTTGGGCAAATGTGAATTTGACACTAAGACAGCTGGCATATCTGCTTCTTTGTATCATTTAGTCCTTATACAAAGTAGTTTACCCATTGGTTTTTGATTTGTCGGTCAGTGAATGGCTTGATTGTTTTTTGGGCAAAGTACACAAGAACGGGTGATGGGTAATCGTGTTAAGAGGTGAAATTTGTTGCCTCACTTGTGATTGGCTGACTTCTCAAGTTATTTTTCCTCAGAAGTATTTCACTTGGCCTTTGCTTGGTTGCTGATTTTTTTTATTTTAATTTTTTTAATCCGCTTTAGGTATCAAGGAACATTCGGAAAAAGAAATGGTGCATAAATGCCGACATGTCCCGTGGTGGCCATTGGTCTCATTACGCTTAAGAGATCAGTTTAATGTTGGCGTACGCTAATTTTTACCAACATTTTTGTTGTGCAGATAGTAGCTCATCCTGGGAGCCATATAAGTCTGGTGAGTTAACCGCTGTGTCTGTGTGCTGGTGCTGAAACTGCCTGTAAATTACAGCCAATTGGAACTCTCACCACTCCCCCTCTCTCTGCAGGGGGGCGCGGTTCCTATGGCGACATGGGGGGACCAGTTATCACCACACAAGTGACCATCCCCAAAGATGTAAGTCTGCTGCATGTGCACAGTGTTGCTGGGAAGGGGCGCCTAGGTGGTAACTTACGTTTGTACGTCTTTCTGCATGTGTGCATAACGGTGTCTGTTAATGTTTGGTGTGTGCGTGTGTTTGTTGCCCACCTTTCTCCCTGCAGCTGGCAGGATCTATCATTGGGAAAGGCGGTCAGCGCATCAAACAGATACGTCATGAATCCGGAGCGTCAATCAAGATAGACGAGCCGCTTGAGGGTTCCGAGGACCGCATCATCACCATCACTGGCACTCAGGACCAGATACAGAACGCTCAGTACCTATTACAGAATAGGCAAGTCTTGGACTCCCTGTACCAGTAACCCTACCTGCCCCAAAACTCCTGTACCTACCTGTACCCCTACCTTTCCTCCCTACCTGTAACCTCCTGTACATGTCCCTCTCGAAACATCTGTCACCACTTCCTCCTGTCCCCCACAGAACCTTTAACTCCTATACCTGTCCCTCTCAAAACACCTGTGAACTCCTCTGCCTGTAACCTCCTATTCCTGTCCTCTCCAAAACACCTTTAACTTCTTCTACCTGTCGTCCTCAAAACACCTTTAACTTCCTGTTCTCTTCAAAACACTGCCAACCACCTCTATCTGTAACTTCCTCTACATGTCCTCCTCATAACACCTGTAACCCCCTCTACCTGTCTACCTCAACACCTCTAAGCTCCTCTACCTGTAACCTCCTGTACCTGTTGTCCTCGAAACACCCATAACCTCCATCTATAACCTCATGTACCTGTCCCATGAAAAAACACCTGTAACCTCCTACCCGTCCTCTTCAAAATGCCTGTAACTTCCTCTACCTGTCCTCCAGAACACACCTGTAACCAGCTCTCACCAATTCTGTTTTTGTACCATCGTGTTTCTTTACCTCCTGCCAAACCGCTTCTCCTTGCTTTCTCGTCACGGGGAAACCGGTTTTTCTGTGGTGAAATTGCTGTTTTTAAAAAAGAAAATTCATAATTTTTTGAACAGTGGGTAGTTTGATACAGGATCTGGGGCTGGCTGGCCTGCTTCTGTGTGGAAGACTAGTGATTTTGTTGTTTTTATTTGGATAAATTGACAACAAATCACAGTCTGCCCCATGGCACAGGCCTCAATGCATCTGCAGCATTTCACCCCCCTGTTCCCAAACAACTAACCTGAACACCTGTTACTAACCCCATTTCCTTGCTGCCCGGTACAGTTGTGACTTTGACCCCTCTGTTACTTGATAACTGACCCAATTTACTCCCAAGAAAATAACTCAATAACTTGCCTTCCTGCACCAAATAACTGACCCCCCCCTCCATTACTTAATAATCAACTCCATGTCCCCATAGAAGCTAACGTCCTGTGCACGAATGACTACTTCCTTCACCACCAATAACAAATGGCTTTCCCTTACTCCCATAATGAGTCTCCTACCCCCCCCAACCTTATACTCTTATACCCCTATAATGTGAACTGTCAGCTGGTTAACTCTTTAATGTCTCAGTCCTAATATCTATATCCAGTCCCCCTCCCCCCATTGACTCCAGTGAGTTCTCTCTCCTTTATTATTTCTTTGTGCTGTTTTATATTTCAGTGTGAAGCAGTACTCTGGTCACTTCTTCTAAAGGAGAGGAGCGAGGGGATGACCCTGCTCCATTCTCAGAACATTCCTCTGCTTTAGCGCTCACTCTCCATGCGCTGCACCACCTGTCACTCACACACCTTTAGCCCCGCCTCTGCTCTCACTCCCCCACTGGAACTGCCCTTTTTCCTTTGACTTGTTTTTTTTTTTTTTTTATTGTGGTTTTTTTTTTTTTTTTTTTTTTTTTTTTTTGGCTTGGATTGTTCAGACAGACGTTCTGTAGGCAGATTCAAATCCCTGTGATTTTGTAAGTGAATGTTTGAGCTGTCAGCCACGCATCTGAGAATCCATTGGCTACTACATGCAGAGTGTAATCTTGCTTTGTAAGAAACATTTTTATCATTTTTAAAAAAAAACTCCGGGGAAATTGTTCTTGCCAATTTTTTTTCTGTTAACATAAAATGACTGGGGCTATGTAAATGTGATTATACGGGAATGGATCATGGGGGAAGGATTTACTAGAATTTGAATGTCCAAATTTTTTTCTCATCTGTTGAGCATATTGTACCAATTGGACCAAGAAAATGGGGGGTGGGGGTTGCATATAAGCCCATGTCATGTGATGAGGCCAAGGCCTGTTTTTAACCTCTGTGTGGATGAGCTCTGAATGTGATGCGTTTTTCCCCCCTGTACTGCTGTGTTTGTGTGATTGGGGCAAATGCCTGTTAGTAGTGGAATGGCTGTGCACAAGTGGCTATGATTCCACTCCCCACTGTCCAGTATGCTGAAAGTCCTGAGTAATAAAGTCCATGCCTCATTTTACTCCCCGACTCGTCTATCCATGTCTGTAATGGCACCTTCCTAAATCTTCATGTTAACAGCCTGTGCTCATTCCAAGAGTGTATTCTGGAGGAAGGGTAGTAAATGGTGAAGGTAACTTTCAATGCAAGGTGAGTTTCATGGATTAACTAATTGAGTAGGAAGTGTCAGAATTTTCTGTTATTAAATAATGTACCAGAGTAATGGGTGCAAGCATGTGATCCAGCGTCTTGGATATTTTGTGTTCTAGGAATCCTCAGTGCATTTTAATTTAATGATTCTATTTGAAATCTGTGGTTTTACTCGGCTCTCACGATCAATTTTTGTTTGCTATTCAAACCTAGTTTCCAAAACAAGAAATCTAATGAATTAAGTGTTGCTACTTGCAGTCAGTGTTTTAAGCTCAACTGAGTCTGTGGCAGCTAAATATAGGTCGGATGATTTCTAAAGGATGAACAGTTTGCTTTTGGCGTGGTGCAGCAATCCTCAAATCTGGATCTCAAATCAAAATCCAGCCCTGGTTTTCTTTCCATTCTTTTCAATTTCAATTTTAGTCCCTCTGCGAAAAAACGCTATATGAATATCACAAATATGCTTTACAGTGAGAAAATGGATAAATAAACAAAATGGGCAGTGCCCAGCCTAATCCCTACTATAGCAAATGAGGCAATAAAAACTCCCTGTAGGGAGAAAAATCCTTAGCTGAACAATTTGTTCAGATGAGGGGTCTGGTGTCTTACAAGCTATCTATCATGGATCTACACTGCCCCGCCAAAAATAAGTTGCATGTACTAATATTTTGTCAGGCCGCCTTTACCTTTGATTACAGCACGTATTCGCAGTGCTATCATTTTGATAAGCTTATGCATTGTAACATTTATTTCTGTTCAGTTGCATTAATTTCTTGCCAAGATCTTGTATTGATGATGAGAGAGTTAGACCATTGTGCGAAATCTTCTGCAGCATATCCCAAAGATCCTCAATGGGGTGAAGGTCTGGACTCTGGTGGCCAATCCAAGTGTCAAATGTCTCATGCTCCCTGAACTACTCTTTCACAATTAGACCCTGATGAATCCTGGCATTGTCATCTTGGGATATGCCCTTGCCATCAGGGAAGAAGAAAAATCCATTGATTGAAAAACCTGGTCATTCAGGATATTCGGGTAGTCTGACCTCTGAGCACATATCGTTGCCAACCCCAGACCTGACCAACTGAAGCAACCGCAGATCATAACACGGCCCCCACAGGCTTGTACAGTAGGCTCTAGGCATGATGGGTGTATCACTTCATCCGCCTCTTCGTACCCTGATGCATCCATCACTCTGGAACAGGGTAAATCTGGACTTGTCAGACCACATGATCTTTTTCCACTGCTCCAGAGTCCAATCTTTATGCTGTCTAGTTAATTTGGGCCTTTTCTCGATTAGCCTCACCGATGAACAGTTTTCTCCAGGCAATGCGGCTGGTTAGTCCCAATCCCTTGAGTTCTCCTCGCACTGTATGTGTGGAAATGCTCTTTCACTATTAAACATGAGTTCTATTGATTTTTTTACAATTTGTTTTCTCCAAAAATTTAAGTGCTCTCTGGTCACGATCATTCAATGTGTTGTTTTTTTTTTTTTTTTTTTTCCTGCTCACATTTCTTAAGGATGGTTCCCCTCTATCCTTCCAGCTTCTATCTCTTTAGGTTTCTTTGCTAGATGCAGGCCAATAATCTGACCCTTCTGAAATAAAGTAAGCTTTTCCATGACCGCAGGAAATGTCTTCTGACGTGGTTGTTCAAGAAATAAGAGGCTACTCTGCATCAGTTGGGGTTAAATAACTTGTTGCCAGTTGAAACAGATTAATCACTGCAGTACCTAATTCAATGGAGGGCCTGTGCCTGTTTGCTTATTTAAATCCAGGTGGTGACTTTTTGGTCAGGCAGTGTAGTTGTATCTCCCCAACGACGATAGTCGGTAGATACTATGGTTTAGCTCCAGGGCCGCTGCTGCCGCAGAGATTTTCTGTTCCGGGCTCTGGAAGCCACAATTATTACAGGAATTTCTCCAAATTTCACTCAGGCGAAGATATTGACTAGACAATGCTCAAGACCGACTTTCGCGAATTTCGGACATCCAATATGGCTGCCGGCGGCCATTTTGTCTGAAATTTGGGGATCGGGGAGATACACGACTCTGTCCCTGTGGCGACCGAGTTATCTAATTTGTGTCTGAGGTGTTTCAATAAGGAACTGGATCGTCATATTCATCATAGGCAAGGTGATGACTACCTCTGCTTCCTGTTGAATGAAGGACAAGGGCACCCAAAAATGTATATATATATATTCACACCCTCCTCTTCATTGAAGTTCCCCCCATAGCTATGGAGCTGGGGAGACTTCACACGGAGTGATACTCTCGGAGAGTAGAGGGTGAACGGTTTTGAATAGGGCCTATTTTCATGTCAGTGGCCTTCATTATTTGCTAGAGCAGAGACTAACTGCTTCTGGTGATGTTTATAACATTTGATGCAATTGGAGTGTCAAGACCGCCTTATACTAAATGATAAAGATGATGGCAGTGCGCCTTATCTCGAGCAAAACTCATGATTTTATTCTGACCTGGGAAATTTGTCTGCAACAACGGAAGTTGCTTCAAAGGCCTTAGTGTAAGGTCGACATTAATTGCGGAGCGTGGCAGCTCCTTTCAGTCGCCACTGCGCCAATAACAGATTTTGGTCTTAGCTTATTGGTATTTTTGATGTACTGTGCTGTACTTCAAATACTTTATATTGATAACTCGGTCTAACTTTGACTAAAGTTATTGAACAACTGCGATGAAATGTTCGCACGCCTATGGACTTTCCGGATCCCATAGTTTGCCACTACCGTATTGGCGTATAACCTGCAACCATAAATCCCTTTCGCTAACCGTTTCTCGTCTCGGAGGCGAGGAAACTTGGACTTCTAGGTTTGTTTTGTCATCGGAAGTATGAATCATGACAATGCAAATCTGGGGAATATTGTTGCTATTTTTCCCCCCAATTTAATGCCAGCCTCCCACTGATCTGTATAGAATTACTGTACAGATCAGTGGCCACTCCCTCTTTGTTTTCAAAAGGAGCGTGGTCTTTTTGAAGAACTGGGATGACGTTGCGTTGTTCGCTTCATAAGCCCCACCCACTCCCACTACCTTTTTTGAATTAAAATGATGGAATTCAGTTTTTAGGTACATTTTGTACTTTTTTTCTCATAGACTCTCAGTTCTGAGTTAGCATGATTTATGGCGACTCGTTTACTGCAGCGCTGTTGCTTTTTTTTTTTTTGACTGCCAGGAATGGGGACTGTCCTTTATCCCAATGTGGCAATAAAGCTCATATTAATCGCATGAATCCAGTTGTGTTCAGCTTTGCACAGCGGTTTGGTGCAGAATGCCGAGTGAAAGCAGAGCAGCTTTTTTATCGGTTGGACCACAGATATAAAAGGTTGGGGCACATCTTACCACGTGACTTTGGGGCTGACTAGCTTCATGACGGGATTTGAAGTAGGTTGCCGTTTCCACGTGTGGTCAAATGTACCTGGTTTAGGTGAGTTTTGATTCGAATTTCGTAACTTCACTACTTCATATCATAATCTACACGCAAAAATTGGGAAAGTTTCGCCAATGCGATAATTGGAAACCCCAATGGCAACATCGGTGTCAAACAGTGACAGATTTGTTAGCATTTCAAAGCATACGTTAGAACATTGGCGACAACGCTCGAAATTCACCAGATTCCCATACAACTCAGTTAGTTATACCATATTAAACGAACCTTCAGGGACACTCCACTGTTGCAGGGTTATTTTTTGATCATTTCATTGAGACTTAGTGGTCACGATGACATACATGCCAACTATACCGCTTTTGGCGGTACACTACCGCTTTCGGGGCGTTTCATTCTGAAAAAAACGCCTCAAAAGTGGTAGAGTTGGCATGTATGCGATGAGCTGCGTAGTCGTGACTTGAACTATGAGATAAACTGCCCTTTTCTGCGACGTTTAAGATTATAACAGTGATTAAATCAACAGAAGTGTCTTTCAGCTATTCACCAAGTATGCCTTTGCGTTTTTTACTACCTTCTTACAGTTCTACAACTGCAATGTTGAAAGCTGTAACTTAAGACAGTACGTGTAAATCTGACATCCTTTGGCAGAACACCGCCTCGACCAGACTCTTCACTGCACTCAAATCCAGTATAAAATGTAACCATATCATATGCTTACGTTACAGTTGCCTATAATGTGCTGATTTATCCTGTGTTTCGGATGTTCGGGAGAGCATGACGCTTGTTGGTAGCTGCGTCACCAGGCTAGTCATCTGCGAACGCCAAATGCACCTTTTGGAGTCGTCTTCTTCTTCTTCTGTGGATTTTATTGGTATTTAAAACATGTTTTACAAGGTGCATACCGCCACCAACTGTGCTAGCGTATGTTTTATAATCCGCTGGAGCTGTTTAACCGTATAAATATATAGAGGCTAATTAATTAACCCACCCGTGTTCCGAACTCCTAACTCCACATTTCTCAAATCTTATCTTCCTATTTCCTGACTCCCACCAAACCACTGTTCCAAAATTCCCTGAATCTCCTCTCCTTTCACGTCTGCTACCCCCAATAATTATTTAGCTGCGTTTACCACCATTTTGATTCTTCCGTTTTTACTGTAAGTATCCCTCGAGCAAATAACCACCATGGCAATAAACGCCAAAAACGTCTCCTGTTCATCGTAATTATGTCTTTATCGCATTGCTTTTCATCAGCTTGAACCCTAACCTGTTCTTTCTCAATATTTTCTTTAGTCATTTTTACTCTCCTCAGTGCATACGATATTTTCCCCTGAACTCTAGTTTTCTCTACTTCCCTCTCCATTGTTCATCTTTCACACTCTAATGAACCAACTATGTGTCCTCTCCCACAGCGAAAACACACTGCCCGCTCTTTTAACAAACTGCATTCATCCTCCTCACATCCTTATTTTTCACATCTTCAACACCTGTAAATTTCCATGCTGCCGCATGTCCATATTCCTGGCGGTAGAAACAGGAGTGGAGCTCTTTCATATTCCCTCACCCTGTAGCTGACGTAATCAAGAAAAACTCTTTCAGGTAACACTTTATTGAATTCTAGCAAAACAGACCCACTATCCTGTTCTTTCCCTTCTCTGTGTCTTTTCAGCCGCTTGGCTCCACAAACTCCTCCACCTCTAGAAACGAATCCGCCTTTACTGAGGTTGGAACGCCTCTGACGACACCTTTTACACATTTTCTTCCCTTTTATTATAAAGCATTTCACTTTTACAAAATCATATTGTTATGATTTTTAGAGCCTTTTCACGTTGCTTTGTGGTCCGGCATTCTGTAATCACTAGTCCACCACGCGTTACCCTTACAGTTTTACTTTTGGAGTCTCGATCTCTACGGTCTTTAGGTTGCAAGATGCTGCAACATGGATGCGCTTGGCTTGGCATAAGCAGGGTCTAGATTTAGTTTTTTTTTTTTTTTACCCCACATATGCCCGGCTTTGTATTACATTAATCACTTGGGTAGAAAGTAGTTCCTAAAAATGAGGGGCTGAGCGCAAAAGGCAGCTAGCCTATCTGGCATTTTGTTTTGAAAAAAAAAAATCAAGGAAGTTTTTATTTAATATGAAAATCAGTTTAGTTCTAACAAAACAAGTAAAGGAATTTTTCCAGATAACAAATGAATTAAAGTTCACAACAACAAGAACCAACTAAAAATCAGTACCTCCAGGATTCTGCAGGCTTTTTTGTGATTGTTGTGGCATAAAATGCCTGATTTTCCAGCAGCTTTTTCAAAAAAAGTTACAATGAAAGTTGCGATGTTTTGAGGACAAAATTGCAAGCGCGTGCAAAATTCGTGTGGATTGGTTGTATTTGCCTTAATAGTTGGATCGCGACAATGCAACTCCCTGGAGGGACTTAAAAATACGTAATGGCAGAAGCTGGTGATCTAGCTTTAGCCACTGACTTATCATAGAAGCAAGTAACTATCATAGCCACATTTGATGGAGGTTGACTCATGTACTGTGTAGTGTACTTCATGTTGCTTAAATCTGGCATTTTTGAAGTGACCTGTTTGTTAAACTCACCATCCTTCTCAGGTTCATAGGAGGGATCATTACCTGAATCATCACCAACTCTCCCTGAGTCTGTATCATCCTCTTCTCCAAGCAGTCTGCTCATAACTTCATCATCCTTGAGCCAGACCTTTCTCCTGGAGGCTGCCATCTTGAAATGTTCAGATAGCTGTGTTTTGCACTACAGTTTTCACAGGACTATATTGTGCAAGAATGTGCGAGCCCTCTCTTGAAAACAATTGTAACTAATAAGTTTGTTGTGTCTTGCACGACAAAATTAGGACTGAATTGAATCTTTGAAAGTGCAGCTAGCTCAGTTTTACTAGAAATGTCCAATAGCTGCCTCTTGCGCTCAGCCCGTCAAATATTCTTACTGGCCAAAATGGTGAACGGCTCGTTCAGTCTGTTTTCCACATTAAACGTCTACCCTGCTGAATGAGCAGTCCTAATTTGTGACTCGGCCCCCAAGAGTCATGGTAGACATTGTGAGTACCCGCGGAATTTATGCTCCAGCTTTGGGTAGAATATATTTTTTGAGTCTACCGCTGTTCCCTGTGCCTTGTGATATGCACTTAAACCAGCTGTTATGGCTTTTAAATGGCTGAATAAGTCACCGTGAATTACTACTGAAGAGTAGGTGGCTTTGTTGTTCAGTCAGTAGCATATCGTTAAAGCAAGACTGTAGGCGTTCCGAGGGGACGCAGTTCATTCATGAGATGAGAAGTTCAGTGATAGTGCAATTTGTTTATTTTCTCGAATCACATTTTGCATTGGCTCGTTTTATATTTTAGAGGTGGACTTCGTAACCCTGTTTCATAAAATAGGGACTGGGCACTAGCATGTTATGAGGCGCACAAAGGACAAAGTTCACTTCAGTGGTAGGAAAATGGTGAGCACTGTTGGGCTAAATGAGCCGTTTGTTCTATTCTTGGTTATTTGAGAGACTGTCTTGGTAATTCCGTTGTAGTTTGTATAAGCTTCGTCCTTTAAGGCTGTTGCTATTGGGCTCATTCCTCAAGCTAATGAGCTGACCTGAAGATTTTCTTTCCCACCGTGTTGCACAATGCCCCACTCAGGTCCATATCTACTGTATATTGTACTTGCGTGACCTGAGCTTGGCTTCCACTTTTTCTCCAGCGTTTGAAGCATCCAGTTCTGAAGATGAGTACTATGAAATCCCAAAGAGCAGTTAGCCTTGGCCCAGTCTGTCAGGGCACTATATACTGCCATGTGACCCTTACCCCCACTGCAGCTCGGGCCTCAGTGCTATCTACACTGGCGTAGCTTTCACGACTCAAGGCGCCTGCCCGTTTTGTGCTCTCTTGCCTTTGCTGGAACTGCAATGGCAGGCAGAGGCTTTCACTATCAGGCCGCAGGAGCCGAAGGGCTAAGGGTCCTGGGCCGACCAAGCTTCTTATTCGCTTAAAGAAGCTATGGAGCTCTTGAATCAATCCTCTTTTGGGGTTGCAGAGGATGATAGTGGGCAGGAGTCTGTCAGCTCCGTTCCCTCCATTGCTGCTTCATTTCCTGGCTCTCCTCTCTTCCCTACAGGAGATTTGGAGATCAGTGGTGGCGTGCACGGAGCCCCACAACTGCAACCTGTCTTCCTTCTCGTCATATAATCTACTAACCACTACAAGTATACCACTGCCGGCAGAATGTCCAGCCACAGTTGGCAGCGCTGTTATGGGGGTTAATTATGACACTACAGGGGCAGTGTCCAGGAGATGCCATATTTTGCACTGTGTTTTTGAATTCTGTGCCCTGCAGTCTGCAGCCTTCGTTGACCCAGGGAGGCTCAAGGTGCCGGTTGCCCGGTACGCGGTATCTCTTCTTGAGCAGAGCCTGATGAATATTCAACTCCCCAAGGCCCGGTTTTTCAGGTAGCGGAAGCCTATGGCCCCCTCTACTCAGGACCAGGTGACAACAAGGCCTACTAAGTGGCTCGCAATCGCACCGCTCAGTCTTCTGCAGCTGTGAAGAACACCGTGCGGCTGGCTTTGCTTCTTGCAGCGACAGAGGAGGCAGAAAGGTTCAAGAAGCATATGAAATGGGGTCGAAAGGAAATGCGCCCAACGCGCTCTCACGGCTCGAAGCGAGAGAGAAGGGTGCATCATTCTCGGCAGAGGCGCTCAGTAACCGCCGCTGCCCCGCACCTCAGCCCGCCTCCCTCCAATCATGTACTTCACTGCCCCTTCTTCTTGCCACGGCAGCTTATCGCTCCTCTCGCCCCACTGTGAGAAACCATTGATCGGCGTGCACCTGGGCGAGCCGACTGACCAAACCACTGCAAAGACGAGGGAAACGGGGTGTGTGGGAGATTTGTGCCCTGCTTCTCACAACCAGGGTTGAGTTCAATTACTTTTTTCAGTTACAATTATAATTACTTTCTGGACAGAAAGTTCAATTACAATTACAATTACTTTTCGATAAAAAATTAAATTACAATTACGAAAGTAATTGATCACAATTACTGTAATTGTAATTGAAAAAAATAATTGAATCCAGCCCTGCTCACAACGGTCCTTTTCAGGACTACTCTTCTTTCATCAAGAAGCCATTCCTTGTAAAACTGTTTGCCTCTGTCTCCTCAGAGCTTTCTGTAACTGTTCCGACACACATTCCCCACCCACCAATATTCTCCACCGCACATATATCAGGCGGAGTGTTCCAAAATGCCTCAGGTTACGAGCACCAACTCAGGGTTTTGCTCCAATCCTGGAGCGCAGAATGCTGTGGGTTTAAATCACAGCGGTGACGGCGGGTCTAATGAGAGCCAATGCCCTTTTCTTGCTCCTGCAACGGCCCAATCACACTCCAGGCCATCCCGACTACCCACCCTGATCTGTGCAGGTCAATGGAGTTTCTCATCCATGGCATGATTCTGTCTCTGAGTGCAGGGATGTCGGTAACACTGCTCATCCTGTCTCTCGTCCCTTTCTATTCTGCCCTCGCATGAGTGATGGAGATGACTGTACTATGGCTGGCAAAAATATCATCAGAAGCTCCCCAGACGTTTGCCGTTAGCACACCTGCTCTCAGAGCACTTCTCAGCATGGCAAAGTCTCTCTTCCATATAAGGGTGGCTGAGGAAAACGATAAAGGGGTTACGCTCTCCAGTTTGCGTCCCCACCTCCGCTGTTCAGTGAAATGATAGAAACGGTCTAGTCATCTCAGACAGAGACAGAGGCTCTGATGTCAGAGCTAACAGAACTGTTGAGGAAGGGAAAAATTTTCACGGTTCACTCACGCGAGTAGAATGAGGGATTTTACTCAAAAATACTTTCCAGGGCCAAAAATGACAGGCGAAATGAGCAATTATCTTTGTCTCTTTTCAACAGTACAATTGTAAAGTGACCATTTCCGATGCTTACTGTGAAACATGTATTGGAGTGCTTACTTCACGGCGACTGGTTCCCATCCATCAACGTAAAGGACAAGCATTTCCATGTCCCTGTAATCCCAAGACACTGGAAATTTCTGCGTTTTTCTTTCAGAGGGGTGCGGTATCAATAAAACCGCCTCCCCTCTGATTATTTTCTGGTGCCACACACTTTCTTTAAATGTGTGGAGGCTATATTGGTACCAGTACACAGGAAGAAGCATCAGAGTCCTTTTTTATCTGGATGATCTGAATGTGATGGCATACTTGAAGGAGGAAATGGCGCTCTACACCGTTGAGTTGGTCAGTCACCTGACTCTGTTGGGTTTCACTATAAACTGGTGAAAGACCACTCCCTGCCCTCCCAATCGATAATTTATCAGTGAGTGTGCATGGATTCCATCTCTATGAAAGCAAAGCTATCCCCAGCCTGACTGGAAGCCCTCCGCTCTCTCCTATCTTGTATTTAGCATTACAGAGTGGTAATGGCACTATCTGTGATGAGCATATTGGGCATGATGTTAGTCTGTCGTCGTCCTCCTGGGACTTCTTCACATGAGAAAAATCCCGAGGTGGTTTGGTCACCTTCGCCTCAACCCAGTTCAGCTGAGAAGGCGCTTGTTATTTATTCCCCCGTCTATGCAGTTAGACTTGCCTTATTGGGGAACACTCCCCAAGTTGTCATGTGGGGGGGTTCCCCTGGGGAGAGTCACATCACACATCTCTGTGTTCTCAGATTTGTCTCTCTCAGGCGGGGGGGAATGCGTGTGTGTCTCGTTTGATTGGGCCCCCCCAACACCTTGAACTGCCTGGAACTGACCCCGGTGCAAATATTGCTCAGGCAGAGCCGGCCTGACTCGTAAGCGACCGCTTAGAGCCCCTGCTGCCACTAGGGCCCCCCCAAGAATGCTTGAAATGTTCTGGAAAAGTTTTTTTTTTTTTTTTTTTTTAACCATTTGAAAAGGCTTACATAACAATGTCGCAAAAAAGGACATATCCATCGGGAGCAGAGAAGGAAAAAACGTAAGAAAACAAGATGAGAAGAATAGCAAGATAAAGGTGTCTTTCTCTGTCTGCATGACTACAGTCTTCGTATTACTATAAATGTTCACATGCGCAGCCCTTTAGTTCATTGTTAGCTAGCTAGCTTTCAATACTGCTGAGTCAACCAGCTTTGTGTCACGTTCATATTATAAGAAAATGCTAGTTAGGTGTTTGGCATCTCTGCTTATTTGTCTGTACACCAGGTGACTGTGAGTTTCAAGCCGGCGAAAACTCATGTTTAATAGCCCTCATTGAGACTGATCGGTCCTATGATCTGTCCTTACAGCTTACAGTAAGCTACAAATCACACATTAGCCGATTTAGGATTCAAAACAATTATCTTCAGCAGACGTGACAAAGTTTGCACCCCTGTCTGAAAGTCTGATATGTAGGTATAATAGCTGTAGCCACACCACACATTTATCCTGAGAGAGAATTGTGAAAAAAATTTAATTGGAAGACAAGCATATAGCAGTTACAGCAGGAGTTACCAACTTTTAAGGTCCTGCTCAGCTGCATGTGAGGACAAGAAATGCATATTGGTAGTACAGTTTTGTTAGGTATGGGCAACAGTATGAAAAATAGAATTTACAATTACAGCCTGCCAGAGTTTTATTGTGAGGGAAGAAAAAATATGTTTTTGTGACTCGCAGTAGGCTACCATCACCACCCAATTTTAAAGTGGAATCCTGAAAAATTTGGAACAGATGGGGAATTTTAGCTATCAAAATGCACTTGACCGACGTTTCAAAATATCAGATCAATGCATTTGTCAAGAATGCACCTGGAAACATGATGTAGAGGCCAGGTATTGTTTCAAGCCCAAAATTATGATATAATAAGTAAGATTCTGACAGACTTTGGCTGGCAATAAGGGAAAAATACTAAATTCAGTAAAGTATATGATGGTTTCACACTATAAAAATACAGATTTCCATTGAAATTTGAGAAACTTTCCAAAGGTCGTTTTCCATTTTTTCGTGGAACTTACTGCAGCTGTTGTCTACAAAATAAAAAAAGAAACTGCTCCATGTATCACCAAATACTTGGCCTAGGCCCTAGGATAACAAAGGTATCATGTGATGTCACTGTGACCCACTGAAGTCTCCGCAGTTTCGGAGGTCAAACACAAGTTAAAGAGTAACAATGCTCAAATGAAAAGAGCATGCCTTCTAGAAAAGACTACTGACACATGAATTTCACAAATTTTCGTTGAAATTAAATGTAATTGAATGGAATTACCAAATTTGGAAAAACTTGGTAACTTTCAAACCAGTCTATCTTCATACACTTTTAATAATGTTGCACAACAGTTTTCCTCATGGGAAATTAACACGTTCATCATTGAAATACTACCACCCTTCCCGGAAGTTTTCACAGCTTCTCAAAATTGCTGAACCAAAGTAAACATGGGGGAATTCCTGAATTAAATGGAACCAGGCTGAGTGTGACTGTAGTGCAGGTGTCACAGATAGGAATCTGATGGAAGGGTTTTCATCAATATCATTCTAATGCTCTTAACGCTGATACAAGCAGCATAGTCCGCTGTCAGGGACTGCAGGTGAGCAAGTATGACAACTATGCTCAATATATCATTTTCAGTTAAGTTCATCACTGAGATGTCTAGGCCCTGAACAGTTCTATTTCGCAGTCCAACTTGAGGAGAGAAGCCAACAATGTTATAACAGTCAGTCAGAACCATCTCTTTGATACAAAACATGAACTTCAAAAAGATGGCAGATTTAATATAAGGATTATGCGGCAGATACAAAGATGTAAGGTTTCTGCAGCAAGAAAGCTGTGTCTCAATGTAGAATGGAATGGTTGATTCACTTCAGCCATTTAAAAATTTTGACAGGAGCTAATGCTTCTCTTTGCCATAAATATATCTGGCTGTTTAGGGCTCCGTGGGTTGGTGTTTTTAAGTGTTATTTGCTAATCAGTGCCATAGACATGCTGTTTGGTTGACATGGTACTTTACATTACAATACAGAAGACTGGACTACCATCTAAATTTTCATGAATTTGAGGGTTGGTTCAGTTTTGCAATAAGGTATCTGTACATTTGCTTTGTAGGGACACTGAAGGTGTGCATTTCATACCTTGTTTTTGAATTTCTAAAATTTTTTATCATCTTTCTGGTGTTTCAACTTGCGTCAGTTGTCAACTTTCCCTCTCCCTTTGCTGTTATAGGGAGTGTAGTCTATCCACTTCCCAAAAACTCCACAACAGAAGTAACTGAGCTTATATATGTGCTTTGTAGGGACCAAAAAGGTGTGCATCTCATTGATTTCAATGAGCAGTCTTTTTCAAGCTGCCAGGGTATCTTCTGGTATCTCTGCTTGTGAGGTCATGGTTTGTCGAACCAGCTCATGCAAAGAAAGCTTGGCTAATGTTGAACTTGCCTTGTAGTAAACCCCCAAGAACAGTGTCTCAATGCATGAATAACCGCAACAATAGCAGTTCTCTGTGTACTAATCACTGCTTGTATATTAACTAACTTTGCCTCCAAAATCCAGGTTCTAGTGGAAATTCTGACAATTTGTTAAAGGAGCTATTCCGACAATCCTTTTATTTGTGTATGATACCATAACTTAGGTAATCCAAAGAAGTCTTCGGCAATTCGCATAGGATATCCCATGACTACCGGTCATATAGGTGCTATCGCCACAGAGAGGTTGGACTTTTTTTTTTTTTTTTTCTTAAATTTGGCATCTCCAATCCCACCCGAATTTGGAATGCCCAATTGGTGAACTATGAACAAGGCTTGCTCGTATGCGACCCCTTGCTGCCAATTCAGGAGAGTGCAGACAGTTCGCGGCTCTCCTCCGAAGCATGCGCCTGTCAACCACCGCTTCTTATACACTCATTGGTTGAATCTTCAGTTCAGAACGAGGGCGGAGGATACCCGGACATGACCAGGCTTAGAATCTTCCTGACGAGCGCCCGTCTGGCCAACAGGAGGCGCTGGAGCAACGAACAAGGCAACAATTGTAATCCCTTCCGGCAGTCCCTTCCCAATTTGCAACCCTGTAGCGCTATAGCCAATTGTGCGCTACTCTGAAAAAGCTGCCGACCACTGCCGGCTGGTACGAAGCGGGGCTCGAACCCGCGACGTGATAGACACTTCTGCTTCGCAAGAGAGGTTGGACTTTTAATAGACATTTTGGATCTAAAACGAGTCGAGATTCCGCAATTGCATTGCATATTTCTCACCTGAAATGTATACAGAATCAGATTTTAGTGAGACTCTTTTGGTGAAATAAGGCAAGTTTATGAACTAGCTGCCATATTTTTTTCCTGGTGAGGAATGACTTCCTCCCGTGATTGACGGTGGCTTGTTTTTGCTATGGGGCGCAGCCACAAGCAGAAGACTTGGCAGCAAGGGTAGTTGCATGTAAAATGACGTGAGGTCACTCGTGCAGTGGGCCCCTACCCTTAAGGGTAACGCTTATACTCACAGAATTTGGGATTGCAATATGTAGCTAACATTATATGACACAGGTACTTGATTCTAGCATGCTGTTTCTTAACTCAGGCTACCTGTTTGTTAGCTCGAATTTCAGTCTACTGTTTCGTTTGTTGTCTACGTCAAGAATTGGAAGTTACTCCGAAGCGTTTGGGTATTGTACCATGAAAAAATGAGGTTACACATGAGGTGAAATCATGTGACTGAGTTGAAGCCTGAGAGTACGCCCACTTGGCGACCAGTTGTCATGTTATACTAGTGCCATAAGGGAAGTTTATAATCATTTTTACTAAAAAAAACAACAAAATTCTATGATTTTGTTGCAGTTTGATTCCTATCATTCCCAACCCTCTGAAAAAACAGGCTGCTCTGACTGGGAGTCTCCTTTATGGAATGAGCTATGTTGTGATTTGCCACAGTTTCAACAGAGAGCGGCGATGTCAAAATCCCTGGCGGCTAGCAAGTCTCTAAATACATGACAGAATACGTAGCTGGCTAGCCATTGTACTAGCTACACAATCAGTATGGAAAGGTAACGCATGCAGTCTAGGCAAGGATGGTCTTCACTTTCTCAAAGAAGTACAACATGCAGTCACCATAAAAGTTTAACTACACTTGGAATTGGAAGTCCATTTGTAGCTGGCTCGTAACGCTTGAAATTCAAGTTAAATATTAACAGATACTTGAAACCCTTACCTAGCTTGCTAGCTAATAAGGTGCAGATGGAAAGAATTAAGTTGGTCATAATATGCCCCTGTTAAGGTGAGCAAATAGCAAAGTTCACTTCAGTAGGAAAACAATGAGCCTTGTTGGGTTTAATCACCGGTTTGATCTAGTCATTCCTGTGTTAAAAGGTAGGTTACTGTTTTCTCTGTTGAGCAGGGGCTGACCTGTTCTGATTGCTGTTTTCTTTCAGGAGCTGGAGCGAACAGGAGCAGATTGCTGCCTCTTTATATACAACTGGAGCAAACTGGGCCGGCCGCTGTTTTTCTGTGTAGAATAGGAGCGGACTGGACCTAATCAGTGCCTGTAGGGTGGGATTGGACCAGAACGCTGTTATGAAATGGAAGAGCCGCTCTGCCCTCGAGATTCAGGCCGCTGGGTGGCTGAACGTAGCCGCGATGTGTTCATTGAGGAGGAGGGTGTGCGGAAGGTGGCGGAGATGCTGTACTCCCAGAGGGACAGTGAGGTGTTCACACCGCAGGGCTGGAAGAAAATGAATCCGCTGGCTCCAACCTTCGACTCGGACCTCCACATCAACTGGGTGTTTGTGGTGGACACCATGAACTTCTCCTTCTGGCCTGACCGCGATGACCAACAGTGTACCGTCACTCACCGTGGCATCACCTACAGCGGGTACATGGCACTCTGCGCTGCTGTGACCAGGGCGATGGACGAGGGTGAGAAACGTGGTCGACCACGCTGTATGGACATTGCGCCTAATGCAATACAGGCATACTGCTGATTGATGCATCCCTTCCTTGCTGATTCGTTGACATTCCTCTGTGTTCACGCTCCTTAACTCAGGATAGTCCTGCTGATAGATACATCATTGCCCTGGTGTAGTGGCACCAGCGCCATGCTATATAGACTTTTTTTCTCCAAGCGATTACAGTCAGTCTTAAAGCTGCAGTTGGTAACTTTGAGGAGAGAGAGGACTTGGCATAAAAATTTGAAAAAATACAACTTTCAGATCCCTCCCCCTCCCTATCCACTGCACTCCTATGACCCTCCCCCAGAAGGCTGCTGTGCACGCGAAGGCACGCGAGCTGTTCTGCATGCTTTTGGAAGTTCACATTATAAAATGGCCAAGTTGCCGAGGCTAGACATTACTGTTGTGAACAGTCAACACTGCTGGCCAACAAACGAGCAGAAATAAATCATGTCGACATGAAAAGTAATCTACAGCATTATGTATTCAGTAAAAACCCAGCACACGCTTATTTCAGTAAGTTACCCGTTTTTTTGAGCGCAGAAACTGTTGTGAATCCTGCTGAATGGCCAATAAACCATGTATGACAGCATTTAGCTGTGAGAGCACAGAAACGTTACACATATTTATGAGGACAACAACACAACCGATAAGACTGCCAGGTCACTTCATAAAGCTATTTTCTGCTACTTTCTAATAAAACGACGCCAGTAACGTTAGCCGTAGCATCGGAAACAAGCTAACGTTAGCTCGACTGCAACATCACAGTAACATCACGTGCACTACGGAGTACTGTAACAATTACAAGACGCTGGCTATACGAACAGCGACTGTGCTTGTAAGCGACGTTCACTCGCTTATTTGCGGAGTGAAAATGAATTGATGCCGGTTAGGGCTGAGGTTAGTACCAGCTGTGCATGTGAGCGACGCCAACTCGCTTATTAGCAGAGCATTGCGGAGCAAAAATGAACCAACGAATAAAGCAGGGGTTTACCTGTCAAGCAGAAAAGTCGCCAACTCTGCGTCGGTTTTTAATCTTTCCAGATCACGGAGTTCCCTCCACCTCTGAAAAGCCACTCCGATGTTCACTCTGGTTTTATCCCGGGCTTTGTCTAATTCTTTCTTTTGTGCTTTTTTTTCTTCTGGCTTCCTCTTCTTACTTGTCTTAGCCGTGTGTGCTGTTGTCGGTAGCGGATGTATCGGTATTTTTTTCCTCGCTGATGGCTGTTGTTGCGCCATTAGTTTCTCTAAGCTCCTGAACCCTCTCTCGGAGATTTGAGCTTGACTGAGCACTGGCGTGAACTGAGGAGGAAGGGGGAGGAGGCTGTCCGCAGCGCGTGCATGTGCACTGTTTGAAGGCTGTCAGACACCATCCTGGCTCTAATTGGTTCTTTTTGGTCGGTCCGAACGATTCTTTTAAATCGCAGTAGGAGCAGTAGGTGGGTTTAAAGGAGCCTTTTTTTAATTACATAGTATTAGTTTTATGTAATACTGTCTGTACACAGTGACAGTTTTAGCAAAAATGACAAAAAGTTACTTTTATAAGACTTACCAACTGCAGCTTTAATGAATGCATGATCTTTTTACCTGATAAGGTGGTCCCTGAGACTGTGTGACTCCTGGTCACCGGTCCATAGGCTGTATGTTTATAGAAAACGCTGTGCATGTGCAACGCATTTTACCATGGTAAATATGATGGCCCGCACAGGTGTGCCCATCACGGACGCGGCTTATATGGCGAGCGTGAGCCTGGAGGATTTGGGGAGGGTTCTTCGCTCTGACACGTCCACACCCATGCCCATGCTGGCGGAAAGGCACCGCGCGCTGAATGAAGGCGGAGCTGTGTTGTTACAATATGGTGGCTCCCTGCGCCGCTTTCTTAGCCCCCCCAATGTCGAGGGTGACGCCCGCCAGCTCATCCGCCACATCGTAGATAACTTGTCGTCTTACCGTGACGAAGCAGAGTATGAGGTGAGGTCATTATTACCAGAGGTGGGAAATCCAGGTCCAGAGAGTAAAAGTTCTTTCCGATGTTTTGTTTTGACACCTTGATTTCAGACTCAGTACGGTCTCTCAGGTAGAAGAGGCATTACTGAAATGTATCCTGCTTTTCCTCTCTTCTCCCTCGAATTCTGAAAAATATGTCCTCCTTTTCTCCACTATCACTTCTAGGCTAGCTCTATCAGAGAAAACATTTTAGGATTTTTTTAGCCAATTTTAGCCGAGAGCATAGGTATTCTTGCTATATCTCTTCAGTATTAGCCAATTTATTTCAATGTTCCCTTAGGCATCAATGCTAATGATGGTGACGTTGATATGAACGACTGATCGATTTTAAAGCAGACACAGCCACGCAGACAGATGTGACATAATAGTGCAATCGTAGTGTTATACAGAATCTGATGACCAGCTGGCTCACTACGATGTTTATTTGCTTGCTGCTGAGATGCAAAGAGCCATGAGATGGTGCACCGTCGCAAGCTTGTGACGCGCTAGAGCAGGAATCTGGTAATGGATTGCGTCTCACTGTTAACCACTCCCCAATAATCTGTTTGAGACAGAACGTTAACTGAAAAAGGATGAAACTATAAAATGAAGGAATGGTCATTACGCTACAGTAACAGCATTTGAATTACCATGGGTGCCTGATTTAGGTGCCACTTCGATTGCAGGGGAGCCATGGCAAGTCCCGCTACAACCCATCATACCTGGTGTTGTTTCACCTTTGACTGAAAAATCCTTCTAATCCTTCAGATTAAATCCTTTCTGAGAACTAATTTTTTTTTGAAGCTCTTATCATTGCTGATCGGCGGGTCGGCTTAACTTATTATAGCAAATGTATTTTGTTGAATGCAACATGACTGTAATGTGCAGTTTATTGTTCTACACAACTGACGAACAATGAAAATTCCCAGTCCTTATGCAGTTTTTAAAACATTAAAGTACATTTTTTTCATTTTATCGAATGTTTTCTGATTAATTTTTGCATAACAGAAACCAGCCCTTTTTTTCCTAATGCATTTTCATACCAAAACTCAAAGGCCTACTCCAGATGATTGTTTTCTGGATCAATGTGAAGAGAAACCCTTGTTTTGGTCATACCTATATTTTGATTTTGGTGTTATGATAACTTCCATTTTGCCAAAAAATACATTCAATTCCTTTTATTAAATTCTGTTAGTCTTCACTATGTATATTTTATGAGGCTGGACAGATATGGATGTAAACCGCAATTTGACAGATCATTGGAGGTGTACAACTGCAAGGCAGTAATTTTTGTTAATAAAGGGTGCAAATAATTCTGGAGGGCGCTCTTGCTAGTCGATTACTAGCCTTGAAGGTAACACACTCAACGGAAGCATAAGCGCAGCCACTCATTATCGGAGTATTCCCAGCATGGATCATATTTATGCAAGAGTCCAGTGGCTGAATTGTGATGTTTTGCTGACCCTAACCTAACATGTTTTGAAATCTGTTAAAAGCTTGTATTCTAGAAAGCAGTGCTGATGCTGGTGTCATATCGCTATCTGCTGCTTAAAATGAGAAATGCAGTCTTGCTTGCCTTTATGGCCTCCATGGGTACCTAGATTTGTGATGTTTTTTTTTTTTTTTTTTTTTTTTTTTTTTTTGATGTGTTGTTACATCACCGACACTCACATTTGTACCATAGGGTAAGAAGATAGCCTTTTATAAGAGAGCCCAGATCCTGCTGGCTGATTTCTGGGGAATCATGGAAGCAAGAGGAGAGGGTGACATTCACAATCTGGACTACCTGACCATGTTTGCTGATTACCGGGTCCCTCAGGCCCTGGTGTACTTGGGAGTGCTTAGATACTCAGACTCACTCATGAGGACACTCAAAGAAGGTGGGGAGCTCAGCTGAGTATGTGTATGCATGTGTGCAAATTGTCTGTATGAGTGCGCAATTTCAACTCCTGTGTGTTTGTGTGTAAGTCTTGTGTGTTCATGTCGTGATGTGTCTGCATTGAGATCACTCACAGATGAAGCCAATTACATTAGTTGTCTTCAATCAACGGGGAATTTTTGCGTCTATATGCAAATTCCAGTAATGCCAATCCTTACCTGTTGTGCATGACCCTATATAAGGCTTTTGTGTCACAGAGTCTGGAAAAATTATTAAAATGAAGCAAGACACTTGTGTCATTTGGAAATTCAATTACAAAATTATTTTCAGAATTTTGTAGATGCTGGCATCTGCTGTGCACATAGGGGATAAGGTCTGCAGACAGACCTCAGATGGTAAGCGAATAGTCGGTTCTCATAGTGCAAGTGTTAGTTGGAGAAATGGGACAGGAGTGACTTTGACGAAGGGTAAATTGTTGCGGCCAGCTGAGCAGGCCAGAACATCTCCATAGCTGTAAGGCCTCTGGGGTGCTCCCAATCAGCAGTGCTGAGTACCCACTGACAGTGGAGCAAACCATGAAATGGCTTCAGGGTCTTGGGGCCCAAGGCTCATTGATGCACCAGGGAAATGAAGACCTTCCCCTTTGGCCCAAACCAACAGAAGGGCTTCTATGGCGCAAGTCATGGAAAATTTTAATCCGTGTTACAAGAGGAATGTGTCGATGGAAGGTCAGCTGGTTTGACGAATCCTGTGGTTTTCAGCATGTTCCATGGGTATGTGTGTGCCGTTTTCCTGGGGTGCAGGTGGCACCAGGATTCATTATGGGAAGAAGACCAGCTGGTAGAGGCAGTGTGATGCACTGGGAAGTTTCCTGCCTAGGGAAATAATGGGTTTGGGCACTCACATGGACGTAAATTTGACTTATTTTTTGCGGCTTGTGGGGGCCCAAAAGCATGTTGGGCAGATCATTGTAGGCTACTTTCACATTAAAAGCCTTGTTGCCCAATTTAGATTTTTTTGATCAAATCAGATTTGCCTATCCACGGTTCACATTTATAATTACGAGTGGCCAGTATCTAACTGTAATATGAACTCATCTGTCCTTTGGAATGGCACGCATGCACGTATTGATCCATTTTTGATCGAGTCATCCTTGTCACCCACAATGGAAACGTCATATTTGTGGGAGCACTTATGGTATTCAAACCTGATTCAAACCGAGAAGATGAACACACTCTTAGCGAGTGTAAAGCTTGTATTTTGCCCTGGAAGACGGCAAACAGTTCACCATCTGTAACTGATGAGGTTGAGAAGGGGGGGAAAAAGCCAGATTACTCGCTTTAGCGGTTTTAACAGCTATTGCTGGCACTGCTATGACAACGCTCAGCGCATGCGCAGAAGCAAAAAGCCACGTGGATTCCAGTCTGACAGTCCTCATTCATGTTGCCTGGACACATATCAGATTGATTTACATCCAATCTTGGGCTACATATGAAAGTGACTCAATTCTGATTTAAAGATCAGACTTAAACATTGGGTTTCTGGGTCCACACAGCCCTGAAAACATCAGATCCGGGTCTCACTCAGGCAAAAAAAAATCATATGAACAACTTCAGCCTGGCAATGTAGCTATTATGTTTTGCTATAATGTTTGTAATTTGTGCTTGCAAATCCTCTGTGTGTATTCAAATCCTGTGCATTTTTTATGTTTAATCTTCTGTAAGTGTGTTGTAATGCATGCTTATTTATAAATCTCATGTGTCCATCTCTTTGCATCTGTGTGCGCACATGCTGACGGTATTAAACTCTCCCTCGCTCTCTGTTAGGACTACTCCTCCCCTCTGGCGACCGCAGAGAGGTGGAAATTCGGGGCTGTTCAATCTGGGGTGTGGAGCGGATTACGGCTGAGCTGGGGAAACTGGTGGAGCAGAAAGACGGACAGCACTGTCACATAAACTCTGCCCTCATCGACTTCTACCTGTGGCCTTATGCTAAGGAGCACAGCCAAGAGATGTCTCATATACCCATTCACCACACTCGCTGCATCTATTACTGACTTACAAACACATACTGATAAATGTCTGGTGCTCCTGCTGTACTGTCAATAAAATCCAACGTGTGAAAGATAAAATTGGGGACAATATCTTAATGCTGTAAAAGTTGATTTTGTCTGTTAAAGTTGATACATTTTGCTACAGGGACAGTGAGATGACATTCCATAGCTAATAAACAAAGGGATGGGATGGTTTGTATGGAGTATTTTGCTGTATGGTTAGGACCTGACACATGCGATAATAAAGAATTTTATGAAAATTGAGGTGTGGAAAGCCAGTGTTGTAAAGGGTAATGTTCATTGATACTGATTTATTACAGTATGCATCAATATGGTAGCAACCACTACCATTGATAAATCCTGTTCTTTGGACAGTAATGCTTGTAAAGTGAAATTGATTTTTCTGTATAAAATTGCATGCTATAAGCTTGTATTTGCCTAAAACTGGTCATTTGAGACAGGTAGTTGACACAGTTTTAGTGACTGAGCTGTTGTAAAATGGTTCGCTGCATAACTATCAGTTGTTCCTGTCAAAATGTTCAAAAAATATTACTCTGTGGCCTGACATCGGCAGTTATGTCCTCAGACAAATGGGCTGAAATGGATTCCCAATATTTACCGACAGGTGGGCATATTTAATCATTCCTGTGGCTTTTTATTATGCTCACTGGGTGGTGCTGTTGCGTTTCCTCTTCACAACCGAGGTCTTGTGGGCCATGCGGAAGTGCTCTTGCTGATTAATCTGTTGATAACGTTCCTGGTTGCTAAGTGACCACGAGAAACACAAAGTGAAGGGAAAGCAGAGACAAAAAGCGATAATGACAGCTGGCTGGTAACGTTAATGTTTAGGGGCAATCTTCTGACTTTTACATAGCTGTCGATCCGGATCAATAACTTGCTAGTATGAACGTTATTGTTACGTACTGTTATGATTTTACTGAATTCGGCATTTCACTAATTTAGTGGACCATCTGTCCTATGCGCACTTGCTCGTTAACTAGCTGGCTAACTTGGTTTGTAATTCAGCCAACTAACGTTAGCTAAGTTACGAACTCATGCAAGAGTTTGATGGAGTAGCAAAGCATACCTCGCGAATTAGCTACCCTCAGACATGATGGTAAGTTTAGACGACACTTAATTTACCTTTTCTGGCGTGAGTAATGTTAGTGCTTTGAGTGGGCAAAGCCTCGCTGGCAGGACTGTTTGGCAGCTGCTATCTCTACACGTTTTACCTCTCCGAATCGGAACCAAATCAACTACTGATAGCTGGTGATCATAACTAGTTGGATCTAAGGATTCCTTGGTGAATAATACTACTAGCTAGCTTGCTATCAGTCCACAACTTGATGATGTAGCTAAGTGCTTCAGTCACTGGATTGCAATTTAGACTAAATTAATGTTACTAATCTAACGGCTTGTAAGCTCTCGGATTTGTATGCTTAACATCAGCTAGTTAACTTGCGATCAGGTAGACCGGCTAACTTCTAGTTTATGAAGTCGCTAAACATACTTCGACAAATTGGGTGCATCTCAAATTGAAGGCTGCATTTTTAGGGATCGTCACTTAGTTCCATCTGCCAAACTGACATGACATCATTCTCTGTTAAACAGCTTTGGTTTAATTGAGTCATCATTGATTTCCCTAACTGTAACCTAAACTCTGACCCCTAACTTTAAACCTAGCCCCAAACCTAACCCTAACCCTAAATTTAACCAAATCCCTTACCCTAAATATTAGTATGGTGGATGGAAGTAAGTGACGACCCCTAAAAATGCAGCCTTCGAAGGCTGCAGCCTATGCTTTGAGATGCACCCATTGAGTCTCAATGCCTTCACACATCCGCATTTTAAAAGTAATTTCGTCCATCTGCCGGCGCATGACAGTGATGTTGACAGAGAGATGAACATCGCTGTAACGCCGCTCCCATGTGCAGTATTTCAGTTAAGTTAGTCACTTGGCACATGCCAACTTTGAGTCGCTAAAGCCGCTTTCACACTGGACGCGAAACGAATTTTTCGCACGACAGATTACATTCAAAGTCAATGCAAAGACGCGAAACGTGTATTCGCGTCTTTGCATTGACTTTGAATGTAATCTGTCTTGGGAAAAATTCGTTTCGCGTCCGGTGTGAAACCAGCTTAAGGGGTCAAGACTAGGTTCAGACTTGAAATTTTTTTTTTTCATTTTGTTAAAAATCTTTCAAAACATTCATAAAAGGTGATTTTAAGACCAAAAAACTATCTTTTAAGTGGATTTTTATCATGTGAACGCCTCCAGTGCATTCGTTTCACGACAAAAACGCGATTTTCTCGCATCGCAAAATTTCATAGTTTATCAGGCTTGTGGCGGGCATAAAATCCACATTTTTCAAGGTATTGCTCTGAAATTTTCACCATAGCATCAGTTTGTTATGTTCTATACAATGACATAGCCATTTTTGGGTAGGTAGATACATGGTGTATTTATGATCCATCTGCCAGGCAGGTTCTGACACCCATTTCTAAAATTCTATGACCAAATAATTTTTCAAAATATTTTCCCATGAAAATACCCAGAATGAGTATGTCATTGTATAGCTGGTGATATTAGCTTCAAAACAAAAAAAAAAAAAAAAAAGAATTACAGGAAAATATGGTATAGTTTCTGAGATATTGTTGCCACAAGATTTCACATTTTTCGCCAATAATGTACGGTTTTCACGGCGACAAACTTATTAAATTTGATTAAAATCAAATTCCATTCTGAGCTTTTTTCAGTTGGCACAATTTTTATGTGTTTTTAGTATTTAGAAGTAGTTAAATTGAGTGAAGCCAGGCTTGACCCCTTAAATCATTAAAATAACACGTTGATATCTGAAGCTCCCTACAGCAGTGAGAATTGAGGTCGCCGAACGAGCGCAGCAACATGGTATACCCTGGTTTCCCGTTTGCCTCGGCGTGAGCGTCACACTTTCTTGTGCTGCACAAAATATTAATTATGGAGGCTATTCATTTTTGACAGCGACGAAAGAGTACATAAACGTACACCACGGTAAACCAACAAATATCGCATGCATGTTTTCGTGGCAGAACAATTTGCTGTTGGCCAACATGGACCACTTTTTCGTGCTTCCGCTAAACATGCGTATGGACCGTTGATTATAGACCAAGGTTCGGTCTACATAATCAACAAAAGTATTAGTTGAACATATGTACAAACACAACACAAATTGTCATGGTGCGCTTGGGGCTAATTCTGGACGTTGTCCTTCTATCTCGCGATTGACGAGTGGTATGATAGAATATTGATGAGAGACTGGCAAATTTTGGGCGAGATTTTCGCAAAGCGGAGCGAAGTCGAAGATCCCCAACATGCCTGCGGTGTAGCATTGGCATGAGCTTGGCTATTTTTACTGTACTGGATGAGTCTTTAAGGTTTTTCATGTACACACTGGAATAGAAAGCTTTGGTGAGCTTTAAAAAGTATTTTTTAAAAATTTCATTCTCCATTTATAATTTCATAAAAAGTTATATTCAAAAACATTTAAATGTAATTGATTTTTAAAGTATTTTATTATGGATATTTACTGAAGGTAGGGTGAAGTCAGGTTAATTGGGCCATCAGCTAAAATGGGCCTGATAAGGTTTGCGTGTTTTGTCTTTTTAAGTCTTAATAGCCAATCACTGTTAGTAAATTTAAATTGATGCTACCATGGAACTTGATGTATTTTAATTGTTTTGATTGGTCTGAGGTTGCTAAGACGGGTGAGGCAATGTCTTATATTTTTATGGCTCTTTAAAATGTTGCCAAAAAGTGGCCCAATTTACCGGACTTCACCTTAATAGCAGTGGGAACCAGAAGGGTTTGACATACAAGTCACTGTGATCTGAAAAACTATGTCAAGGTATTCGTAACAGTTTACAATGAATAAGAAATGAAGATTCATGGATACGCGCAAAAATAAATGCATTTTTACATAGAGGGAAGTTAACTTTATCTGATGACTGTACAAACTGGTCATTTTGCACTCGTAATTTTAGAATGTCTCAGGTACATTATTTCTTTATATGGCTCTGCAGTGAAGAATTTTAGGTTTGTAGTTAATCAATGAAGCGCAGGTGCTCGGGTCTCTAAGAGGTATTTTAATCAATTATTATTTTTTTAATATCCAAATTGCCGCACTTTTCACACCTGAGCATTTACAGTTTAGATGCAACGAGCAGTAATGCAATGCAAATGTATAAAGTGATTTATTCAACTGACTAATCTTTGTAATCAAGTCAATCAAATGTTTAATCTCTAATCAACAAAGTGAACTGTCACAGGTTGAGAGCAGCTTTGTGTTGAAAATAAGGATTCTGCCTACCTTAACTTACTACAGATGGTAGGTTCTGGTTGAGTCTTTATATGTCAGTCTGGATTCATCGTTGATAATGTCAGAGTGATTTCGAGTTTTGTGTTGTATTTCCTGGCACTTGATGGAGCAGCCCAGTCCCAATGGTAGCAGCGAGCGCACGCTCGCGGCTATGGCGGACTCCAGAGTGAAGGTGGCGGTGCGCATTCGGCCACTGCTTCCCCGTGAGGCACTGCGTGACCCACTCGACTGCGTGCAGACCCCGCCCTCGCAGCGGGGTCAGGTGATCGTGGGGAACCAGCGGGTCTTTGCCTTCGACTTTGCCTTTGGGCCCTTGACCCAGCAGGAAGAGGTATATCGCTCCTGCGTGCAGCCGCTGGTGATGTCGTTGCTAGAGGGCTACAATGCCACTGTGTTCGCCTACGGACAGACGGGATCCGGGAAGACTTACACTATCAGCGGGAGACCTGCGGGTGAGTAATTATGCCAAAAGTTACCCATCTATCCATTACCTATCCCGCTTGGTCCAGGTCATTGCTGTCTTCAGTGCCGAGGACTGTTGAACAATTTAACCCTTACTTGTTTAACCAGGGAAGTCCCATTAAGATTGAAATCTCTTATTCAAGGGAGCCCTGGGGATTGAGAAGGCAATTTGCACAGCCAATTAGATCAGGGGATGATTAGGTGGCAGGTCGAAAGAACAGGGTTGGGACTTTAGCCATGACACTGGGGAACCCCCTAATCTTATCGATGAGTGTCATAGGATCTTTAATGACCACAGTGAGTCCGGAGCTCGTTTTCACGTCTCATCCGAAAGATGGCATCTGCTTCAGTACAGTGTCGCCGTCACTGCACTGGGGCACTGGGGATTATTCCACCAGAGGGAACATCGCAACCTACTTGCCCACCAACACCTCTTCCAGCAGCAACTTGGTTTTCCTAGATGGTCTCCCATCCAAGTACTAACCAAGCCCACATCTGCTTAGCTTTAACCACACGGCTGGAGCAGATCTAATAGTGGTATGGCTGCTGGCCAATGTATCGGGTAAGAAGAATTAATACGCAGAGAGTATCCACGCAATAACCTCTTTCACACATACTTACAGACCGTTTACTGCTCCCATTAGCCTAACTTGAATGTGCTGTACCCACTAATAACACATGAGCATGGAGGAATTAGTCCACACCAGGGTCTGGCCAGTGTCGGAATCCTAGTGTTCCTGCTCTCAGACCACAGGGCCACCCCATTAGAGTACTCCTGTGGGTGATTTATCCATAAATTACCCTTTAAGGTCTCATTCTGTGGGTCTATTTTGTTGGTTTATACATTAAAATGTAGAGCAGGGAGAGAGGAGACAATCAGTCTCTGTTATTAGACAGATCTGGCGCTGATTGCGTCAAACTGCTGTTTGTCTATTCTGAGTGCAGTGTCTGCTTTGGAGGACCAGAGCGGGATTATCCCTCGGGCCATTGAGGAGATCTTCCAGCGGTTGGAGCAGATGCCTGACACCACCTTCACAGTCAGGGCCTCCTACGTGGAGGTGTACAAGGAGGAGCTGAGAGATCTGCTCGAGCTGGAGACCTCCTCCAAACTGCTGCACATCCGAGAGGACGAGCGAGGGAACACAGGTGACCATACTCCTGTTCATGTTCCTGTACACACACATTTGGGTGTACACCTGTACACAGTTACGCACCTTTACACACACCTGGAACACACCTCTGCACACCCGTTTATTTTGCCACTCAGAGGCGCGTGCCTGTTTGTAAACCTGAACAAAGAGGTACCCACCTGTATGCACATGCACTTGTACTTAGAGACAGGACCATAAATATTTGACACTGACAAAGGTTTTGCTATTATAACTGAGCACCATAGCAATTTTAGAGTGAAAATTGAATGAATGTGAGCTCAAAATGCAGACTTTTAGCTCTGATTTGAAAGTACATCCAAATTAGGTGACTGATCTTGGAATTACGGCACTTTCTGTAGCTATGTGGTCCCCCCGTTTAAAAAAAAAAAAAAAAAAAAGTCAATGCTGGTTTCGGAGTGAATGGAGGGTATTGGAGGATTGAGGTGACCGGACCAAAAAAAGTGCTTTGCACCTTGCGTTGATTGTCAGCATGCTGGTTTAACCTTTGCTAGTTTGACTTTCAGCCACAGACAAGGATGACGTCCTGTCTCTAGCCGCGAGGGACATAAATTACCTGATGCCTCAGACCTCATGGGCCACTGGCCAAAAAATGAAAGCCAACAAGTTCATGGATGGCAATAATTTTTTTGTCTCTGAATGGGTAAATACTATATTAACGAAGCCAGTATACGGAACAGGGATAGTTGTTGTATCTGCGTGGGTGAACCACTCTCAAAAGAGCTAGCTAGAGAAACACCACGCACTCAGCCGGCGAGCTTCCTCTCATCTGTTTGTTATTATTCACGGAAAGATGAGAAGACCTTTGTGTTTTTAGCGTACCGGCCCTATGGGCTGATAAGCTATTGTCGTGGTGTGGCGTCCAGCGTCCGTCGTTCGTTGTCCGGAAAATTTTTTGTCTTTTTTTTGGCCTGATGAATTTTCGTGTAAATTTGCGATCACATACTACTAGACCATATCTCCAGATGTTTTTCTCGGATTTTTGATTGAATCATTTTTGTCCATTTTATGGGCCCTTGAAATTTTGGCTCCAATGTTAAAGATAGGACTGAAAAATTTTTTAAAAATTATTTCTCAAAAACTGCTTGATAAATTTTTTTCTAAATCAGGCAAGCAACTTACCTTGGTACCATCAATGTACAGTGCGAGCGCCATTTTGATTGAATCGATGGAAGTGGGTCTATTGGGGGCGCTGTACTTTATGAATATGCAAGATGGCCTGTGGAGGCCAAATGGTTGCAGATAGAGATTAAGTTTGTATTATCGACATATAGGAAGTCATATATGACCTATACATTGGCTATGTTAAAGTTGAGCTCAGATGACTTTGAAAGGTCAAACTCGAGGTCAGGGAATATATTAACAATGTTAAAAGATTGAAATTTCAAAGAATTATTTCTCAAAAACTGTCTGATAACCTTTTTCTAAATCTGGCAATCAACTCACCTTGATACACTTTATGTCCAGTGCGAGTGCCATTTTGATTGAATCGACGGAAGTGGGTCTAGTGGAGGTGCTGTACTTTAATATTGGGTCTTATGGAGAATGGGCCAAATCGCCTGTGGAAGCTAAATGGTTGCAGATAGAGATTAAGTTTGTATTACTGACGTATAGGAAGTAATATATGACCTATATTTTGGCTGTGTTAAAGTTTACCTCAGATGACCTTGAAAGGTCAAACTTGAGGTCAAGCAAAATGTTACAATTTTCAAAGGTTTCTAGGCTTGAAAATATTGAAGATTGGGAACATATGTGCATTGAACACTTATAGGAAGTCATGTATGAAATTTCATTTGGTGGCCTTGAACTTGACCTTTGGCGACCTTCGAAGGTCAAACTTCACATAGTGAAATTTCAGTGACTTCTATCACCAAAACTATTACAGATAGAGCTTTGGTTTGTATTGCGGGCATATAGGAAGTCATGTATGAACTTTCGTTTGGTGACATTGAACTTGACCTTCAGTGACCTTGAATGCCCAAACTTCACCGTGAAATTTCAATGACTTATATCAGCTAAATGGTTACAGATAGTTTCGGTTTGTATTGGAGATGTGTAGGAAGTCATACATGAACTTTCATTTGGTGGCCTTGAACTCGACCTTCGGTGACCTTCGAAGGTCAAACTTAACATAGTGAAATTTCAATGACTTCTATCACCAAAACTATTACAGATAGAGCTTAGGTTTGTGTTGTGGCCATATAGGAAGTCATGTATGAAGTTTCATTGGGTGACCTTGATCTTGACCTTCAGTGACCTTGAACGGCCAAACTATACAGTGAAATTTCAATGACTTATATCAGCAAAATCGTTACAGATTGAGTGTAGGTTTGTTTTGGACAAGTATTGGAAGTCACGTATGAACTTTCATTTGGTGACCTTCATATTGACCTTCGAAGGTCAAACTTGACCAACAGAAAATTCAATGACTTCTATCACTGAAAAGGTCACAGATGGAGCCTAGGTTTGTGTTACTGACATAGGAAGTCACATATGAACTTTCATTTGGTGACATTCAGCTTGACTGTTGATGACATTTGAAGGTCAAACTTGACATAATACAATAACAATGACTTGTCTTACCAAACCGGTCACAGATAACATAACATAACATAACATAACATGAATGGCGAGAACAGGCCGTTTGCCAGTTTATTTGTACTATCGTGAATATATCACTTCAGATAACTCAATGACTCAATGGTATCTAACTTTAAGTCAAGCCTGCTCTTGAAAACTCCCAAGGTCTCTGCCTCAACAATATGGTCAGGCAAGCTGTTCCACACCGAAATTACTCTTTGGGTGAAGAAATATTTCCGAATATCAGTGCTAAATTTACCTTTGGTCAGCTTCCATTTGTGACCCCGAGTTCTACTAACAACACTTGGTTGAAGGAATCCTACATAATTCACTTTGTTAATCCCTTTAACATATTGAAAGACCTCAATCAGATCACCCCTTAGTCTCCTTTTCCTAAGACTAAAGAGATTAAGGATCTTCAGCCTTTTCTCATAGCTTTCATCTTTAATACCGGAATTAGCCGTGGCTCTTCTCTGAACTTTCTCTAAAGCCTCTATGTCTTTCTTAAAGTATGGTCCCCAGAACTGTACGCAATACTCTAGATGTGGTCTGACGAATGTGTTGTACAAAAGAAGCATCACCTCCTTGGATTTGAACTCAGTACTTTTGGCAATGTATCCCAGCATCCGATTGGCTTTTTTAACTGCTTCGGCACAATGGCTAGAGCCTGTGAGGGTTTGGTCAACAATCACTCCCAGATCTTTCTCTTGTGGAGATGGAGTCTAGGTTTGTATTACAGACATATAGGAAGTCATAGATGAACTTTCATTTGGTGACCTTCATATTGACCTTCAAAGGTCAAATGTGACCTAGTGAAAATTCAATGACTTGTATCACTAAAACGGTCACAGACGGAGCCTAAGTTTGTGTTACTGACATCTAGGAAGTCACATATGAACTTTCATTTGGTGACATTCAACTTGACTGTCAATGACCTTGTAGGGTCAAACTCCACAGTGAAATTACAATGACTTGTATCACCAAAATGCTCACAGATTGAGCCAAGGTTTGTATAGAGACATTTAGAAAGTCATATATGAAGTCCATTTGCTGACCACAACTTGACATTCTGTGACCTTTAAAGTTCACAATTGACATATTGAATACATATTGACATATTTAAATGACTTGTATCACCAAAACTGCTTCAGAGCCTAGGATTGTATTACTGAAGGTCTTATAAATGTATGTGAACTTTTATTTAGTGACCTTGACATTGATTTTCATTGATCCCAATGTCAAACTTCACATGAAATTTTCATAACTTGTATCATCGCTGTAAGACTGCTTGCCGGTAAGCTACAAGACCCTTGGTCCTATTTTTTGGTAGTGTTACTACATCCATTCACTGCACAAATATAACCCTTGGAAAATTTCTAAAAAGCACAAAGAAATGTCAAGAACCATGACCAAGTACCTCATTTATGCTCATTGTTAATACACCAAGAGCTCATGTTTATACCACCAGCATGTCTGACTTCCGGCTTAAGACTTGTGATAAGCTGTGACGGTCACGTGTATGTGATCAGTACCCTGCAGATCTGGTATGTGGGACTGGGGTTCCTGCCCAGTTTGATTGCAGTAATTACACCCCTAACTGGCAGGTTTGTTGTTCTCAGTTCTGGTTGGTGCTCGGGAGCAGGAGGTGGAGTCGGTGGAGGAGCTTCTGACCGTGCTGGAGGCGGGTAATGCTGCGCGGCGCACGGGGTCCAATCAGACAAATGAGCACTCGAGTCGCAGCCACGCCCTGCTCACCATCGCCGTGACGCAGCGCCGTCCAGATTCTGCCCTCTCAGCAAAGTTCCATCTGGTGGACCTGGCTGGCTCTGAGCGACTCACGCCCTCCGCTTCATCTCGCCACTTCCAGGAGTCCGTGCAGATCAACAGCGGCTTGCTGGCGCTGGGCAACGTGATCCGGGCGCTTAGCAACCCCCGCGGGCGGCGCTTGCACGTGCCGTACCGGGACGCCAAGATCACACGGCTACTGAGGGACTCGCTGGGCGGGAATGCGCGCACGCTCATGATCACCTGCGTCAGCCCCGCCTCCCCATGCCTGCAGGAATCCCTCAGCTCGCTACTGTTCGCCAGCCGTGCCCGCAACGTGCACAACCAGCCCCGGCTGAATCTGACGGAGCAGACGGGGGCGGAGTTAGAGGCGGAGTTAAAGGCTTTGAGGGAGGTACTGCAGGAGCAGGGTGGGTCCAAGAGCCAGCAGGCCCGCCTTCAAGCCCTGCAGGCGGAGCTCACCCAGCAGAGAAGGCAGAACCTGCAGTATAGGGCCCTTTCACAGGAGGCTGCCAATCTGCTGCTGGAGGGGCGGGGCTCCACCCCCAGCCCCGCCCACTCCCTCCGTGTGCAGGAATGGCTAGAGGCACATGAGGTATTGGAGAGCCCCGCCCACAATGGGAATGGCAGAACAGCAGATGGGGAGTTCCAGTACACCAACATCCTGCAGCTGCGCAGGGAGCTGAACAGATGCCAGGTGTGTATCCATCCATGTGTGCTGTGTGTGGTCACCTTCTGTGTGTTTGTGTGTGTTTTGGTTCAACCTGGTTCTTGAGTTTTGTAGGAATGAGTCCATTAACAATATGTCGCTCTTGCTGCATTTGCATTTAGCCTAATTGCCATTATTATCAGTAACAACCTAATTTTTTTTAAGATTATTTTTTGGGGATTTTCCCTTTATTAGACGGTATTCGGTGGAGACAGACAGGAAAGGCAGGATAAGAGTGGGGATGACATGCGGCAAATGGCCCGAGCCGGAATCAAACCCTGGCCGCCCCGGGAAGGACTCAGCCCTATGTGGTGCGCACACTTAAGCAGATGTTCCACTGGAGTGCCCAATAACGGCCTAATTTAAATACAAATGTTTTACATTTTATGGGTGCAATCGGCCTTTAATAATCTGATTATTGGGCGTATATTACTGACCAACGGCCAAGTAAATGCAATTTCGGATGACTGTAACTTTTTTATTTCTCAGCTGTACTATGCTCCTCTTGCCTTGGGGTAAGTGATGTGTTTTAGGATCCTGGAGAGTCCAAAACATGGTGCATGCCAAATAGAGCTGGTGTGCCAATGCAGCATTGTTGTTAAGAGCATTGAGTATGTTATGGATTGTTGATTGGCTACATGGCTGGGTGACAAGCAACCACTCAAGCACACTGCTCCTTATTACATGTTCAATAAGTTTTTAATGTCTTCAATTTTGGGTCAGGCCCCTTTAAATCTGAGTGCATCCTTTAGGGTATTGTCCAGTAGCATTGTATAGTTTCTTATTAGCGCAACCCTGTAATGGCTGCCCAAACATATATTAAGGCCTTTTTAATGGGCTAAAGTTGATGAAACTTTTCTTGAAAAATCATATGGGCTGTAGCCACAGCTTTAGGCTTCTCATTTGTTTGATCAAAGCCATTTGGAGCCATAAGACCAGGCTGAACATAGCTTTGAAATCACTTCTAGCAGGGGTGTACGGAAAACGCTGCATTTTTTGGTAAGAGGAGGACGTTCACCTGAAACTATGGCTTCATCAGCAGCAGGAGGAGGATGAACACAAGCACAGTGCTGGATATTTGATACGGGCCCTCCTTTGTTCCTGTGGTGCAGGAAGCCCTGGCGGCGGACGAGCAGCTGTTCTCCGAGAGGGAGCAGCAGGTGAAGGAGCTGCAGCTCCAGGTGAGCAGCCTGCAGGAGCACTGTGATGCCCTGCTGGGGTCCCTGAGGGAGGAGCGCGCCCGGAGTCGCCTGCAGGTGAGGGTCCGCATTCCATTGCGCCTGTGGACTAATGTCCTACAGCATCAACAGTGTTCAATTCTGCACAGCTCTTCTCCAAGAACTTTCTAGAGCTCCTACGTCTAACAGCCGCAATACCCTATTCCACAGATATTTTACAGCTCAAGCTTCAACAGTACCAATACTGTATGGCAATAACATTATATACAGCTCCTACGCACCAACTTTATACAGTTCCAGGGTTCCCGCTGGCACTTATCACTATTGTCGTTGACGAACGTTATCCATCAGTGATGAGGAGGAAATTTACTAGCCGTAGTTGCAGTAGCAATTGTAATTGTTTTATGACGAATAAAAATTCATTGAAAAACAGTTGCGTCGCCTAGCCACGGCATTCGAGGCTGTAGGGCTGCCCCTAAGATTTTTGTTTTGGCCCCGAATAATTCTTCACTTGGAGCAGTTTGTCAGCACATGACTAAACGTCAGTAAAACAAGACAGCAGTGTTGTATTAATAGCTTAATGGCTCTAGGGAGCGATAAGCTATTGTCATGCCTTTTCATCCATCATCCATCGTCTGTCGTCCGACATCCGGAACATTTTTTATTGTTTTTTCTTTGGCTTGATGAATTTTCCTGTAAATTTGCCATGACATACAAACCCCAATTCCAATGAAGTTGAGAGGTTGTGTAAAACATGTATAAAAACAGAATACAATGATTTACAAATCGTATAAACCTACATTTTATTCACAATAGAGCATAGACAACATATCAGATGTTAAAAGTGAGACATTTTACCATTTCATGAGAAATATTGGCTCATTGTGAACTTGATGGCAGCAACACATCTCAAAGTTGGGACAAGGGCAGCAAAAGGCTGGAAAGAAGTGGTACTAATAAAAAACAGCGGGAGAAGCATTTTCCAACTAATTAGGTTAATTGGCAACAAGTCAGTAAGATGACTGGGTAAAAAAAGAGCGGCAGAGAGAGGCAGAGTCTCTCAGAAGGTGAGCGGATGTTCACCAATCTGTGAAAAACTGCGTCTAAAAATCGTGGTACAATTTCAGAAAAATGTTCCTCAATGTAAAATTGCGAGGACTTTCAATGTCCCACCATCTACAGTACATTATATCATCAAAAGATTCAGAAACTCTGGAGAAATCTCTGTGCACTAGGTACAAAGCCGAAGGTCAATATTGGATGCTCATGATATGCGGGCCCTCAGGCAGCACTGCATTAAAAACAGGCATGATTCTGCACTGGAATACACTGCATGGGCTCGGGAACACTTCCATAAATATTGTCTGTGAACACAGTTTGCCGTGCAATCTACAAATGCAAGCTAAAACTGTATAATTCGAGGAAGAAGCCATATGTGAACACGATCCAGAAACGCCACTGTCTTCTCTGGGCCAAAGTTCATTGAAAATGAACTGAGGCAGAATGGAAAACTGTTCTGTAGTCAGATGAATCAAAATTTGAAATTCTTTTTGGAAACCAAAGACACCGTATTGTGCGGTCTAAAGAGGAGAGGGACCATCCAGCTTGTTTTCAGCACACAGTTCAAAATCCTGCATCTCTGATGGTCTGGGGTTGCATTAGTACCTACGGCATGGGCAGCTTACTCATCTGGAAAGGCACTATCAATGTTGAATAGTATAGAGGTTTTACAATAACATATTGTCCCATCCAAACCCCATCTCTTTTAGGGAAGGTCTTGCATATTTCAGCAAGACAATGCTGAACCACATACTGCATCCATCACAACAGCATGGCTTTACAGTAGAAAAGTCCGGGTGCTGAAATGGCCTGCCTGCAATCCAGACTTTTCATCAATAGCAAAGATTTGGTGCACCATAAAACGGAAGATCTGGCAAAGAAGACCCAGGACTGTTGAGCAGCTAGAATCCTACATTTGACAAGAGTGGGACAACACTGCTCTCCTCAAACTCCAGGAATTGGTCTCCTTACTTCCCAGACATTTACAGACTGTTGTTAAAAGAAGAGGGGATGTTACACAATGGTAAACACAGCCCTGTCCTAACTTTTTTGAGATGTGGTGCTGCTATCAAATTCAAAATGAGCTAATATTTTTCATGAAATGGTGAAATGTCTCACTTTCAACAATTGATATGTTATCTAAATTCCATTGTGAATAAAATATGGATTTATGAGATTTGCACATCATTGTATTCTGTTTTTATTCATGTTTTACGCAACGTCCCAACTTCATTGGAATTGGGGTTTGTACGATTATACCATATCTCTAGACTTTTTCAGATTTTTGAATCTTTTTTTCGTTTATGGGCCTTTGAAATTTTGCCCCAATGTTACAAGATAGGACTTGGAAACATAAACGTAAAAAAATTATTTCTCAAAACTGTCTGATAACTTTTTTTCTAAATCAGGCAATCAAATCTGCTCGTCAGCCTTAATGTTGAGTGCAGGAGCCGTTTTGACTGAATCGACGGAAGTGGGTCTAGTGGGGGCGCAGTTCTTTAGCATTGGGTCTTTTGGAGAATACGCAGAATGGCCTGTGGAGGCCAAATGGTTACATATGGAGCTTAACTTTGCCGTATCAACATATAGGAAGTCGTATATTACCTTTATATTGGCAGTGTTAAAGTTGATCTTTGATGATTTGAAAGGTTAAACTCGTGGTCAAGCAAAATGTTAACGTTGAAAGATAGGACTTGAAATTTCAAAAAATTATTTCGCAAACAGTGACTGGTAACTTTTTTGTAAATCAAATTATCAACTCACCTTGGTACCCTGAATGTACTGTGCGAGTGCAATTTTGATTGAATTGACCAAAGCGAGTCTAGTGAGGGTGCTGTACTTTAACATTCAGTCTTACTGGGAATATGCAAAATGGCCTGTGAAGGCCAAATGGTTTTAGGCAGAGCTTAAGTTTCAATTATCAACCTATAGAAAGTCATATATGACCTATATTTTGGTAGTGTTAGAGTTGAACTTAGATGACCTTGAAAGGTCAAACTCGAGGTTAAGCTAAACGTTAAAATTTTCAAAGCCTGAGGTTTCGGTTCTGCCTTTGAGCGAATGGCTGCTTAATTTGCGAGCTCCCTGACAGTTTTACGAAATAACCCTGAAGAGATTAAATTTTGCCCATCCCAGTGCACATTTTCTTTGATAATGGAAGAAGGGGTTACTGCTAGAAGTAGGACAACTGCAAATATGCAAGAAAATGATTCAGAATTGAGACAAGGCAGCCGTAGCAGCTCTCCGGACCAAAACTCGTATGGCAACGATTCACCTGAAGGTAGAGTATTCTCTGCACCAGAGTATTCTATACAAACTACGGAAATTCAGAAAAGGTAACGGAATACAACTTTCAGACATTACACATGTCATAAACTAAAGTGAGCAAACAATTGATTAGAGGCGGCAGGAGGAGGGAGAATTAATGAAACACAGACCGTGCAGCGGGGGGAATAGCTGTTTTTTATATGTGATTGCATATATGATTTGGTGCCAGTAGCAGTTGCTTTCAGTTTGATTGTGCATGTAATTCTGTGCTAATAGCTGTAGTTTCATATGTGATTGCCTGCTTTTGTACAGAGTGAGCAGTTGGTGGAGCAGCAGCTCGTCATCGAGCGTCTGAGGGGCACCCTGTCCTCTAGCACCGCTCCCTCCGCTCGCCGTCCCTACAGCGTCCCCCTCATTACACACCTGTCTGGAGAGGCCCAGAACCAGGGCAGCCCCGCTGCCAGGAGGGTAGGATGGCTGCCCACAAGCGTATGCATTCATTCACAATCACGGGTACAAGCACATATACTCACATTGACATATGCACAAACACAAAAATTATTGCACTCTGTGTGTACGCATTCTTGCCTTATTAAAATTAGTCACATGATCTGAAACCTTCAAATGTGACAATTAAGCAAAAATAGAAGAAATTGAAGAGGGGGAAAATACTTTTTTTTCACAGCACTATAGGCATGCATATTTTCACGACCAAACTTGCACACACATTCCTGTAGAATAATGTAGATTTCTTCAAGGACGTCCAGGTGTGTGTGTGTAAGGTGACTAACATGCAGGCAGGTCTATGCAGTAATGCTCAGGTACACACCAGTCCACCTTCATACCCTCTGGTGAGAGTGATGGCCTGCTTTTAAGATGCACCGGTGTGTGCATGCGTGCGAGGGGGGAGTGATCCATTTGTTTGTGTGTGCGTGTGTGTGTGTGTGCGCGTGCGTGTGTGTTGGTGTGAGAGCAAGGTTGAATGCAAGACCGAGAACATGCTTGTGTCCCTGAGAGACATTTGATCTCTGTATTTGTGTGTACAAATTTGCAGTTCTGCAATGTAGTTACTATGTGTGTACTGTCCAGGTGGTAGTGGCTGTGTGGAGGCGAAGTCTGTGGAGGTTTTCCCCCTAAGGGTGAATCAGGAGAAAAGCCTGTGTGTGTGTAAGGTGACTAACATGCAGGCAGGTCTATGCAGTAATGCTCAGGTACACACCAGTCCACCTTCATACCCTCTGGTGAGAGTGATGGCCTGCTTTTAAGATGCACCGGTGTGTGCATGCGTGCGAGGGGGGAGTGATCCATTTCAAATCGCACCAGTACACCAAACAAGGCATTTGCGCCTGGCGTGACCTCTGGGGTCAGACTAACCTCTGATGTGACACCTAAATCTCCATAGATGTAATGCGCGTAATGCACGTGATGCAGGCGTTGTGTGTTTCATTTTGGTGCCACGTTAACATATTAACATGCTTGCCTTACACCACAATTCATGGCATAAGCATGAGGAATTAAGCCGATAAAAGGTATGCATGGAGTATAGCCATGCACAAAAATTAATGAGCAGGTAGCTTGACGGTGCGCATCACATTAACTAGCCAGTTAACTGAAAATTCATTATTGTTTAACCGCATACTCCAATGAATAAAGCCACATTTAGGGTACTTAAAATTATTGATAACATATGGTCTATCTCTTTTTGCTCCATGTCCCTGGATGGATGCACCCCTCCCAGGAGAGTGCATCACGTGCAAGTGTGAGGCTAGGCTAGGCTAGATGTCGCATTCATGGGGCGAAAGTGCTTCGCACTTGAATCAGCTGACTGTCATTAGCTGCAGCAGTGCTACACCTGCCTGTTCATGTGACTAAAAATTTTTAAGTATTAGGCACTGTGGCGGATGTTGCTAGATAGTGCTGGGCGCCTGACCGTTGTAGCTTTACTTTCACCACACGTCCACGTACGTCTAATGGTTGACGTTGAGTTCACATTACAGAAGCGGGTGCATGTTTGAGGTGCTGGTGCGTAAGAATTTGGATATCGGTCACCCCCCCATACGTGCTAAATGAGTAATACACAGGTGTGTGTGATGGTGCTCAGATACACACCAGCCCTCCTGCATACTCTCTGGAGAGAGTGATGGCCTGCTTCAGGATGCGCACACAGCTGCTGAAGGCTCAGGTGGAGGAGGCAGATCAGGTGCTGCTGCTGGGCCGTGAGGAGGAGGAGAAACAGCTACAGGGTCATGAGGAAGAGGAACAGGCCCAGACCAAAGGGTTCAGGTGGGTGCAGCCAATCAGCTGTGTCATGTACAGAACTACAGCCAATCAGTTGCATCTGGTCTTTGCTCATCTTTTCCACAGTGAGCACCAGGATTCATTGGACAGTGACACACTGTTTTGTTATTTTGGTTCTGTTGTCCGAGTCGATCACCTGGGGCTCTATTTTTGTGCCTTTGTGCAAATGGAAATGCATGTAGCAGTAATGTAATGCACAGTCTTTATACGAAGCACATTACCTGGCAAATAAACCTCTATTCCCCCTAATTCCCTCCACACTCTGTGTTTGTCCTCCGCTAGCGTGAGGGGCTCACTGTTGGATGCTTCCGCCTCCGGTGATCTGGATCTGCTCTTCCACCTGCCTTCCTTTTCACCTCTCATCATTAAACCATGTGGAAAAAACAGTGAATCCCCTATTAGCTCACTTATGAAGCTCCTCTCATGAGCTATGAGTTCCTTCAGGCTTTCATGTGGTGGAACACAACAAACAACCAGATCAGGCTACTGTGCCGTGAGGGGGTTTGTGGGCCACTGCTCTATATAGCAGCACCTGTACTGAGGCAGATGCGGTTACTCGCCTTAAAGTTGCCTCAGCAGATGGATCCCACAGCCTTGCGGTGGGTGTCCGAGGTTCTCTAATGTTATGTTTTGGCAGTATGAGATGCTGATTGAGAGCTGTGTTCATGCAGGCGCTCTCTCAACCTCACCTGGACACGCCGGCTATGTGAGCAGCCCTCACTCCATCCAGCACCCGTTGGGAGGAGCGCGACGCCCCACCCTAAACAAAAACTCCAGCCCACTCTGTCTGCAGGTATTGGTCCGCTGCACCTGGCTATTAGCTGTGTGTTTTGGTGTGTGTGTGTGTGCATGTGTGTGAGATTGTCTGTGCGCATGGGTGTGTGTGTGTGCATGTGTGTGTATGTCTGTGTGTGCACGTGTTCGCACATCTCTGTGTGTGCGTGCACGTGTGTGCTTGAGTGCGAGCGTGCGCACGTGCGTGTTTGTGTGTGTGTGTTTGTGTGTGCGTGTGTGTGTGTGTGCGCGTGCGTGTGTGTTGGTGTGAGAGCAAGGTTGAATGCAAGACCGAGAACATGCTTGTGTCCCTGAGAGACATTTGATCTCTGTATTTGTGTGTACAAATTTGCAGTTCTGCAATGTAGTTACTATGTGTGTACTGTCCAGGTGGTAGTGGCTGTGTGGAGGCGAAGTCTGTGGAGGTTTTCCCCCTAAGGGTGAATCAGGAGAAAAGCCTGCAGAACCAGGAAGGCAGAGTTCAGGTTAGACCTGTACATACCCCATACCTGTATATACGGACACGTGTACATACTCTATGCCTGTATAAACACACCTGTACATACCCCATACCTGTATAAACACACCTGTACATACCCCATACCTATATGAACACACCTGTACATACTCCATACCTGTTTAAACACACCTGTACATACCCCATACCTGTATAAACACACCTGTACATACTCCATACCTGTATAAACACACCTGTACATACCCCATACCTGTATAAACACACCTGTACACACTCCATACCTGTATAAATACACCTGTACATACTCCATACCTGTGTATGGGTGTTTCTACAGAAAAGGGCACAATTACGATAAAGACTGTCCACCCATTTTTTTCACAATTGAACTTAGCTTTCCTATTCATTTGGGGGCTAGAAATATTGGGCATGATATTTGCAATTAGGGGCAACTTTAAAGGGACACTCATTCCAATGACCTTGACATCCAAGGTCAGATTATGATGCAAATGTCCATACCCTAATCATTCAAAATTAACCCAACAGAAAATTAAGTTGAAAATTAAGCCCTTTTCACTAATGACTCAGACTTGCCACCAGGAACAAGTCTTCTTTAGTATTTCAAGTTACATTAGAATAGCTATTGGTTCAGGAAAAAAGGGATTAACCCTTTTCCGCCGACCAAAAGCAGGTGTCCTTTAAGTTTGGTTTTCCCTGTCTTTACCGTAATCAGTCAGCTATTTTAGTTCTACAGCTGTCCACCAGATGTCAATCCTGCCCTAAAACAAAAACAAAAAAAACAACAACGCAAAAGGAGGCCAATTTGAAACCTTTTGGGTGTGATGGCTGAGTGCCAAGGTTCAGGTAGTATCCGAATTTTTACTTGTCGCACAAATTAAATGTCTTTGCGGTAATCATGAAAATGTGTTTTTGTAGCTAGTGCTTCTTTATGAGGTTATGCTTGATTAGAAACCTTTTCAGAGTGGTTGAAAATCAGGGAAACTTCAGCCCTCACATTGGTTGCAAATTTCCATGGGGCTGCATTAGATGTCTATACCGGCGTCTTTACCGTTATCTTTTGGAATTACAGTCAAGACATCAAAATTACGGTATAGACAAGATCATATTAAAGTCAAATTTTGATGCCTGAGGCCTGCCTAGCTGGCCTTTTTGCCCTTTTAATTCTTTCATCACACCAGGCCTAGTGCACTGCCACCCACTTGACTAGGCCTACTTTATCTGGCCTTAAAATCTGGTGCCCTTTTAAAATCCAGACCTGGGAGGGGGTATGGAATTAAATTAGGGCAAAAAGTTTTGTGCATGTGCAAAAAAGTTTTGAACTTGTAGAAATATTTTGCGTGTGTAAAAAAAAAAAAAAAAGTTTTGAACTTGTAGAAATATTTTGTGTGTGTAAAAAAAAAAAAAAAAAAACGTTTTGAGCTTGTAAAATAGTTTAGTGTGTGAGCAAAAAAGTTGAGCTTGAAAAATGGTTTTGTGCGTGTGTAAAAAAATTTTTTGCATGTGCAAAGAAGTTTTGAGCTTGTGAAATAGTTTTGTGCGTGTGTGAAAATTTCCTACCTTCCTGTGTGACAGTGAAGTTGCGGATACGCTCAAATTTCCTACCTTCGCGTGGAACACTTTTGTTTTTTTACAAGCACAAACCAGATTTACGAACCTCAAGTTACGAAACATGACCCTGTTTTTTACTCGTGTAGGGTAGGCTAGCCAATCAGCATGTTGCCCATTGAATAGCTAATCATAATGTTACCCACCGTCACAGTAAGTCAAACTGTCCAATCAGTGGCCAAATGGTTCTGACGCTATTTCTCCCCCATTTCTATGGAGAAATCCATAGCTCATTGATTTCTGTTTTTATTATACTGTAATGTCATTGTAATCATATATTCTAGCAGTGATATGTCTCGGGCAATTGATGTGTGCGCTTTTCACAAACACGGTTCAATTGACTCACGTTACATTAATTAGCTGGTTAGCAAGCTAGCTAGCTACCCTCCTGCAAGTTGGCGAACGTTACGAACAACCACTGTATAAAACTTGATTCCAGTTCATTAAACCTGATTAGATTGCAATCGGTCACCAGAAACTCCCATTCAAGTATCTTGAACATGGTTCGTAATGGTCTGATTAACCTTGTGTTATATCGGAGTCGATCGTAATAACGGACTGTTTCTCAGTTAGCACAAAAAGTGCAAGGAACAATTTGGCTGTTCAAGAAATGGGTAGCTATTGCGATCAAGTCGGCAAGGGCAAACTGGATGCTCAAAACTTCAGTTCTATAAAAACAAAAACTGAGCAATGGGATTCGCAGGTCTCTATATTGTAGCAGCGCGATGCTACCAGTAGGATATGTGTTTCTAGTCTTCCAGCTTACTCCTATGCTGCCTGCGATTCACCACTTGATAGCGATGGCTACCCGTTTCTTGGATAGCTGCTCACCTGCAAGCTGGCGAACAACCGCTGAATAAAGATTGCAAGGAACAATTCGGCTGTTCAAGAAACGGGTCTTTTTATTGCAGCGTGATGCTAACAGTAGGATACCTCTTCCTAGTCTTCTCCCAGCTTACTCCTATGCTGCCAGCGATTCACCCACTTGATAGCGATAGCTACCCGTTTCTTGAGAAGCGGAATTGTTCCCTGCACTTTTTGTGCAGAAAACTGAGAAATAAAATAAACTGACATAATTTTTATACAGCGCTTGTTCGTAATGTTCGCCAGCTTGCAGGAGAGCAGCTGGGTAACCAGCTAATTAGCTTGAGTCAAATAAATGAAACCGTGTTTGTGAAAAGCACACGCATCCATTGCCTCAGACATAGGCCTATCAGAGGTACACTGAAAAGGGAAAAATACATAATGTTGCTAACATCGTGGTGCTACATAAAGAGACGTGTGAAATCCCTAGTTCAATGACTTCCGTTTTTATTGTACTGTAATGTCATTTAACAGTGATATGTCTCAGGAAATGGATGTTTGTTATATTTGAGGCTCTGGCAAAACGGACCATTTTGGAACATATAAATTACTTGTACTTTACAGTATAGAAAAATTATGCAGGGGCATGTTGTAATATAGTTAATTTGGCATTTGGGCCCTTCCCCCAAAATAACATAGTGTGCAAAAATTCCTCACCCTTTACAGCCAGTGCATGTTTGTACAGTAAAGGTGGAGACATGCCTTCTCACACTCAGACTAGAGTTAACAATGAACCTTTCAATGCCTTTGACATGTTTGAATGACCAAAAGATTCATGCAGGAAATATGATACTCCTTTCTTCAGTGCAATTTGCCAAAAACACTGATTACGGTAAAGAGGTATGCTACTTCGTCGTTGCCGTAATTGTTGATTACGGTAAAGACACCTGACCATCTTAAAGTTTGTTGAAAAAAATGAAACCAGCCATAACCCAGCTTTGCCATCTTAATACTGACTAGTACTTTGGAAGGCCTATTTGAAGAATTAAAAAAAAGTGGAATCCCAGAGAAAATTTTTGGTGGACATGTCTTTACCGTAATCATGCTCTTTTCTGTAGAAATGCCCATATGCACATCTGTACTTACATAGTCCGTAACATATACAACCCCAATTCCGTAATAGTTGGGACAAAGTGTAAATTGTGAATAAAATCAAAACGCAATGACTTCCAAATCACACCAGCCAGTATTTTATTCTTTATTTTTATTATTTTATTTTATCCACAAAATGAGCTCATTTCAAATTTCATGGCTGCTACAGGTCCCAAAGAAGTTGGGACAGGGGCCTGTTTACCATGGTGTAGCATCCCCTCTTTTTTTTCTTGGAGGCGTCTGGGCATTGAGGAGACAAGTTTCTTGAGTTTAGCCATTGGAATTTGATCCCACTCTTGTTTAATACAGGCTTTCAGCTGCTGGAGAGTTTTGGGTCTCCTTTGACGGACTTTTCATTTAATTATGCGCCAAATGTTCTCAATCGGTGAAAGATCAGGACTGCAGGCAGGCCAGTTCAGCACACGGACTCTTATACTACGAAGCCATGCTGTTTTAATAGCTGCAATATGTAGTTTTGCATTGTCCTGCTGAAATACACAAGGCCTTCCCTGGAATAGATGTCGTCTGGTGGGGAACATATGTTGCTCTAAAACCTTTATATACCTTTCAGCATTCATGGTGCTTTTTAAAACATGCAAGTGTCCCACACCATATGCACTAATGCATCCCCATACCATCAGAGATGCTGGCTTTTGAAGTGAACGCTGATAACAGGAGGGGTGGTCTTTCTCCTCTTTAGCCCAGAGGACACGACACCCATGATTTCCAACAAGAATGTCAAATTTGGACTCGTCTGACCACAGGACACTTTGCCACTTTGCTAAAGTCCATTTTAAATGAGCTTTGGCCCACAGAACACAGCGGCGCTTCTGGATCATGCTCAACAATGGCTTCCTTTTTGCATGATAGAGTTTTAGGTGGCATCTGTGGATGGCACGGCGGACTGTGTTGACAGACAGTGGTTTCTTGAAGTATTCCTGGGCCCATTTAGTTATGGCAATGACAGAATCATGCCGGCGAGTGATGCAGTGGCGTCTGAGGGCCCGAAGATCACGGGCATCCAGTAAAGGTCTTGGGGTTGTCCCTTACGCACAGAGATTTTTCCTGTTTCTCTGAATCTTTTGATGATGTTCTGCACTGTAGATGATGAGACCTTCGAAGCCTTTGCAATTTGATGTTGAGGAACATTGTTTTTAAAGTATTCCACAATTTTTTACGCAAGCCTTCGCAGGTTGGAGAGCCTCTGGCCATCTTTACTTCTGAGAGACTCCGCCTCTCTAAGACATCCCTTTAATAGCCAATCATGTTACAGACCTAATGCCAGTTATCTTAATTACTTGCTAAATGTTCTTTCAGCTGATTCTCTTATATATTAATTGCTTTTTCAGCCCTTTTTTGCCTGTGTCCCAACTTGTTTGAGACCTGTTGCAGACAGAAAAATTGAAATAAGCTCATTTTGTGGATAAAAATGTAAAATGTTTCAGTTTCAACATTTGAAATGTTATCTGTGTTCTACTGTAAATAACATATTGGCTCATGTGATCTGAAAGTCATTGCACTTTGATTTTATTCACAATTTACACTTCGTCCCAACTATTTCAGAATTGGGGTTTTATATCTATACATGGATCATTCCTCTACATGCACACCTTTACACATTACAAACCTGTGCATACACCATACTTGCACATGTACACCAAACGTGTACATACACACCTTTTCATACACCAACCTGCACATATATTCCTATACTAAGCACCTGTACATACACCATACCTGTATTTACATGCCTGTTCATACTCCATACCTGTACATGTATTCATGTACATACACCAAACCAGTACATATAAACCTGTGAAGACACCACACCTACACATATACAGTACCAGTCAAAAGTTTGGACATGCCCATGTTATTCTTATAATACATGTTAAATAAAGAAATAAAAATTCTTTATTTTGCAAAAAAAGGATCTAATTTTTCAATCAGTCAAACTAACCAGCATTTTTTATCATAATTGCAGAGCATATGTACCGTTGTGTGTATATATTTAAACTAGGGCAGTTATATGGTTACAGTGAGCTTGCAGCTGAGCGGCTATCTAAGTTCCCAAAGATGAGCTGCACTTGTGGTTTGCTTCGCATTGACCTTTTTACCAAAGAAGTCCCAAAACAGCTTGAGTTTAATTCAGTCATGGGAAAATGGAAGGAGCTTATTTGTCTGTTCATTTTGCAAAATATGACTTCTTTGAGAATTACAAAATTTTGGACACTGTTGAAATAAGTAAATTATTCTCTTTTAAGGGGTCTTCAGGGTAAAAATTTCAATTTTTTTTTTCTGAAAATTTCAGTATTTTGATTTTCACATAAAATAAATAAAGGAATGCAGTGAGATGCCAGTAAACACCAAGAATCTATGTTTTTCCTCTGCCTCAATTGTTACTTGTGACTGTAAATGCAAATGACCGAAAATCACAATTTTGACATATTTTCAACCTTGTGGCATTCATAAAATCATTAATATTCACCTGATTGACTTGAAATTTGGTTGTAAAACTTGAAGTTGTATCTGTTGGAGATCTATGAAATGACATAGGATTTTCTAGATGTATACCTATACGTACACCAGATCTGTGCATACACACATTTACATATGCCTAACCTGTACATATTCAATTGTACTTACAAACACACACACATGTGTAGCATGTTAATACTGTTGTGTGTGCACGCAGTAGTGTTAGTTTTGTTTTACTATAATGCTGTTATTTGCTGCAGGGTGATGTTCAGCCAAGGAAGTCTGATGCTGAGCTCAGTAGCATTGAAGCACAGGTTTGTTGAAATAAGTCCATCACATACCCTGAAACCTGACCGGGCAAAATCAGTCTGAAGCTGCGTTTCCACCGAACGCGAAACAAATTTTTCATGTGACCAAATTACATTCAAAGTCAATGCAAAAGCGCAAATAGATGCAAAAAAGAAGCTAGTTCGCGTTGGACGATGCGAATCACAAGAGAGACGTGACGCGACGCGACGTGGATGGCGTGCACGAACAGCGCAAATGCAGGAAATTCGCAATTCGCCTTAAGCTAAAGTATTCTTCCGCAAAAAATTCACGCAAGAAGAGCAGTGTTCTGAATACCATCATTGCTACTAGCAACAACATTGTTTAGCTAGGTTACCTAACTTCATATGCAAACTGCAGTTAGCTGCATTGCTGGAGATAATGGGAATGCTAGCTACCCAGCTAGCGAGCGAGCTGTGTCAAATAACCTATTTTACAGTTTCACAAAAAAAATTGTAGTCTAGCTCTATATCGGATATGACATCATCAGTCTTGTGAATTTGTTTATTCTCAAGCAGGCATAAAGCAAAATATTTGTCACGTTAGCATAGCAACAATAGCGCCCCCATCATGTGATTTTTGAAGATTGCAGGAAGTACTGCCCCTAGAGTGTAAACAAGGTTCAAGTGGCATTGCTATTGGTCAGCGGTGTAAATTTGTGTGTCAATCCTCTACCAAGTTGTTCTCCCAAAGAAATGAATGTGATCTTGGCGTGAACAGGGCGGAAAATCTTCATAGCAAAAAATAAAAATTATCCTGCGCTCAAACTCCCACGATTAAAGGGAGGAGAAATTTGGTTCCGCGTTTGGTGGAAACACGGCTTTAGGGTGAGGTTAGACTAAAAGGATGGGGTTAGAGAAAGAAAGTAGGGTTTTTATGTTATGTCGGAGTGAAAGGGGTGGGATTTTGAGTGGAGTCAGAGTGGAAGGGGTGGGATTTTGGGTGGGATCAGAGTAAAGGGTCAGAGTGATGAGGATGGAGTTTAGGCTGGGGACAGTAACAGTGCCCCCTGTGGTGGTTGAAGCTGGAGGAGCAGCGGCGATGGCTGGAGCAGGAGGAGGAGCGGGTGCTGCAGCAGAGGCGGGGCCTGGAGGAGCTGAAGGAGGAGCTTCAGCGAAGGGAGGAGCTGGTGGCACAAAGGGAAGCTCTGTCTCAGGAGAGGAGTCAGATACACCTGAAAAAGCTACGCTCCAGCCAGGTACCTGTGTGTGTGTGTGTGTGTGTGTGTGTGTGTGTGTGTGTGTGTGTGTGTGTGTGTGTGTGTGTGTGTGTGTGTGTGTGCACGCGCTCTTGTGGATCTGTGTGTGTGTGTGTGTGTGTGTGTGTGTGTGTGTGTGTGCACGCGCTCCTGTGGATCTGTGTGTGTGTGTGCGTGTGTATGTGCGAGTATGTGTGTGTGTGTGTGTGTGTGTGTGTGCGTGTGTGCGTGCGCACACGCTCTTGTGGATTTGTGTGTGTGTGTGCGTGTGTATGTGCATGCGCTCTTGTGGATCTGTGTTTGTGTAACCCTGTGTGTGTGTGTTTGAGGTGCTGGAACGGGACCTGCTCACCCTCTCTGCTCGTCTCAGTGCGGTGGATGAGGAGCTGCAGCAGGGTGGAGGAGCTGCTCTAGAGCGCCTCCGTGAGGAGAGAGAGCAGCTGTGCAGGAGGCGAGACGTCTTGGACCATCGGCTCAGAGACGGCAGCGTTCTCACCCCTGAGGTGTGGCCCAGTCTATTACAGCAGTGATTATTATTATTATTATTATTATTATTATTAATAATACTGTTATGATCAGTGTCATAATGAAGGATTCACTAATGTATTTCATGATTTATATGTAAATGACTCTCTCCACAATGCTTACAAAAATTTTTGTCTGTTCACAATCCTATGACATAACACCCTCCATCTTACAAAGGTTATTCACAACCGCATTACATCACACCGTTTTTCCTGCATGCGCTAGATCTAACGAATATGCACAGATTGCTATACCTATTTCACCAACCGCAATGGATCTTGAGGGGGTGGTCCAAATCGCAAACGCTTGATTGCAGTTGTTGTCGCCGAGGGTGGCGCAACCAGTTATTAGGTTTAGGGGTCAATTACTTTTTCACATAGGGCAAGGTAGGTTTGGATAGTTTTTTTCCCTTTGTAAATGAAATTAGCATTTAAAAACTGCATTTTGTATTTACTCGGGTTATCTTTGTCTAATATTAAAATTTGATGATCTGAAACATTTAAGTGTGACAGATATGCAAAAAAATAAGAAATCAGGAAGGGGGCAAATACTTTTTCACAGCCCTGTATATCATGTCTATACACCAGAGGTCTGATGTAGGGTTGCAGTACTGGTACTGAAGTTGACCCAGCCTCTTTAGATAGATTGCTGTTCTTTTAATCATGCCCACTTGCAGCTGTCGCGTAACACATGCATTTTTTTACATTTACACAGAGGAGCTGCTCTGGCTGACGGATTGCAGAAGAGGTTGCGGAAGTCTTTGCGTGTGTCGCATATGATAGAGAAAACTGGGCCCTCTTATAAAGGCTATTCATAACAGTAACAGTGATGGAGATTGCGGGATTTATGAAGGGGGAAGTGTTTGGAGTGGGGGAGAGTGAAAGTCAGTTTTTGGGAGTTTTGATTGGAAAGCTGAGGAAAGATGGTAGAGTTTTTTATTATTTGGAGAGAGTTTAGTGGAATTTAAATTTGAGGATGGATTTCCTTTGGGTGGAGCTTAGACTGGGGGAGGTGTTCAGATAGGGTAGAGATTTGCTTGGGAGAGGGGTTTTATGGGGTGGGGTTCAGATTGGGGGAGGGGTTTTGATTGGGAGAAGGGTAATGGCTCTGTCGCTGTGCAGGAGGAGCACATGCTGTTCCAGGTGGAGGAGGGAATCGAGGTGCTGGACGCTGTGGTGGAGTATAAAAACCTCTCCATCCACAGCCGAGAGCGAGACTCCGCTGCTCCCACTACTGACACAGACATGATGGACAGACTCAGCTCCCTGCCCTCCCCTCACATTAAAGCCCTGCTGCTCAACTACTTCAACAAGGTCTGATCTCCCAGCCTGCGATACTCCCCACTTCCATTCAGTCATCGTGTGGCATTTTACTTTACTGCACCACTGTTATTCCTAGACTTTCTTTCTCCTCCTCTTCCTCTCTCTTTCTGCCTCTCTTACTCCCCTAACCCTCTTTCTCTCCCTGTTTTCTCTATTACTCTCTCCCTCCCACTCTCCCTTTCTCTGTCACTTTGACTCTCTGTCTCCTTCCCTTTCTGTCACCCTTTCTCTCGCTCCCCCCCCCCCTCCCTACATCGCCCCCTCTCTCTTTCTCTTTCTCTCTCTCTCCTCCCTCACCCCTGGCTCCCTCTCCTTTTGCGCCCTGTCACCTTGCCCCCCCACTCTCTCTCTGTCTCCCCCTCCTATTCTGCTTTCTCTCTCTCGCTCCCTTCTCTCTCTCTCTCTCTCTCTCTCAGGTGGTGACGCTGCGTGAGGAGGACAGGAGGCTGCGTTTGCAGTGTGAGGAGCAGCAGTTGCAGCTGCAGGAGCAGGGGGGCGTGGCCCGGGAGCTGGAGGCCGCTCTGCAGCGCCTCACGGTGGCCACAGACCGCAGAATCACCGAGCAGCAGAGACAGCATCAGCAGAGCCTGCAGAAGGTTCTGCAGGAGCTCAGAGGTGAGCAGCCGCACTGTGCCTCATGCGTTTGTGCTGTTAGGACGAGGGCCTGTGTGACAAGCTGGCAGTACCATATCCGCGTGATGGGAGCAACAATTTTAGAGCACTGATCAAATTCACCAGCATGTTGCTGTCATCCAAGTGAGTTAGCAAACGTAAGCTGTAATTAATTAATAGCTGCAAAATACAAGTTAGTTTGCTAGGTATTGAGAAAAAGTGTATTTATAAGCAAACTTTTGCCTACCTTGTGACGAATCACAAATTTGCTGTTCCATTCCATTCCCTGGCCCTAAGGTGTTAAATTTTATCTTCCTTTGCTTACAAAGAACAGTTTCACTGGCTCATGAATTTGACAGCTACTAGTTTGAAAATTTGATTTGCACTCGCAAATGTTAGCTGTGCTGCACGCTCGTCACACAGGTCAGTCCTCGCACTTGCAATGAAAGGCATGATTGAAAGGCTTTGGTGTCTGTGTGTGGTGTTAGTGGTGACTGTTGGTTTGGCTGTGGCAGAGGCCCGGGGTGAGGGGGCGGAGCAGAGTGTGAGGTCCAGTGATGGGCGGGTCCAGGAGCTGGAGAAGGAGCTGTTTTTCTACAAAAGCACCAGCCGGCAGCTGAGGAGGAAACTGCGGGAGCTAAACCCCGCCCTCAGCATAGAGGCACCATCCAGCAGGGGGCGGGGCCATGAGAGCACAGAGAACTCGTTGAGCAGCAGCGTGCAGGTGGAGAAAACTCCGCCTGGTAGCTCTCAGGACAGAAGACGATTGGGGGAGGAGGCAGGGAGGAGGCGGGGCAGTGGGAGGGGAGAACCAGAGCCAGTGAGACTTTCTCACCCCTCCAGGCAGCAGGTCCGTCGCTCCAGCCACCTGTCCTTCCAGGAAGACTCAATAGAAGCATCTCGTCACCAGGGACAATGATTCGGTAATGGATCCAGTCACTCAGATCTTACTGGTTCACGCTTATGACGTGACTCTGAACATTGGCTCATGCTCTGATACTCTGACTGTGAATAATGACTCCTGCTTTTATGCTGTCAGTCTGGGAAGAATTACAACGCCTGGCAAAAAATTTTTGGAATTAGTACTCTTAGAGGATGTCTATCCAAATTTTTTTCTTCATAGCAAAAAAAAAAAAAAATTGAATGTATGATACAAAACAATATTTGTTTATTAGCTTAACATTCAGGCCTCATGAAACACACCTCAAACAAGTTAGATTTAATTATTTCTATGGCGTCTTTTTAGCTCATCTGGACCAGAGGTCCTATGGGCTTATGTCACAGCCTGCTTGTCGTTTGTCAGTCATTGTTCGTCCATAAACATCATCTTCTCCAAAGCTGTCAGGCGGATCAACTTGAAACTTCAGACACATTCCTATCCATGAGGACACCAAAGTTTGTTTGAGGCATTCTGAACCAATTTCAGTTATGGCCACGAGGCAGACATCTTTAAAATGCCTATTTCTGCTGTATCTAAGGCATTTTTGCACTGATCAGGCTGAAATACAGGTTTTGTCTTGCAGTGCATTTCGATCTTGATTTGACCTTCGTCATCATGCCGTGCCAATAAGTGCTTCTGCAAACATCTTCTTCTAAACCATCAAGCCGATGAAGCTGAAACTTGGCATAAATGTGGTCCCTGGAGATTTATTGTCCAGATGAGCTACAGTGCCCGTAGCACTATTTTTTTCATAGTCCAGTAGAGAAAAAATTATGAAATCATCAACAAAAATATAATAATTTGTACTTTGTTGCTCCTCCTCGGGCTTTTATAATGGCCTGAATTCTTTGAGGCATGGCCTTCACTAATGAAAAACAATATTCTCCATCAAGCTGGCACCAACTTACTCTAATAGCAGTCGGCCGATCAGCTTTGCAAGATGGTACGGTTTCATGGAACATTTTTGTAAATTTCCTCCATGAATTTTCGTTGGATTGAGATCCGGACTGTTTGCTGGCCATGTCATTGAGTTGATATGCCTTTCCTGAAGAAAAACTTTTATACTTTTAGTTCTGTGGAACGATGCGTAGTTATCCTGAAAAATAGTGGCAAAGCCACTGCGTCCGTTTTGCCAGTCATGGCCAAAATGGAACTTGGCCTACATTTTCATCCCATATACACACATATGAAACTTGAAAACGATCTGTGAAAAACTGAAGGCGCTAGAGCGCTGACAAGGCAAAAAGTTTACAGATGCACGGACCCATGACAGACCACCACGATGGCATCTAACCACAGCATAAGCCTGATTGGCCTAGAGGCCAAGTGGGTTAAAAATGACCTCTTCATCATCAAACCTAATTGCTTTTCATAGAATCAGAAAATGGTCCAAAATTTCAATGTATTGACTGCTGAGGTAATGGTTGCCATTTCCTCTGGTCCTTTACTTCAATTACTGGACATTGTACCCCATAACATAAATGAATGGGGACATTTGCTTGTTTTCTTCAAGCAGTCATCTTTCTTACTGTATGTTTCACTGGAACGACATGAGACAAAAGTTCTAACATCATCGCCTTGGCAAATGCAGATTCATGATTCATTACTGAATCACGTTTATCCAATCATCCACAATCCGCGATTGCTTCTCTTTAGCCCACTGTAGCCTTGCTTTCTTCTGTTTAGGTGATAGTGCTGGTTTTTGTTCAGCTTTTCTGCATGTAAATCCGATTTATTTATTTTTTACAGTTCTGTCACAAACATTGACCCCTGTTTCTGCCCATTTGTTTTTCACTTGTTTTGTTATGCATTTTCTATTTTCATGGCATATTGGTTTGAGTTTTCTGTCCTGACACATTGACGTCCTCCGTGGTCTACCTACGTTTTTTTTTTAACAACCCTTCGATTCTGTTTATACTTGCACCAAATTTTAGACACAGCTGACTGGAAAAACCAACATTATTTGCCACTTTCCATGTTGAATTTCCCTCTTAGAGCAGTTTTATCATTTTTACCATTGTTTCAACTGCCAGCTCTCTTGTTGGTGGCATGGTTCCACTCCATTAGCGAAGTCCAACGCCTTGTTAAAGTCTGCAGGCACTCTCTTTTAACTGTAGGCTTATTTGCATATTCAGATTTGTGCTGGTATCTCTTTTAGTAATGCCAATTACAAGGGGATTCCATATTTTTTTACTCAACATTGAGTGATTCCATATTGTTTTCCTCTACTTGATCATGAAGAAAAATGTCATTAATAAAGATAACATAATCAAATTTGTTTTAAGTGTGTTCCATGAGGCCTTATTGTAAGCTAATAAACTAAAATTGTTTTGCGTCATGTTGGTTATATGTTTATTTGCCATGAAGTAAAGAGGCTGGTTGTAATTATGCTCTTTTTACCACGGCTATGGGAACAATGACTCCTGCTCTTCTGCTGTAACTCTGTGAACGTTGACTCATGCTCTTAGTCACTCTGTGCACTCAATATTACGTCCAAAAAGTTGACCGAGATTACAGCAATTTGGGACTACAATGGTTACTTATATAATAGGGCTTGTCCGGAATCTGAGTTTTCGTAAGGCGGTTGGGCTGTTACTCTGCTTGGTGGCACATTGTGTGTGTAATGCTGATTTGCTGTCATCCAGCTATTGTTCTTTGGGTTAACTTATGGGATGTAACAGCAGTGACCCCTGCTCTTAATGTGTATTACAACATGGTTATGCACATGTGCACAGATATATGCCACCAATGGAACTGGCCTCCGCCACATTCAGCTTGGCGCACTTACTGTATATTTCTGCCATCTGTGTGTGTTTCATTTGTCCATCAATGAGGTCAGACCCTCTCACTGAAGGTCGCACAGGCCGTTCTCACTTACATCAGTGCCACTAACTTCTGACCCCTGCCCCTGAATCTGAGTGGTCTGGAGTCTGACCAATTAGACGCGCACTTGATTTGAGAAACACAGCTCGCTGCCATCCACCTCGAACTCGTTCGCTCTAACACTGATTTCCTTGAGTCATGTTTCATCATTGTGTTTTTGGGAGTCTCTGAATGTTTTAAATGCCTTGTCTGATCGATTCTTTATTGCCTTGTCTTCATGTCTTCAGTTTTGTTACATATTTTATAGGCAAGAAATGATCTCATATTTTTGGAATTACATTTGTTTTCTATTTAATGTTTATCTATCAATTTTGTAGAAACTTTTATTCAATATAACTGTCATGTAATCCTTTGTACAGAATAGTTTTTTATAAACTTATTTATAATCCTGAAGTTTTTCTGCAGTTTTTTTTTGTCCTTGATGAGTCATCACTGTCCTCAGTTGGAGTGTCCTATAAAACACTTTTTTGTTGAAAGATCAATAATATTAAAGGTTGCATGCATCTGAATCACAATTGTGAGTGTATTTTCAGTTCACTTTTATTTGTAATGGTACTTCTGACAGAAGAACTGTCCTAAAGACGCTTTACGGAATAGCACTAAGGCAGACTCCTGGCCTAAGTCCCTAAAATGGCATGTGAAGCTTAAATAAAAAACTCCCTCTTGGGTGATAAATCCTCTAGCTGTGGTCAGAAAAAACTCCTCGGTGGAAAGAAATCTCAGGAGGAACCTGGCTACAGTGGAGAGGCCCATCCTCTGCTGACTGGGTAACTGAATGTTAATAAGTCTTAGTCATACAAGTATACTGAAGTCCATTAGAAGCCAGTGATACAAATGAATATGATTTTACATGCGACTATGATTCAACTGTGAAAGTAATCATAAAAATAAAAGGTGAAGTGGTGAAGATGGCGTTGGCCGTTGCTGGGGCTGTGTTGGTGCTTCCGCAGTCCATGTCTGCCCATTATTGCAGTATTTCATTGTATGAGTTGCTGAAGCAGTGCTGCCACCTGATCTTAAAGAGAGTCCATTCAAATGTAAGAGCATGGATGAATAGGAGGGTAAAGCAATAAAAGCAAATGCTGAAATGACTGATCCGAGCTGCAAATCAGATAGACACAGAAAAATGATATTTGATCGTCAGGATGGAAAGGGATTGGCTGAGGTCACAAGAGATACGCGAGTGGCTTGACGGATGATTTACTGAAAGGATTATTTTGAAAAGGCTGTGATTTTTTATTTCTTGATGTAGACAACAAAAAAGGAGCACAGGGAGGATGGGATTAAACACCTGTGTCCAAATTATTGACACTTCCTGTCTTAAGTCCTCGGTTCAGATCTGAAAAGTTAAGATGGGATTTTTCACATTCATTTTATAGAAGTCAATTAACTTATTTTAAGATTGCTATCTTATCTTGCAACGTATAATCTCCAGTTAGGATTTCTCAAACTACTTCATTGCAATTATTAAATCTGTTATTAAGCGACTGATGACACACCTGCAGCAGTTTTAAGGACTTGACAGGAAGAAATGGTAATTACCTGGATGCAACTCCAATCCTATAAATACATGCACAGCCCTACAATGGGCATCATTATTGATTTACCATCAGATCTGGCCCAAACAAATTTGGTGCCCACGGCAAGATTTTTGCTGTTCATACACTAATACAGACACTATATAGCTTAATGTCTCAGATTTTTTTTTTCTTTTAATATCACGGATGCTGCATGCTGAGTAACAAACTATTTCAGCCCTTTAGCTGAAAGATATGAAAAGCGTAAGCTGGTCTTCCACGGTCAATAAACATTATGGAAGAAGGATACCTTCTCTGATAATTGGCGGTTGGCAAACCAGCTTGCAGTCTTCATATCCGTCGGCTAATGCGCTAAAATAGCGCTTTGAATCCTCAAATTTCTATAGAAAATCTTAAATATAAAAAACATAATTCCAGAGTTACTAAAAATTTGAATACACTGCAAAAACGATGGCGAATTAACAAGAATGGAGGTAGATTTTGACTTGCAGTCGCGCGGATTCATTTCGTTCAAAGTTGTGAGCATGCGCAGTAATCGTGACACAGCTCTTCTAGATAACTTGTCCAAACAGAACAGTCTGAATTTCCTTTGTGTGGTTTTTGTCTTTTTCGGTATCCGTAGTTTTAGTGCGACTTTGTTGTGAGTAAGTGCGGTCCACTGAAGACGCTGTAACAGGTTCATTTCAGTCTAAAATATTATTTTACATGTCCTTAAATTGCTGGAGGTCTATGTCACATAGTTTATGTTAGAGCAGACTCCTGATGTTTGCTATTTAAAATGTACCCGTAGTTTTTCGGACTATTCTGAAATACTTGTCAGTACCTGCTAGCTATAGCCAGCCAGCCTGGAATCTTCAGCGTTAGCTGACATTTTCCCGAAAATCGACGATGAATTCAAAGGGCTATAAATGAAAGTGTTTTCTGGTTTATTGCTTCTGCAGTAAATATTCGGAAGTCGTCCGCTTTATATGTCTGGCAAAGGTCTTTTGATAAATTTTATTTGAAACCAGAATTGGCGTCATTCTTTTAAGTTTGCTTGATGTCTCCTGTATCGGCTTGGTATAGCTTGCTAGCTGTGAAGCTGCTTTCACACTGGACGCGAAACGAATTTTTCGCACGACAGATTACATTCAAAGTTAATGCAAAGACGTCTTTGCATTGACTGTGAATGTAATTTGTCGTGCGAAAAATTCGTTTCACGTCCAGTGTGAAAGCGGCTTAAGGTTGGCTTTTACCTGAAGACCGTCCTTAAGTGGCGTTGGAGAAGTGACTTGCAGTGCGTAAGTTCGTGTAAGGTGAATAGTTGGGTAGCCAGCGAGAAATTATGGATGAAGAATAAATGTTACTCCGATTGAATTGAATGATTCGACAGTTTTCTGATGTATATGCACGCACCTCTAAATGTATTGGGGGTAGGGCTAATCTGCTGAAAACATTCTGCTGAAAAACTACAGCCATCTTCATCAGTGCTGTCCTTCATAATTTCTTTATTTCTTAATATATTGTGACTAAATTTTCACCTGTTATTCTTGAGATGTATATCTGTCAATAAGAAATTATGAAGGAAAGTATAGATGGTTGTAATATTTTAGCAGAATGTTTTCAGCAGATTAGCCCTACCCATGTATTGGCAATTCTTACTGAACAGCTTGATGTCAACTTGGTCTGGTCTGTAGCTAGCAAGATATCTTAGCTAGTTACTTACTTTCAGCTTGTAGCTACGTTTGCCTAATATGGAATTACGATTGAGCCAATACTCACCACATCATCTGAGGGTAAATCTGTTAAACTGTCTGAAATCTGACATGAAGCAGTATAGTTTTGTATCTGACGATTGTCTTTGAGCTCCTTATTAGTTGGGTAGTTTTTGTAATTTCACATAACTGTTACCCAACTTTCTCCTACCAAGACAAGGAGAAGTGATGCTACTTTCGTCCTTGTACGCATTTTGTTTGGTTTTGTTCAGCAGTCTTGTCTGATGTTTCGGTGCAGGTGTTGGCCAAATTTCCATTGTCACTCAGTATTTGTTGACCCAAGTGACGCTGTCCTGTAGTGATGGAACTAGTGCATATATCATTTATATCAAACGACCTTTTCAGTTGCTGCAGAGTCCAAAGTTAATGCTTCGTAGCAAATTGATGGCCTTTTTCCGATGAGCCTCATTGATAAGTGGTTTTCCTAAGGCTACACGCTGTTATGTCCCAAATCCCGTGTTCTCTTCGCATTGTGCTCCTGGAAATGGTCTTACTTTCACTATTAAACATAGCCGTGAGTTCTTATGGTGGTGTTTTTTTTTTTTTTAAAAAACGATTTGATTTCACCAAACTTTTTAGTGATCTCTGATCATGATCATTCAAAAAATTTTTCCGTTCTTATTTCTTCCTCGATGATGTGTCACCACTATCCTTCCAGGTGTTAATAATGCATCGAGCAGTTCTTAACCAAATTTTTGTGGTTTCAGGTATCTCCTTAGTTCTTTTCTTTGCTTAATGCAGGCCAATAATTTGACCCTTCAGAAGCAGAGTTACATCTTTTCCACAACCATTGGATATGTCTTCTGACTTGGTTTAAGAAATAAGAAGCTAGTCACTGCATCAGTTGGGGTTAAATAGCTTGTTGCCAGCTGAACAGTATTAGTCACTGCAGGTTATCCAAAGCTCTTAACTATTTGCTTATTTAAATTCAGTTTGTGACTTTTTTTTTTGGCCAGGCAGCGTACAATAGTCATAGCCCGACTTTCTCCGAAATGAAAACTTTTACTATTCTAGTTCTGTAAGAAAATTTAGTGCGTAGTTCTTCCATATTTTCAATTAAGCAGGATTGTAGATGCAGGATTTTTACTGGTAACAAACTATATTTACATTATGGTATTGATTGTATTACTTAAACAACCCGAGTACTTGTTCCAACATTGTAAGATCACAGAATCTGTTTGGTTACCTAGTGAATATGATGCAAAATCTGTTCTTGCTAGCTCATGTTAGTTACTCTGCATGATCTTAGTTTCAAAATGCCTGCTTTTGAGGTGGCAGTTAGATGATGGATAAACAGAACTATTTATTCAAGGGCAGTGATGAATACCAAGTAAAACATAACATGTCTCACTAGCTAGAAACTTTTTTCTTGACTCCATTTCCTGCTGTGTGCAACCTGAGTTTAAAGTCTTGGTGTAACATTTTTTTTTCTTTGCCTCTGCAATCTGCGGGTGGGACGGCAGCCAATAAAGCGATGACGTCGGAAGTTTTGTCCATGAGGACCACAGCCTCGCGCTTCGCGCTCCTGCAGGTGGATTCTGATTCGGACTCAGAATCTGGAAAGGCCAAGAACAGTCAGCAGTCTGGGCCACGTGCCGGAAAATCTGCCGCCGGCAAAACAAACGCGAATAACGATAAGAAGAAGGAGAAAAAGAGGAGGAGGAAGGAGCAGCAGCAGAGTGAGGCAAACGAGGTAAACACACACACACATACACACACACACTCTCTGAACTAAGTGGACGAATGATGCAAATCAATAAAATATGCCTTTGCCTTGCTTGTGGGATTGTGTGTAGTTATGTTCTCTGTTACTGATTCCTTTGTAATTCATTAGCCAGCTACGGTTAAAGACCGTTAAAGAACATGTCAAATCCATGCAGTTAAGAAGCCTGGCTTTTAAGAAGCTTCCCCAGAAGTCCTGTATCCCACAAACGACCGCAGTACCTCTCTCAGCCACTGGTGACCAGGCAGTGCCTCAGGAGGGCTGGCAACAATGGAAACAGAGAGATGAACAGGTAGGAGACGACCCAGGATCTGCTCCAGGCTGTCCTGCAGTGAATAAGAGTCCGCATGATGTGCTGTGTGTGTGTGTGTGTGTGTGTGTGCGCGCGTCGCTTGTGGGAAGGTTTGTCACATATGTGTACGAACATGAGTAGGTTGTGTTGTGTGGGTGTTTGAGATTTGCTGTGGCTTAGTAAATGTGTGTGACGAAGTATGTTTGGAAGTTATGCTGTTTGGAAGTATGTGTGTGAGGTGCAGTAATTGTAGTTGTTAAGTACAGCATGTGTGTGTGTGTGAAATAAGGAAAATTTGTAATAAGCAGTTGTGGGTGTGATTTGTAATGATTGTGAGAAATTTACTGCAAGTGTGTGTTGTTTACTGTAAATAAGTGTGCATCTGTAGTGTTCAGTGAGTGTGTGTTTTTGCTCTCAGTTAACCAGTGAGATGTACGAGGCGGATCTGGAGAAGGCCTTAATGCTGAGCAAACTGGAGTACGAGGAACATAAGCAGGTACTGACTGCTCTGTGACCCAAAACCTGGGCTTTGCATTTTGTGATTGTCTCTGTCCTGCTGTCTGTGTGTCGCTGCACTGTGGTCAGTGTGTCCCTTCTGCAGTCTGTGTGTCTCTGTGCTGCGGTCTGTATGTCTGTGCTGCAGTCTATATGTCTCTGTGCTGTGGTCTGTCTCTCTGTGGCGCAGTCGGTGTGTCTCTGTGCTGCAGTATGTGTTTCTCTGTGCTGCAGTCTGTTTCTCTGTGCTGCAGTATGTGTTTCGCTGTGCTGCAGTATGTGTTTCGCTGTGCTGCAGTATGCGTTTCTCTGTGCTGCAGTATGTGTTTCTCTGTGCTGCAGTATGTGTTTCTCTGTGCTGCTGTCTGTTTCTCTGTGCTGCATTATGCGTTTCTCTGTGCTGCAGTCTGTGTTTCTCTGTGATGCAGTCTGTTTCTCTCTGTGATGCAGTCTGTTTCTCTCTGTGATGCAGTCTGTTTCTCTCTGTGATGCAGTCTGTTTCTCTCTGTGCTGCAGTCTGTTTCTCTGTGCTGCCGTTTGTGTGTCTGGCTGCGGTCTTTGTGTCTCGGCTGCAATCTCTTTGTCTCTGCGCTGCGGTCTGTGCGTCTCTGCTGTGGTCTGTGTATTCTGTTGCGGCAGTCTTGTTCGTCTGTGTGGCAGTACTCATCTCTGCTGCAATCTCATGCAGTTTGCGTGTCTGCTACAATCTGTGTGGCTGCTTCCATCCGTGTGCCTGTGCTGCAGTCTCGATGTCTGTGCTGCAGTCTCTATGAGTCTGTGCTGAAGTCTCTGTGTTAATATGCTGCTGTCTGTGTCGCTGTGGTGCAGTCTGTAGGCTGTTGTCATGTTCCTTTTTGAGTATAAAAAGGTTTTAATGAGCCAGAGGCTGTCTTCTCAAATAATCTTATCTTGGTGCTGACAGTATTCCTAAGTGATGCAAAAAATTTCTAAGAGTCGCCTCTTTATCGTGATTCGCTAAGGTGCTGAGAGCAACTTTCTACGGACTTGAGTGAACACCCAAGTTAAGAGTAGGGGTGTGTGGGTGACCTTTTTGCAAAGGATAACGTTGTGTTTCATGTATTCACTTATCCACCATGTCCACAGAGATTGATTGATTGGGGGGCTGATGTGAGTCCGACTACTGCAGGTCAGACCTATTCATTCATCATCAGGAAATTTCTACAGTAAAGTGCTTGTAAATGATGTCTCACATTGAATTGAAGACTTTCCTCGAAACCTTAGGCTTCCTTCAAACTACAGAACAATTGTTTTGCAAATAATTGTTAAAGAAAAGCGAATTGTACACAGAACTTTTGTTACTGCGTGCCGCAACTCGTCAGTGAGAGGGCAGTAATAATAAAGAGAGTTTGGATCAGGCATGGCATTACCAGCAAAAGACGCGTCGAATGAGATGCGTTTCCACATAAATACCTCTTTTCTGCTGCTTATGTGATTCGGCGAAGAGTGTGAGAAACACAGAAACAACGGTATTCAGTGCTGTCGCAAGGGCAGAGATTATACAAGAGGCAAACATTTGCCACAATTTGCTAGGTTTCACAAATTTTGTGACTGGACTTGAAATATGTAAATTGTTTCGAGGTGCATATTAAACATAATCTTAATCACAGATGAAAGACTGCTTCATGTCTGGCGTCATTTATTGATTTGTTTTTGTTATTCAAACAATTGCTTTTTTAGGGGGAAGGCTCAGCACCAAAGCCTTTCACCAGTCGCCTGTTTGATGTGCGACATCCTACTGCACCTGGTAGTTCAGCGATGGCCATAAAATTGGCTTTGTGCCGTTGAAGTTGGTGATTTTCTAAAGGAAACTTGAAGCTATTAATAGTGTGGGGTCTGGAGAGTGCATTGACGTTTTGGTTAATGATCCTACTCGCGAATGCCTGAGATGTCCCCAGTTTGTCTGTGCTTCATTGTTGCATTTTTGCCCGTGGCCATATCGCAAAGTGCTCCGAACTTTTGAGGTGCGGATTTATAAGATTGTTTCGGTTTGTTTGTGAAGTGGTAGCGTCCCGAACTAAGTCCACCACAATCATTATACTGTGTTTATCACTCGATATTATTTTTTTGATAAATGCTCTCCTGATGACGAAGCTGGTTCTTGGCAGTAGCTATGAGGAGTTTTCTCTGACTTTGCTCTTTGCGACTTCGGAGTCCTCTTGACTACTCTTGGCAACTGGCAGACTTCAGAGCAACTTTAAGCTCTAGAAGTATGTTTGCATTAGTCTTAGAGGAACATGAAGAGTGATACCACCATTTTTTTTTTAGTTACTCCTAAATCGGCCAGTTAGGAGCTACTTTTAGGCTTAAGTTCTTTGTGAATACGGCCCAATGTTCTGTCTTCCTCTTGGATTTTTAATGTCGTGGTGTTTACATGGATGGCATCAGATAAAGCAGCTGGCCCTTTCCCTCACAGGTTCAGGACAGTGTGGAGCCCACTTCACCTGCAGCCAAAGGAAGCAAGAAAGAGAAGCGAAAGAACCAGCAGGGCAAAGAGCGGCAGCGAGTCACAGTGTCCCTCAAAGACTTCCACACAGAGGGCCACGTCGGTAAGCAGAATCATGTACACACAGCACCAGTACAGTGCAAATATAGCACCGGGGCAACCTCACATGGCCACGATAGTTGCACAGCACAAACACAGTGCCATTACAAGCATATACCACCTCTAAGTCTTTACAGCTGTAGTCACCAACCCTGCTCCTGGAGATCTACTGTCCTTGAGGTTTTCACTCCTTCTGTAATTTGTCACATATTGCACAGCTCAATGCAGAACTCCAGCTATTGAAAGAGGTGTGCTGTGTTGGGGTTCCAGCGAAAATTGACAAGACAATCGATCTTCAGGAATAGGGCTGGTGACCACTGCTTTGCAGCTCCAGTGCTGTGCCATCACACCCGGCACCACCAGATATGTGCCCTGCGCTGCATCAATGCTCAGACGCCCATGTATCTTCCCATCAGTTGCGCAACCAGGGCAAACATTCAGCTCAGGCGTAGCACCATAGCCAGTGTGCAGCAGCAATAAAGTTCAGTGGTGCCCGTACAGCATCAAAACTGCCACTGCGACCTAAACACCTTTACTGCACCGTGGCAACCATGCTACGAAAAAACGTTGCCACAGCAACGAGACACCAGGAATGTAGCACCACAGCGTGCAGGTCGACCAAATGGCACTAACACATTGCCATGGAAACCAGCATGCATCAGTTAATCATGACCGCTATGATACAGAAGTAATGCACTGCTATGGCAACGGAACATTCCGGCCCATCCCCGTGGAAAGAAGGGCCATCTAAGTACATGGATCAGTACTGGATTATTTAATTTCTCTCTTCTTTCAGACGGGCTGAACAAGAAGCAGGAGAAAGAGGTGAGGAGCTGTAGCTGAATGCAGAGACTCTGCTCTCTGACTGAGCTGCGCCAACTTCCCTTTCTTAATTGAACCTGTGTCCAACGGGGGCTTTTTCACTGCAACGGCTTGCACCTGTCTCAGTGTGCTGCTGTGATTCCTGCTACAGGAGCCCAAAACAATCAGTCCTGCTCTTCACGATGACCGGTTTTTTAACAAGCTGGAGGATGATGTCAGCAAGATCGTTCTGCGGGAGAAGCGGCGAGAACAGTACAGCAACAGCAGTGGTCTGGAAGTGAGCACATCTACAGAGCACGAACCGGTGAGTTTAAAAACTCATATCGAGGTCAAACCGGGGAATTTATTTCCACCCACAGAGCACAAACCATTTAGTTTAACAACACATATAGCGCAAACCTGTGAGTTTAACAACACCTATAGGGCGTAAACAGGTGAGTTGAACAATGCACTTGGAGCACAACCCAGTGAGTTTAACAAGGCCTATGGAACACAAACCAGTCAGTGTAACAACACGTATAGAGCAGGAACTGGTTACTTTAATAACTTGTATAGAGCACTAACTGGTGCGTTTAACAGCGCACATAGACCACAAACAGGTGAGTTTAACAACACATGAGCAACGAACTAGTGATTTTTACACCGCTTATAGAGCACAAACCTGAGAGTTTAATAAGCATTGAGCAGGAACCGGTTAGTAACCTGTAAAGAGCACAACCCGGTGAGCTTAACAACACCTATAGAGCACGAACCAGTGAGTTTTACAACATGCATAGAGCATGAACCTGTGAATTTAACAACATGTATAGAGCACAGACCGGTGATTTTAACAACACTTATAGAGCAAGGCTCGGTGAGTTTAACAACATGTACAGTGCAGAAACTGGTGAGTTTTACAACAGGTATTGCGCATAAACCAGTGATTGTAACAACACATAGAGCACGGTCCAGGGAATTTAACAACTCACAGAGCGCTAACTGACGAGTTTTACAGCGGGTATTGAGCGCAGACGGGTGAGTGTACAGAGAATGGACTCGTGAGTTTTGCAACGTGTAAAAAAATGGATTGTTGAGTTTAGCAACATGTAAACAGAATGGACTGGTGAGTTTGAAAACACGGTTAACAAGAAACAAGGGGTTTCACATTGCATACAACAAACTGTCCAGTGAGTTCAACTTCAAATGACAAAATTAACCACAAATGAGTGTGTTACTGCGGTCTGAATGGGCTGCTGTTTAAAGTTTGGGTGTCCCAGTGGGGAGTGCATGGGCGTGGCCACCAAATCTTATGGATCCTCCCCTCTCCTGCAGGACGTGAGGGCGGAGCAACTCAAGTACGAGCTGGAGAAGAAGGACTTGGAGATCGAGAGGCTGAAGACGGTGATCTCTCAGTGGGAGGTTAGTACTGCTATAATCTGAAAGGACGTGTCCTAGTACACCAAATGACAGATTTTCCACCTGTCTCCTCTCCCTATACATACAGATCGGGGAAGGATGTGTGTGGGATGTGAAGATTTTTTTTTTTGAGGTTTGGAATGCCTTCCATAGGGATTAGCATGGTGATGCTTTATTGTAGCATAGGGGGATAAGCATGGCAGTGCAGTGCAGCTGTCCACAACAGCGAGATTCAGCCGGTGACACTACAGTACCATTGGCATCAGGGAATTAGCACGTCAATGCTTCACTACTGTTAGCGAAGTCAGGATTAGCAGGATGATGCTGCATTACTGCTAGTGATGGTGTGATTTGCTGCGTGAAGCTGCGCTAATGTACGAGAGGAGTGAAGTGGCACAGTGATGCTGTCCTGCTGTTTGCAAGCGGGGATTATCTGTTATCTTTTTGTTTTGCTCCACAGAGTAAATATAAGGAAGTGAAAGCGAGAAATACAGTGCTGCTGAAGATTCTGCAGCAGGGAGAGAGTGAGTATTCACAGCAGATTAACGCTCACTTGAAAAGACTCACTGCCAGTGAAGCGATGCTGCACGTGTTTAGTGGGATATGTGTGTATGCTACTCAGTTTCTGGTAGAAAGAAGTAGTGTCAGTTCACGTGTCCTGGAAGATCTCAATCTCCTGGACAAATGGGGGAAATTCCAGTCAGTTATCCATGAATAATAAGCTTAAAAACAATTGAAAGGTAGGCTGTATAAAACTGACATCATCGTGGCATGTAGATTTATAATATTCTTTATTGAAAAGTATAAGCTACTTTTGCCCACATATTACAAACAAAGTGAGTGAGTCCCGTCAATAGACTATAGACTAAAAACAAATGAGATGCAGTGTTAGACACAGCAAACCCCACTCCTTTTTTGATCCATTTTTGGCGTACCAAATGGCTGTGTACAGTAGTTTTTGAGATATTGTGTAAGTTGGGCAATTCAGATCAAAGACCTTGAGCCCCCTGAACTTTGACCCCCACCGATCTTCAAAACTATGCACTCTTCACTATAGCAATGGATAGGATTATATTCTACACTTTAAAAAAGGAAATGTTTGGCTTTGATTTGATGTAAATCAAACAATTTTTGGCAGAGTTATGGGCAAAAAACAATTATGACCTTTTTGGTGACCTTTGACCTTGACTCAATTCATTCCATAGTTTAATGGGATCTATTCTGGGTCATTGCCCAACTTTTGGCCAAATTTAGTATGAATTGAGGCTGTGGTTTTCTTGTAATCTTGGTAACAAATAAATAAATATAATGAATAAATACACAAACTGAGGTGATTAAAATATTTCTCAGATAAAAATAAAATGGAATCAAAACAATCTGTTAACAGACAAAAAAAAAAAAAAAAACACATAAGCCTATCTGGCTCTCAACCTTTTAATTATGGCGTGCCACTGCCTTTTCTTAGATAAAATGAAATAAGAACTCCTGCAAAAGAAATGGATGAGTAAACATTACTGGCTCATATAATTTTACTTCTTACAGGTTTTCACAGCAGTGAAGCATGCAGCTGCGATTTAAAATCGGGGAATTGCGTCACAGTTTTTAAATAAGGTTTAAGAGAGGGGGTACTTTATAAGTGTTTTCTGTTGCAAATAGAAGGCATTGATTGACAAATCAGTCTTTAGCTGTTTCTTTTAAATTAGGAAACCGCATGTGCTTACCACAATAAGATTAATTTTCAGTGTGTTATGTATTTATCCGAATTCAAAATTTGTTTATATGACTAAATGATATGGAGCGCATACGATGTAAGTTTCTGGTGAATTAGCTGCATTGTTTATTTACTTCTCACTGAACGCAGAGTCTGATACATCCATCGTTTTAAAATAACTGAGTCTTCATCCAACCATCACAACCGCAATTCATAGAATTTTACTTCAACAAAGTTTTCTGGATACAGACGTTTTGCGTTCACAGAACTCCTGTAGGGACAGACGCAGTTCAGTAGTTAGGTCAATGCAGGACCCTAGGAGATCTGGCAGGTTGAGCAAATCTGGTGCCAGCACCCTAATGATGATTAGGCCTTATATATGTTGGCCTTCATCAGATTTTCCTGGTAAAAACTGGCAATTAGCAGATAATGGAAACATAGGTTCTACAGCTGGATTGTAATGCTTGTTTTACTTTTGCTCAGTGAAGGACAAGGCTGAGATTCTGCAGCAAGTGGAAGACCTTCTGAACATTAAAGAAGAGCTTTCCTTACAGGTGTGTAGTGTGCGTGTGAGTGTGTGGGCGGGTGGATGTACACGTGAGCATCTCAGTGCTCAGTATTTTGATGTCCCTCCACACGACCAGAATTTGAAGTGGTCTGGATATTTGATTCAAAATGCTCCTGCTTTGTCGGACTCTTGTTTATAGCATGTTACTGCCCTAAATGACTCATATTAAATTGATGGTGTTATGATGACAGACTGCACAATTCTCAACTGACCATGTGATAAGCTCATGGAGATGACTGCATTTCCTTTGCTCCAATCTTAACCCAACTGTAAAATATTGTTTTGCCCAGGTGACTCTGTTGCACGCGTCACTCGAACAGGAGAAGTCGAAAGTGAAGGGCCTCCAATCAGAGCAGCCCAAACACCAGCAGGTAGAGTATTTAACCTGTCCTCTTCCTCTGTGGCTCAGGTAGTGTTCCTACTGATCTCATCACACATCTCTGATTTACGGTGCATAACCTCATTTTCTTCAACAGATGTCTCTGCTGAAAATCTCTGTATACCTGTTGATTACAGACCAACTAACCAATCTATGTTGGTTTGTATATACCAACAGCCAATGTTACAGAAACAATTTGCAGGAAGTGCCAGTTATCCATAGCCATTAACATCAACTAGGGAGGAGAATCGCCAGAGGCCCCACAATATGATATTATCGCAATACTTGAGTCATGATTCGTATTGCGATATGTTTCTCTGGTTGCATGTCTCCATTCTTTATCTCCTGAGAGTCGCACCTTTGCTGTGCTGACCAAACTGGGCACTGATTACGTAGCAGCTCCATCTAGTGCACTGAAAAGTTAATTGATTTTTATCATTCTGGTACCCAAAAGCTGAGTTTGTATTTGCAACATTTAAGAATTTATGTAATAAAATGACGATATTTTGGGTCTCTGAATCGATACAGTATCGCCACGAAAAATATTGTGATATTTTGCTGCATCGATTCCCCCACCCTGAATATCAAGTCTAGTTAACATGGTAAATCTGTGCTGAGTCAGTGAGGTTATGGCAAATAAAAGTAGAATTGAGGCGTTATTGCAAGAGATATGGTAAAGAACTACCATATCAAGACGGGGATACAATGTGACATGAAAGTGCTGGATTAAGATGCCACAGCATTATCAGATGACTTGATACTGGAGTTATGTCATGTATGAGTGTTTTTAGATCTGAGGTAATGCTGTCGAGCGGTGTTGTTACAGCTAGTGCAGGTATATTTACACAATACACCTTGTCCTTGTCTATGTGCCAGTCCGAGCAGGATGCAGTAATGAATGCTCCAAATCAGAAAGGTTTGTTGTTTTTCTGGTCTGTTCTTTTGCAGGGGAATAAGAGGGGTCGAAAAGCAGCGGACGGGGACCTATGAGGACAGGGCTGAACAGAATCACTCCTTCACCTACCCCCAGATAACCCCCCCCCAACTCCTCATTCATGTGGAGTACCTGCTGTCTTACTGCATATACTGATTGGTGCTTTGATTGGCTGATCTAATTAAGGGGGAGGGGTTTATGGGTAAGGGGTGTGGCCTGCTGGGAGCAGCATCACTCCACTGTTTCTGGCTCGATTACGTTATCAATAAAGTTTTCTGTTCCATCTGTTCTTTAACTCCATATCAAGGTTCTGTTATGGTTTTTATTTGTAAAGTGAAGTGGATGCTTTTCCCTCTGAGTGAGGTGAGTGTCTCTGTGTGAGAAATTCTACCTGCACTGCCATGAGTTGCTAACTACAGATTGGGTGTGGAGTCAGTTCTGTGCTCTCCCTTGCATGTTCTTGGGATCCTGCTCTTATCGTTTATCAAAGCAACCCAGATTTTTCTGCTGTGAGGGTGAGGTCATGGCATGGTTTGTATGTTCGTGTATGTGTCAGGGGCATGCAGGGGTTTTTGTCCAGATACTTCACATGCATTACTCGTCAGTCATTGGTGGAGATCTTTTAAACTTTTATCCAGTCAGGGGTAGTGAAGTAATCACAGACCACGACTATGACTGAGGCTAAAGATTTTCATGATCTGGTTACAGCCTTCATGAACAAATATTACTCCTCCGTTGGATGAACTTTCACTCATTCAGTTAACTTCTGTGAAATCTGGGACTTTTTTTTTTAGTTTTAGAAAAAGCAGTCGTTTAGTCCATATTTAAAACTGGAGACCTTTTCAGCAAATTCACATTGATATCCCACTGCGTTCAATATTGGGACCACTGCACTGTAGTCTTTGGAAGAATCACCTGCCTGAAAGTTGCCCTGAAGTTGCTTGCTAGCTTAATGCTGGTGATAGTTGTACATACATCTTCAAGGGCAGCTAGTGAGGCATGTGTTACATTCTATCATGATATAGATGTATATCAGTGGTTGTGGGAGGGGGAGAATCGCCTCAATCGGGGGGAAAACGGTCACTGTTTTACTTTTCTACCAGAAAACTGGTGAATAAATTCACATTTCTCAGCAACTTGGGTCTTAAACTTAAATTTGAACATTAAGAAAGATAAAGACAAAATTCATTAATATTGCTTCAACTTGAAACACTATATTCCTAAAATATGCACGACTGCACATGATTGCAAAATTTTTTTCTCTCTGAGATGTCTTTATCACAGTTTAAAGTCAAGCCCACTGATCTATATCTATGGTCAAGCCTCTAATGCAACTATTGGACCATCAAGCATTAAAAATAATGGATGAGAAACCGGTTAGATGGCATTGTCTTGAATTAAAATTTTCAAAGCTTTGGACAATTTCCATACTTGAGACTTTAAATGGCTGAGTTCCATATGCATTAAAGGTGATGAGAGGTCATCTCATCACCAGGTATGCAGCCAATGGCTGGCATCATCAAGGAAAGTTTTGTGTCTATATTGAAGCAACATATCAAGACATTCATGAACTTCAGGTTTGGTTGCAAATGGTTCTTCCAAATAAACAATGACCCCATGCATTTTACCGAAATTGTGGCAAAATGGACTAAGGACTAGGAATCAGAATATTTGAATGGGCATCGCAAAGTCCTGACCTCAATACATCTGAAAACATGAGTCAAACTGAAAGAGTGCATGAGCAAGGAAGCCAACAAACTCGAGACTGTTCATCGGATCTGTATGGAGAAATAAGCCAAAATTCCAGCAGCTTACTGTGAAAAGCTTGAGGAAGGCAGCCCAAAATGTTTGACCCAGTTTAGTTTAAAAGTTCAAAGGTAGTGCTACTAAATACTAAGTGTATAATCTTTGACCCACTAGGAATGTGATGCAGTGAATAAGAGCTGAAATAAATCATTCTACTATCATTCTGACATTAGTGATCTGGACTGTCCTAAGACAGGGAATGTTTGATAAGGTTAAATGTCTGGAATTGTAAAAAAACTGAGTTTAAATGTGTCTAGCTACGGTGTATGTAAACTTTAAATTATTTTTACATATCACACCTGTGTTACTCTGCAATTTTAATGTCCACTCCATTAGAAACCCAACTAGGGATGGGAGCTGCTTTAATTTTCACATGCAGAGCATCCACTTCATGAGATAGTGTGAACCAGCAGAATGTTGCTAGGCTATATAAATTTGCAGTGTCCCCATCTAAATAAATAGAGCTTCCAGTCTGAGTCTTGAAATTTCTTTACAGCTCCTATATTTGCCAGCAGCCATACCACTATTCAATCTGCTCCAGTCGCGTGGCTGAAGCTAAGCAGGTGTGGGCTTGGTTAGTACTTAGATGGGAGACCACCTGGGAAAACCAAGTTGCTGCTGGAACAGGTGTTGGTGGGCCAGTAGGTTGCGATCTTCCATCTGGTGGAATAATCCTCAGTGCAGTGACGGGGACATTGTACTGAAAGGGACTCTATCTTTCGGATGAGACGTTAGACCGAGGTGCTGACTCACTGTGGTCATGAAAGATCCTATGACACTCTTTGATAAGAGTAGGGAGTTCCCCGGTGTCATGGCTAAACTGCCAACTCGGCTCTTTTGACCTGCCACCTAATCATCCCCTGATCTAATTGGCTGTGCAAATTGCCCTCTCCCTCCCCACCTCAATCCCCAGGGCTTCCTTGAAAAAGAGATTTTGATCTCAACGGGACTTCCCTGGTTAAATAAGGAATAAAAAAATAAACATAATATTGGAACTCTTCAATGATTCTACTTTCGAAAACATTGTGGAACTACTTAAGTTTCTGAAACGTAAGTTAAGTTTGGAGCTTATTTTCTCCAAAAGAAATGAGGAATAAGACTTGTATGACATGGTAAAGTCTAGTGATTGATACTGTTGACTGGAGGTCCTCAATCTTACCCAGAAGGGGCCGGTTTGGGTGTAGGCTTTCATTCCAACCAAGTAGTTGCACACCTGATTCTTCTAATCAAGGTTTTTAGCAAAGCCTCTGGGTTGATTAGTTGGATCTGCCAACCGCCAATAAACTCCAAAGAAGAAGATTAGTTGAATCAGGTGTGTAACTGCTTGTTTGAATGAAAACCTGCATCCACATTGGTCCTTTTGGGTAAGATTGAGGACCCCTGCTTTAGACTTCTGATATTTAAAAAAATAAATAATCTTCAGCTGAACTGGATATTAGTTTTTTTTTCATGCCGAAATTCTCCGTAATGGGCTACCTTCAAGTGTAATTTTGAATTGGCACATCTTATGCTACGAACTGCCACCTAAGTCCACCTAAGGCCAGTTAGGTGGATGCAAGAAGTATTGTTGTCTATACCAGCAGTCTTTCATTGGACATTCGCAATACAGCTTCTATTAATACAATTGAGAGAACCCTAAAGACGCATTTCTGTAAGATGGCATATTTTTAGATTTTTTTTATTCTTTCCCCCTATATAGCCATTGTTGCATGATTTAATTATAAATTTTTAAGATTTTTAATAATATTTTAGCGTTATAAATATTCATGTAAGTTTTTTTTAAGGTTGTGATGCGCAGTTGAAAACAAATGTTGAAATCTGCGAAACGCAAGTCAATAAATTATTATTATTATTATTGCCAACTGCGCAGTACCTGGTAAAAGCTGGTCGCATGCTGAGCAACAGTGGCTTGGGTGAGTAAACTGGTGTTCGCTGACTAACGACTAGTTGGCAAGCTCCAACCAGCGTCGGTTGGTTCAAGCTGGAATTTTCGGCAGGGCTTGTCGGGCTTAATATGATGACAGTGGCATAAGTTTAACGTTAACAAATGTTCATTGGAAACATCAGCCTCTCTCCTCGCGTGGTATTCGAAATGTATTAAGGCATGCATATTTTATCTCAATGGAGGAAGAGTCGCATTGCCATGTATGTGTTCATTAAATTTTGCATGTTGAGTAAAGCGCACCGTTTTCATCCCATTACATCTGGAGTCAACAAGTCTGAAACAACCTCGCGTCCGAAAACCGCTAGTGTCGTACAGTAATAATACAGTAACCATACACCTCCTGTTCACCCATGGTGCCTTGCGCCATGTAACGACGCAGAACCTCCACCGCTCATGTTGGGCAAGCTTCACATTTTCATCCGTAAGTTTTTGTCTCGTCAGCTCTTGCATTAACAGGTTTGGCTTTTGAGTTCAGTAGGCGGACATGATGGACAGTGGGGAGACATCGGATGGCTTTTTCGACACCAAAATCATTACAGTGACTGTGAAGACCCCGAAGGAGAAAGAAGAGTTCGCGGTGGCAGAAAATACTACCGTCAAACAGGTTCGTCTTCATAAGCTATAAACAATCAATGAATCTTGTAACACCATTCGCGCCAGCCTATATGATAAGCATATCGACTGGATCGGAACTTAATTTGTTGCTGCATAGTAAAAAATAACTATACTTAACGCACCCTTCTCCACCTCTGCTGCTGCTCACACCCTAGCCAGTATAAAAGCAATGTAGCCGTATTGATCGTATCGATGGAAAGCAATGATAGGACCATTTGAGAGTTTTGAATTGATTATAAATAGTCTTTTTTCGTAGTCTTCTCCTGCACCTACTACGGACCCTCCGCAACATCAAAGTTGTCTTTAGCCCTCTTGCTGCCTGTTACAGTAGTTATGTACACTAAAATATAGCTAACTGACATAAAGACAACGCCTATGTAGAATTACAGTAATTTAGCATGTGATATAATGCTTCCATAAAATTTGAAGGGAGACCTCAGGAATGAGTTCATTTGGAATTTCTGATGGATAAATCAAGTGCGAGTTAAACAATAACTTACTTCAAACTAAGGCCGACCGCAGCTTGAAGTAAGTCATCGCTTGCTTCATAAAATGATTAAAGATATTTCCCATTCGTGCAAAACTATTGCGGGATACTGAGCAGTTAAGCACTCGTTTGTTTGTTTTGTGGGTAATGCCTGTGTTGATCAGGATGGATAGGGGCGTATGGGCGCCGCAGTCTGGGGATCGTGAGTTGGCGACCTGTCCGTGGTGCTGGATGAGGGTGTGTCTGACGAGGCAATGCAGCGCTGCAGCAGCTCTCCTGACGCACATTTAGGGAGAAACAGTCAAACCCTTATCGGGGTTTGTCAAAGGTGATCTATCTTGAAATTACACATTGTATCAGCAACACTAATTCCTCTCTCGCCCTCTAATCACATTTGTCCGCTCAGATCAAGCTATTTGCGTATAAATGTTTTTGCGGGATTACGTTGTTGTACTTTTGTTGAACTTCCTCAGGGTAGTTGAACTTGCTCACTTTTTGTAGCATTGTATTGCGTTGTATCTATCTCTGATATGTCTTCCATTAATTTTAAAAATTATTTTATAATACTGCTCGTGAACGTATTCCGATGCAAAATTTTTTTTAGTTGATGGGTCAAAGGATAGGGCTTTTTCATGTTTCAATCTGATGGCCTGAACATAACCTGACCCGGACCAGGTTACTTGTGCAGCATTGGCTATCATGGTGATATACCCCGAATTGCTGAGTCAGCAATGCAATATGGAAAGCTCAGGTGTTAACCCAGTATATACTGTTGTGTGGGGAATTCACCAGCTGGTGGCTGATGGTGGCTTTCCTCCTGTGAAATCCTTGAAAGGTTTAAACTGCTTCATTTTGCAGCAAGGCCAGGAAGTCGCACTGCATTGGCGCTCTGTGGCACCTTGTGGCATATGAGCGGTACTCGTTTGACAGCTGACTGTGGCACCTTGTGGCAGGCGAGCGGCTCGCTCATTCGGCGGTTGAATGGCTTGTTCTCATTACAGCTCAGTAGCCGTAAATCTGTTCTGTGATGGATATTGGGCAACCATGATGGTTGTGGCTGGAATGGACTTATGTTAATTATGACCTTATTTCCTATTTTATCTTGTGGTTGAGTAGGAAAGATGGATCAGCCAAATTGTTACGTTGAGTTTGCCTTAGTTAGCCGTCATTGATGAGCTTTTGTCATTTGGTTGTGCTTTAATTAATATGTAGTTGACGTATCACTGACACAGTCATTTTATTTGTGTTGATGTACACACTGCAGCTAGCTCGCTAGTTATTAATCCAGTTATCATTAACGTTAGCAAAAACTTTTAACAGATTAACATTAGAAATTCGAGTGTCTGTCCCTGGGGATAATATTGACACCTGCAAAGTACTTCCATTGATAAGTAGTAAACAAAGCATCCAGGACTGATAAGCTGTGTTATAATACAATAGGCAGCTGCATGAACCTAATCTTTATCTTGACTATAATTTTATTTTGAGGAAAATTTATATTTGAATTCCTCTTTATTAAAGGGGTTGACATGAGTAATTACAAGCCGAAGAACACTTTTTCTGTGATGTGTTGTTTAATCATGTGTTCTACACGGGGTCTAAACACAGTGCTACAAATAAAAAAGAGCAAGAAAATACACTATTTACTTATTATTTTCATACTCTTTTATAACAGTCAGTTATAATAATGGAAAATAAATGCTCTGGTTTATTAGACACTTGGAAATTTTCTGCAAAATTTGGAGTAATTTGGTTTGTGACCCAGTCTCTGTCTAGCAAAATGCTTTAATTGCTGTATCAATCATTTTGCTTGACAGAGACTGGGGTCACAAACCAAATTACTCCTAATTTATCAACTATTTATCCAACCAGTCCAGAGATTTTACAGCGCCCTCCATAATTATTGGCAACCCTGGTTAAGATGTTCTTTAGCTTCTAATAAATTCAGTTTTTTTTCTAAATAATATAGGACCACAATGAAAAAGAGGAAAATCCAACCTTTAATTCAAGTGCATTTATTCAGAGGGAAAAAAATCACACATTAAGAAATTATTCTTTTACATCAAATCATGTGTGCCACAATTATTAGCACCCCTTATGTTAATACTTTATACAACCCCCTTTCGCCAACAAAACAGCACCTAATCTTCTCCTATAATGTTTCACAAGATGGGAGAATACAGAAAGAGGGATCTTCGACCATTCCTCTTTGCACAATCTCTCTAAATCATCCAGCGACCTGGGTCCTCTCCTCTGCACTCTCCTCTTCAGCTCACTCCACAGGTTTTCAATGGGGTTGAGGTCTGGGGACTGAGATGGCCATGGGAGGAGCTTGATTCTGTGTCTGGTGAACTATTTCTGTGTAGATTTGGCCACATGTTTAGGGTCATTATCTTGCTGAAAGACCCAGTGACGACCCATCTTCAGCTTTCGGGCAGAGGTCGCCAGATTTTGATTTAAAATGTCCTGGTATTTCAAAGCGTTCATGATGCCATGCACCCTAACAAGGTTCCCAGGGCCTCTGGAAGAGAAACAGGCCCACAGCATCACCGATCCTCCCCCATACTTCACAGTGGGCATGAGGTGCTTTTCTGCATACTCATCTTTTGTGTTCCGCCAGACCCACTTAGAGTGTTTGTTGCCAAAAAGCTCTATCTTGGTCTCATCTGACCAAAGCACACAGTCCCAGTTGAAGTCCCAGTACCGCTTAGCGAACTCCAGACGTTTGCGTTTATGATTGTGAGTGAGAAAAGGTTTTTTCCGTGCATGCCTCCCAAACAGCTTGTTGGCATGTAGATAGCACCTGATGGTTTTTTTGGAGACTTTGTGACCCCAAGATGCTACCATTTATTGCAATTCTTTAACAGTGAGCTTTGGAGAACTTTTTATTTCACTTACCATCCTCCTCACTGTGCGTGGTGGCAAAATAACCTTGCGTCCTCGTCCAGGCTTGTTTACCACTGTTCCAGTTGTTTTAAACTTCTTAATGATTCCTCTGACAGTAGATATGGGCAGGTGCAGGCGAGTGGCTATTTTCTTGTAGCCATTGCCTGACTTGTGAAGGTCGACACACATCTGCCTTACTTGAATGGTGTGTTCCTTTGTCTTGCCCATGTTGAAGAGTGGATAAGAGAAATTGCCTCTGTGTCACGTCATATTGACACCCCAGGGAAACAGGAAGTGATGAATTACTAATTAAATGTTCCTAGATACTCTGATCAACTTTGTAAACAACTGTAGAAATGACAGAAATACTTCAATTACATTTATTTCCTAGGAATTGTTAGGGGTGCCAATAATTGTGGAACAGGTGATTTTTATGAAAAATAATTATTTCTTGGGGATTTTTTTTTTCCGTAAAATTCACTTGAGTTGAAGGTTACATTTTTCTACAATTTTCAGTGTGAGAGTATGCTTCTGCAATAAAAATTGAATTTTAAGGCTTTTAACACATCTTAACCGGGGTGCCAATAATTATGGAGGGTGCTGTAAGGCTCAAATTTTGTGGCGCTTTCTCGACAGCACACCCGCATAATGTGCCCAGTTTTATTGTTCTTAAAAATTTTCAGAAAATGTAGGCTATTTAACAAATATAAAATAAATGAGAAAAAAACTGGCTACGTTTTCACTTTTTCCACTTATGTTTTTCTCATTTCTGCAAAGGCCAGAACATCTACGCATTAGCAAAGCAACAAACACTGACATAGTCAAGTGGTATTTAAAAAAAATTAGAATATTGAATAAGAAATACATTTGCGATAAAGGTGCCACAAGAGTGCCTCTAACTGCCACAGGAGTGCTTGTAGGTGCCACTACTTGCCACTGCAGTGCCAATACCTGCCAGCGCCACTAGGGGGATCTTGCTGCCTCTCTCATTCTGGCAGTGGTCTTTCATCAAAGCAGGATTATTAACCCTTAAATGCCCAACTATAGTAAAAGTTGAAAGAAAAATCTATGTATTCTGTTAATATGTCCTGGGGAGGGGCTAATAACAACCCAATAGCAATTTTTAATTTTTGGTGACCTTTGAACTCATTTTAGTTTTGTGACAGATGTCACGATGGGCATTTCGGAGACCTTATCGCTAAAATGACTTTAATGATAAAACGGTTGACATAAAGCTGAAGTATTAGGCATAGCTTATTTTTTCATTAGCTTACCTGTTTGTCTACTTTATCCAGTGATGAATGGGTGCTGATCTATCATGTGGATTCCACCATGGGGGCGGCCATATTGGAAAGGTTAGCTGGTGCAGCCAGTGTAGTGTCAGTTCCACTTTTATGCATCAGATGGCAGCACTGATGGTCTAAATATGTCACTATGGGCATTAGGTTGCAAAATTTATGTGGAGTCAGTGGTTTTGACAGCCCCCAAAATTGTGACCAATTTGTCACAGGGGGCATTTAAGGGTTAAGTTAGCTGGATAACTTTACTGAACAAACCCTGATACTACCGTTTTTACTTCAGTCTGTGTACCACATTTTGGAGGGTTTCAGGTTTTACAAAGGGTAGTTTTCCTGCTTACTTCATAATCTGGCTTTGTGAAATACAGCATCGATCTCTGGGGTCAGCCTCCGAGCTTATTGTTCTAGCATATTCTGCAAACCCTTGCCGACAGAAAGCCAGAAGGGATGATTTGATGTCAATCACAGAAGGAATGTTGCGGTCTTACACTCTGCTGTGCTGTGTTTGATGTGGGTTTTTTATTTTATTTTATTTTTTTTTATTATGAGTGGGAGTTGCACATTTACACGTAAAATTTTCAACAGACAGCAGTGGTTCGTCTCTTTGCGAGTCATTTGTTGATCAAATGTTTTCTCTCTTTGTCTCTCAGTTTAAAAAGGTTATATCTCAGCGGTTTCAGACTCAAACACAACAGCTGGTTTTGATCTTTGCCGGGAAGATCCTGAAGGACAGGGATCTGCTGTCCCAACATGGTCTTCAGGATGGAGTGACTCTTCACTTGGTCATCAAGACGCACAGCAGGTGTGCACAGCCAAGGGACCAGTAACGAAAGCAGACACACTTTCTTGTGTGCAAACACGCAGATACATGCACACACAAGCACACAAACTCTTGTGCACTATTTCAACATGCGCACACACACAACACATGCACACACATAAGCTTAGGTTTCACTGAACTAGAGAGAGGAATAGAGATTTTCATTGGCTGACTGGACTGCTACTCATCTTTATGAAGGTGTCTGGACCCTGTGGCCCCTCCCTCTGGCAGCAGTGGAGGGGTGTCTGCAGTCTCTGGGAGGGCAGCATCCCCATCCCCCAGTCCTTCTTCCAGCACCCCGGTCAGCTCGGGTAAGACCGCCCTGAGGAGCTGCCGGCTTCTGCTAGTGTGATCTTCCCTTGTTCTGCTGAGTTCTGTCAGTGAAGTTCAGTTATGGGTGTGATTCTGCCTAGGGCTGCGATGATGATTTGTTGTGGGTTGTGCTTCTGAGTTCCCTCATGAGGTTCTGCAGAGTTCTACCAGTCAAGTTTTATTCCTGAGGTTCTGCTGGCGGGGTGTGGCTCTGCGGTAGAATTTTGTTTGTTCCTTGTTCTGGGATGTTCGGCACCACCATTTTAGATTCTGGATGGGTAAGGTGCTCCCCCTGCCCCTCAGCTGCTGATGTGTGTCCTCGCATTGTCTTTAGACATTAGAGACTGGAGAGCACCTATTTCTGCATACAGTGGTAGCCTTCATTAGCTCCAGTGTGTTTGTTTATACTGCATGGTACTACATCATGATGTTTCCCAGGTGTTCTGCCTGACCGCCTACTAAAGGCTCACAAAATAATTTTCATGTTTGCTTTTAATGGTCTTCAAATAAATTCTGAACTATTATGCACCTGTTTGTAAAGATGTGGTGCAGCTGATGACGAGCTCATTTGGTGATGGATTTGTATGTTGATTGGGTCGTTAATGGAGAAGTTAATGGGTTCTTTGTTTGGTTAATTGATGGAATAGTTTCTGATTCGATTTCGTAAAAGCTTTGCCCTTTAAGGCTGTCGCTATCGGTCTTATCTCTCGTGCATGCACAGTCCTGAAGATTTTCTTTTCTGCCATTGTCCTGTACGATGGCCTCAATCAGGTCCCCATGATCCACTGTATATTACACTCCTGCGACCTAAACTCGGTTACCAGTTTTTCTTCAGCACAAGCAAGTTTACTTTATAGTTCTAAAGATGAAGTAATCCAAGACTTCCACTGCGGTTTGCCTCTCCCGTGTCTGTTGTGCTGGCTGAATATCGCTGGACGACCTCACCTCTGCTGCCAGGTGTGTCTCGGTGTATCCCACGGCAGCTTAGCCTTAACGCCACAGGCTGCCTGCCCTTTGTGCGCCCCCCTGCCATCGCGGGAGCTGCAAAGGCAGGGAGAAGCCTATATCATCTCACAGCAGGTTCTGGAGGGTGACGGCTCTTGGGCTGACTGGGCCTCTTTTCCTGAAGAGGCCTTGGAGGTCATGGAGTGTGCCGCTCCTAGGGGAGCAGAGGATGTTAGGCAAGAGTCCCCTGACTCTATTGCCTCCATTTCCGCATCTCTCTCCGGCTCTCAACTTCCTTCCTCCGGGGGATTTTTGGTCAGAATCAATAGGGTCCATCCTAATCGCAACCCACCCACAAAATTTCAGAGATGTCCGTTCATTACTTTTCCAGTTATCTAGTAACTCCATGCCGAGGTAAAAAACCATTTTACCTGCTTACTGTGAAGCATGTATTGGTGTGGGTGCGCCATTCATGTGGGAGCATCGACTTAAAGGACACGTATTTTCATGTCCCTATCATCCCCAGACGCAGGAAATTCCTGAGTTTCTCTGGGGCCGCCCACTTTCTCCAAATGTGTGGAGGTGGTGTTTGAGCCGCTTCTCAGGAAAGGCAGCGGAGTCGGGAGAGCGAGTGATTTATGTGCACTTGCCATCTCCTCGTCTTCTCTCTTCATCAGAGGAGACGTTAGCGCAGCTTCTCTACGGGCGAATCCTTCATTCAGGCCTAAGATCAATACTAGCCCTTTAGGTCATATGTCTCTGAAAGGTTTTCTTCCATTATGTTGCGCGTACTGCAGGCATCCGACTCAACTGCTGTTTGTACATTATAGAGGGCATTCTCAAGGAACGCCTCTGACAAAACAGTGCCTGGCCCATTGCTGTGTGATGCTGTCGCACAAGTGTATGACAGTGCAGTAGTGGACACCCCCCCCCGCCCCCCACGAGCCTTTGCGCTCATTCCACAAGGGTCTGATCTTATTTTATTTATTTAACCCTTATTTAACCAGGGAAGTCCCATTGAGATTGAAATCTTTTTCAAGGGAGCCCTGGGGGTTGAGGTGGGGAGGAAGAGGGCAATTTGCATAGCCAATTAGATCAGCCAATCGGAGTGATCCTTGACTCACTCTGTTTAAAGTGTGATTAACATGCAGTGACGTAACATATTGTGAGTGCTACATAGCTGGCAGATGCTCAGGCTCTCCCATCTCACTTATTTGAATGAGCTTGAGGGACTGTCCCAATATGTGATGTTCGTCCTTGCATGCTCTCCAACATAAGTTATCATGGAGAGTCGGCCATGTGCCCCCTCATCCCTCCTCTGCTGTCATGCGACTTGCTACAATGCGTAAATTTTGTCCCGTTCAATCACAGCAGCAGATACATAATGTGAATGGAAGGATATGAGGGTATAATCCACTCATCACAACTCAGTAGGTTAGCCCAGCTGGTTAGTTAACCATCTCTCAAACACAAGAACTCTGGTTTGGTTCCAAGCTGAGCCCACGGTGTCTTATTCTTTTGCTGTGCGATCTGGCACAGTTGTGTTGAACACACATCTTTGCTCCTGCGCTCATTGTGCATGTCAGGGTGTGTGAATGCTTGAAGCCTAGGGTCACAGTGGGACATTGACTACATGGGGCTTCGCCCTTTATCCCAATGGCAACAGCCTTACAGGGCGAAGCTTTTACGAAATGGAATGTTGGTTGCGTATTGTAACCCCAGATGTGTAGCCCTTTAAGTTTAAGCCCCACGCGCTCCACCATAGTCAGCTGAAGAAAAAAGCTGTCTAGTTGGGAACTGAACTCCGGTCGCACAAATATAATATGCATTGGATGCGGACCTGATTGGATCCATCATACAGGACAATGGTGGGAAAGAAAATCCTTAGGACTGCGCATGAACCCAACTGCGACGGCCTTAAAGGGCTATGCTTGTACTCATAGAATCTGGGATTACAATATGTAACCAGCATTTTGTTGTTTGGTTCATTGATACAACCCCGGTTCTGAAATAGTTGGGACAAAGTGTAAATTGTAAATAAAATCAAAACACAATGACTTTCAAATCACACCAGCCAGTATTTTCTTCACAATAGAACAGAGATAACATAGCAAATGTTGAAACTGAGAAATTTTACAATTTATCCACAAAATGAGCTCATTTCAAATTTGATGTCTGCTACAGTTCTCAAAAGTTGGGACAGGGCCTGTTTACCTTGGTGTAGCATCCCCTCTTCTTTTTTAACACTGAGTGGAGGCGTCTGGGCATTGAGGAGACAAGTTTCTTGAGTTTAGCCATTGTAATTTGATCCCACTCTTGTTTAATACAGGCTTCCAGCTGCTGGAGAGTTTTGGGTCTCCTTTGCCGGACTTTTCGTTTAATTATGCGCCAAATGTTCTCAATCAGTGAAAGATCAGGACTGTAGGCAGGCCAGTTCAGTGCACGGACTCTTCTACCACAAAGCAATGCTGTTGTAATAGCTGCAGTATGTGGTTTTGCATTGTCCTGCTGAAATACACAAGGCCTTCCCTGGAATAGATGTCGTCTGGAGGGGAGCATATGTTGCTCTAAAAGCTTTATATACCGTTCAGCATTCATGGTGCTTTTTAAAACATGCAAGTGTCCCACACCATATGCACTAATGCATCCCCATACCATCTGAGATGCTGGCTTTTGAACTGAATGCTGATAACAGGAGGGGTGGTCTTTCTCCTCTTTAGCCCAGAGGACACAACGCCCATGATTTTCAACAAGAATGTCAAATTTGGACTCGTCTGACCACAGGACACTTTGCCACTTTGCTACAGTCCATTTTAAATGAGCCTTGGCCCACAGAACACGGCAGCGCTTCTGGATCATGCTCAACAATGGCTTCCTTTTTGCATGGTAGAGTTTTGGGTGACATCTGTGGATGGCACGGTGGACTGTGTTTACAGAAAGTGGTTTCTTGAAGTATTCCTGGGCCCATTTAGTAATGTCAATGACAGAGTCATGCCGGTGAGTGATGCAGTGGCGTCTGAGGGCCCGAAGATCACGGGCATCCAGTAAAGGTCTTCGGCCTTGTCCTTTATGCACAGAGATTTTTCCAGTTTCTCTGAATCTTTTGATGTTGTTATACACTGTCGATGATGAGACCTTCAAAGCCTTTGCAATTTGACGTTGAGGAACATTGTTTTTCCAAGTATTCCACAATTTTTTTTTTTTTTTTTTTTTTTTTACGCAGGCCTTCACAGGTTGGAGAGCCTCTGGCCATCTTTACTTCTGAGAGACTCAGCCTCTCTAAGACAGCCCTTTTATAGCCAATCATGTTACAGACCTGATGCCAGTTAACTTATTTACTTGCTAAATGTTCTTTCAGCTGATTCTCTTATATTAATTGCTTTTTCAGCCCTTTTTTGCCTGTGTCCCAACTTTTTTGAGACCTGTTGCAGCCAGAAAATTTGAAATAAGCTCATTTTGTGGATAAAAATGTAAAATGTCTGTTTCAACATTTGAAATGCTATGTGTTCTATTGTAAATAACACTGGCTCGTGATCTGAAAGTCATTGCATTTTGATTTTATTCACAACAATTTACACTTCGTCCCAACTATTTCGGAATCAGGGTTGTAGAATGATTAGTTCATCCTTTTGTTTACTTGTTTGTGGATGAAGTCTTTTACTGATCGGTATAATCGCTGGTTGACTGCTTACTTGACTGGGTCATTGAGGGATTGGTTGATTGGTTGTTTTGATTTCTGGTTGGTGTAATACGTGGTGGATTTATGGTTTAAAGGACTGGTGGGATGTGGTTGATGTTTTGGGCTGATTGACTTTCTATTTGCTTGATTGACTAATGGGTTGTCTTGTTGTTGACTGCTTGCAGCAGGTGGGCTGGATGGCTTGGGTTTGGGCTCGGGGAGTTTTGGGGAGCTGCAGCAGCAGATGCAGCGACAGCTCTTGTCAAACCCCGAGGTGATGGGACAGATCATGGCGGACCCGTTTGTGCAGAGTCTGCTAACCGACCCAGACCTGATAAGGCAGCTGATCCTGGCAAACCCTCAGATGCAGCACATCCTCCAGCGCAGCCCGGAGATCGGCCTCCTGCTGGACAACCCCAACATCATGAGACGGGTGAGTACTGCCCCCCACTGGACAACCCCAACATCATGAGACCGGTGAATTCTTCCGCCTACAGGGCAGTCCCAACATCATGAGACGAGTAGGTACTGCCCCCTACAAGACAATCTCAACATCATGAGAGGTGAGTACTGCCGCCAAGAGAACAGTCTGGACATCAAGAGACAGGTGAGTATTCCTCTTAGAGGACATCCCCAACATTGAGACAGGTAAGTACTGCCCCCTACAAGATAATCTCAATATCATGAAACAGGTGTGTACTGCCCCCTGTTGGACAACCCCAACATCATGAGATAGGTGAGTACTTCCCCCAACAGGACAGTTTGAACATCATGAGACAAGTCAGTGCTGCCCCCACATGACAGCACTAACATCATTAGACAGGGTAGTACTGCCTCCTTGAGGACAACCCCAATATTATGAGACAAAGGAGTACTCTCCCCTACTGGACAGATCAGACATCACGAGACAGGCGAGTGCTGCCCCCGTCTGGACAATCCCAACATTATAGCTAAGACAGATGAGTACTGCCCCCTACAGGGCAATCCTGACATCATGAGATGGATGAGTACTGCCCCCTACAGGACACATTATGTAACTGCTTCTCACGAGGCTCAGTTTGATAACATTACAGATATTCGGCACTCTGAATTTACCTCTTCATGTTTACCTCTTTGCCTGCTTTCCTTGTATACTTTGTGTGATCCTTGTTCGACTCGCAGGATAATGCAAGGAAGGTTATGAAGGAAAGGAAACAAGGGTGGAGGAGCTGAGTAAACGTGCATGAGCCTCATGGGATGTCCTTGGTATTTAAGCTTAAATTTGAAGCCACATCTGTTAGACGTATGGTAGATGCTTGACCGATTGAGAAAGGGGAACCCACAGGTAGATTGTGTATGTTTCCCATTCAGAAAAACACTCCAGCAAAGGATGTGCTCATGCTCATGCCACCTGCCTCTTTCATCAGGGTGAGATGTCCTAAAAGATGGCAGCCCTCATTCAATTTCTGGCTCACTCAAGGATAAAGGAGACAAGGAAGGACAGCGTAAGCGATTGGAATGCAAATAAATCTTTGGCTCCTCCTCCTCTGCAGACTTTGGAGATGGCACGGAACCCTGCCATGATCCAGGAGATGATGCGGAACCAGGACCGAGCGCTCGGCAATTTGGAGAGCTTCCCTAGGGGATACAGTACTCCCCGGAGGATGTACACAGATGTACAAGAGCCTACGACAAGTGCTGCGCATGAGGAGGTATGCAGTACGCTAGACAAACTCAGTGGGCTACATACACAGTGCACAGAACATTTTAGACGGGCGTAATACACAAAATAAATTAAACACGCTTATTGTGATCACTACTCTACATCGCACTAATCAAATAAAGTAAAAGCACATTGTGCTCTTAACCCGTCTGCGCAGATGTAGACACCAGTGGCCATGGAGCTCCTCTATTTGTGCATGCAGTTTCACTGTTCTGTCAATAGGTGGCACTCCCGGAATAGTTATTGAATATTCATGAGGAAGCCGTGGCGGCTCATGAACTGGCTCAAAACAATCCCTTAAAATTAATGATTGGTCATGACCTGTTTTCAATCATTCATTTAAATTACCATTACAGAAACTCTGAAAACTCCCAACTTTATCAGGTGTGGCCAGTTTTCATTAATAACGCATACCTGTCAACTCTCACGCATTCGGCGTGAGTTTAAGATGCATATTTACGTTTCTCTGATGTAGTCAGCAATTATTCAATCAACGCGTATGTAGGAGATTCTCGCGCGGAATTGAAGTCCTTGTGCACTGGAGGGATTGGAAGCAATGCATTGCATTGCATTAAGTCTCAATTGCATTAAGACGTTTCAAATGATCTAATTTCATTTAAACGATCGCAAAACACATGCATTGCTTCCAATCGCCGAGTAAAGAAAAGTGCGAGAAGTCCGGAGTCGTTATCGGTGTACGTTATAAATGAAAACTGGCCACATCTGATAATGTTGAGTTTTCAGAGTTTCTGTAATGGTAATTTAAATGAATGATCGAAAACAGGTCGTGACCAATCATTAATTTTAAGGGATTGTTTTGAGCCTCCCCTATCGCCAGTTCACAAGCCACCACTGCAAGGAAGCCAAGATGGAACACAGTTTTGAATATGGATGAGTTGTATGAATTGAACTCCTTAGCTAAGCCTGATGTGCAAACTGCCCAATATACTTGCCCATAATATCTATTCAGCAGTTAAAAAAATAATCTCTTGCAACAGGAAAAAAAAAATCGATGTCCTTTGTAGCAACAACTTCAGCTATAATGAGCCAATTGTATCCCAATTAAGTAGTTAAAAAAATCAGTTTTCTGAAGCAAAAATTCAACACGATATTGATACTATGTCATTCTACTATCAATTATAGTTATCGCATAATAAAAATGTGTTATTCCCTACTGTGGATTTACGCATAGATTCTTCCATCGACAAATTCAGTGCTCACTTATATCCTCATAAGAACTCTCGCTGATAGTCTGTCACTCTTATGCTTGCTCAGGCTCATCTGCGTAAAGCACAGTTATAGTCCACACCCACGTGAAACTTCCCTGGTTATTAACTATTGATTGACATGTTTCTTATCCAATTCCAGAGAGTATAAACTTTCCACAGTAACTGAAAGACATTGCTTGGACCATCAGAAAAGTATATAAACCCTTGTGTAACGGCAAGTTAGGTCATTAGTAACCATTAGTCTTTGCTTATAATACTGCACGTGGTGGCATTTTTCCTCAATGTGGCTTTATACCGTATTCAACAAAATCGAATGCCGATGTTTTGGCTCGTTATAAATACGAACAGCTCAAGCACTTTGATAGACCTCCTGCTACGTTCGTTGCACCATTCTGTTCAATCTAGGGTAGCATATTTTCTGCTTTTTTTCTGATAGTGGAATGTCTGTTTTGTTAAAATAAGGTATATTTCAGATATTACTGTGTTAGTGAGTTATACTTTTTCCTTATAGGGTGTGGAAAGTGTTCATATAAGCTTGCAAGCTCAGATGTGGGAACTGCTAGCAGGGTGAATGTTCTGACTGTTAAATAAGCAGTTCCTTTAATGAGAATGTGTGCTGGCTTGAGGGACTCTGAAGAAAAATGGACAAAATTCTAAACTTTATCTTGGAGAAAACTAAGGCATGTTTTGGGTTTGGAGAGGTTACTGGTGACCATTGATGTCCAACCGCGCCTATGTTGATAAACTTATGCTAGATTAAGCCAAAAATCATTGATTCATATTGAATTTCATGTGTCAAAGTTGATTTGTGCTAAAAATTGGATTATTTTATGATTTGACAGTGCGCCATCTTGAGGGCTCTGAGTATTTGGGGAGCCACCTGGAGAGCGGTCTTATTTGGCTCCTGCAGAGTAGATAATTTAGCATTTCATGCTCAGATGAAGTACATTTGTGGTCGAAGAGTTTATGATCCCAGAAATGTATTGTTTTAACTCCCAGCCATTTTTTAATTCTCAATATTTTTTTTACAATTTAAATGCTGAATTTTCACGAAGATTTTTTTTATATTTGCAGCCCTTTTTTCTCTACCAAAATCATGAAAATAAACAAATACGATGAAATTCTAAATGCTGCAAGTGTCTCAGTTGAGCCATTTTCCCCCTCTCGAAGCTCAAATCTTTAACGATAAAGTCTTAAATAGGGTAATGCATAATATGGCTTCTGCGCAAAGGGGTTAATAATCTACACAAGGGCTTGGCAGTGGCTGTAGTTTGTGTTTGAGTGTGTTATTATGTTCTGCAGCTGGGGGAGGGCTCTTTCACCTCACTTGGGAGCAGTAATAAAAGCACAGATCATCCCTCTCACTCAGAGAGCGGAGACCCTCTGTCTCACCCCTCGGCCTTGCCCACGTCTTCGGCCACACCCACATCTGCATCCACCTCAAACTCCACCCCCTCCACAAGCTCTGCTACATCCAATGTGGGAACTATCCTGGGAGGTACAGGTGTCTTCTAACGTGTGTGTGTGTGTGTGTGTGTGTGTGTGTGTGTGTGTGTGTGTGATGTGTACTTGCCTTTGTGTGCAACTTATAGCTTCTGTCTGTCTGTGTGTGTTTATACTGTGTTTGTGTGTGTGTGTGTGTGTGTGTGTTGTGTATCCAATGCACAGGTGTGTGTATAATGTGTATTTAATGAGCATGCTTTTGTTTGCGTGTCTGTGTGTTCTCTTATAAAAATATTTCTGGGGGTGTGCATGTTGCAACTTCTTGTCAAAAATGCTAGTAAACATGATGAATTTGCTTGTAAACGGCTTACATTTAAGAAATAGAAAAATTAGGCACTTCAGTCCCTGCTTTTGCCAATGATCAATACAGGTACAGTCCTGCGTTTTGGATTGATTGGCCGACCAATATAGGAGAAGAATGGATTCAGACGGAAGGGTGGATAAAATTTATTTATATATATTTATATGAATATATGAAAAAAGCAACGGTGAGGTATGTACTGTATTTGCGGCAAATTGAAGAATCGATTGATTTTTATGGCTTTTCCAGTCAGGCACGAGTGGAAATAAAGAAAAGCGCGTGGTATTGTAATCCTACGGTACATACCTCACCGCTGCGTTTTTAATGGCACTAAGCATATAAAAAATATAAAATTGTGTACACACACACACACACACACACACACACACACACACACACACACACACACACACACACACACACACACACACACACACACACACCGGCCGCTTCATTTGGTACACCTTGCTAGTACTGGGTTGGACCCCCTTTTGCCTTCAGAATTACCTTGATTCTTCGTGGCATACAGTAGATTTGACAAGGTGCTGGACACATTTGGTCCATATTGACATAATAGCATCACACAGTTGCTGCATATTTGTCAGCTGCGCATCTTTGATGTGAATCTCCTGTTCTACCACGTTTGAAAGTTGCTCTGTTGGATTGAGATCTGGTGACAGTGGAGGCTATTTGAATTCAGTGAACTTATTGTCATGTGCAAGTGACCTGCTTGAGGTGATTTGAGCTAGGTGACATGCTGGAAGTAGCCATCAAAAGATGGGTACGGTGTGGTCATAAAGGGATGGACATGGTCAGGAACAATACTCAGGAAGGCTTTGGCGTTAACCAATGCTCAGTTGGTACTAAGAGGCCCAAATTGTGCTAAGAAAATATCCCCCCACCATTACACCACCACCACCAGCCTGAACTGTTGATGCAAGACAGGATGGATCCATGCTTTCATGTTGTTTACGCCAAATTCTGAGCCTGCCATCTGAATGTTGCAGCAGAAATTGAGACTCATCAGACTACACAACATTTTTCCAATCTTCTATTGTCCAATTTTGGTGAGCCAGTGCTAATTGTGGCCTCAGTTTCTTGTTCTTCGCTGACAGCAGAGTAGGGCTGGGTGATAAATTTATCACGATTATTTTAATCACAATTAAAGTAACTGCCCTTATCGGGCAGACAGACGAGCTTGCTTATTATCTTTTCAATGACACATACCTAATGTATGTGTCATTGAATGCCCAGGCTACTGGTTCATTTGAAATGGAATGGCCCCAATGATCCCAGATATGTATTGCTGAATTATTGGAGAATATGCATTAGATGATGTAAATGATCTAATTATTTTTCATTTGATGGAATGCTGTGGCCATAAAAGACATGGCATCTTGGGTTTGAATATTTCAATATCATTGTGATGTAGCTTCAATAAAGCACTGTAGCCAGCGGATACACAATATGTTGGGTCATTGTCCTAAAATATGAGAAGAATTCTTTTTCTGTCCTTGAACCTACCGAAGGGAAAACTTAAGTGAAAACTGAGTTTTTTGGATTTATTGAAACAAGCTGCAATTTTTTTTTTTTTCAATTTTTTATCCCAACTTACCTTCTCAAGCAAAAAATTAACTTTTTGTCATTATTTTTGCATTTTTTTCAACTGCACAGAATAAAATCCGTCACAGTGAAAGAGGATCTGAGCTTAAAGGCGATGCTCTTGATTTATTGGTCAATTTATGTTCCAACTATTACCTATGGTCGCAAGCTTTGGGTAGTGACCGAAAGAACAAGACTGCAAATACAAGCAGCAGAAATGGGCTTTTTTTTTTTTGCTGGATGGCTGGGCTGACCCCTAGGGATAGGGTGAGGAACTCCGACATCCGGGAGAGGCTCAGAGTGAGGCTCAGAAGAACCACTGCTCCTCCGCATCAAGAGGGGTCAGCTGAGGTGGTTGGGGCGTCTGGTTCAGATGCCTCCTGCACACCTCCCTTCGGTGGTGGTCCAGGCATGTCCCTCGGGGAGGAGGCCCTGAGGCAGGCCCAGGACATGCTAGAGGCACTATATCTCCCGGCTGGCACGGGAATGGCTTAGGGTTCCCTAGGAGGAAGTAGCTAGGGAGGGGGATGCCTGGGCCTCTTTGCTTAGTCTCCTACCCCTGCGACCCGGCCCCGAATAAGCAGAAGAAAATGGATGGATGGATGGATGGATGGATGGATGGATGGATAGTGGTGCAATAAATGCACGTGCACAGTTATTACATCAATCAGCATTGCTTTATATATTTCTTGATTATTTGTGGTCTTTGTTTCCCTAGCTAGTTAGTTGGGAATCAGACATCGTACGCAATGGATGTGACACTGAGAGAGCACATGAAGGTCAAGACTTCACCTGAACACACCAGCAAATATACTACTCAAAATTTGATAGGGATCATAGGAATTTTTTTTGTGAAATGACATGCAAATTTGGTAACTGCCACTGATGAACAATATATTGGATAAATGACATGCAGTCAGACACAAAACACATTTGCAAGTGCATTTAATGACATTAAATGAACGTGCAGCCTCACATTTTGGCTTTGACTAACACTTCACCATTTCAACTCAGACGTGTGTGTTGCTTGTTGGTGAAAATTTGGAAGTTCCCAAATTTTTTGCATTACATTTAGCAATAACAATGTCTCCTCAACGTCTTAGACGTCGATTGACTTCAGAGCAATTGGGAAGATGCATCGGAATGCTTGACTCTGGCTTCTCACAACGTGATGTTGCTAATGCACTTAACGTCAGCCAAAGCGTTGTGAACAGAGCGTGGAACCAGCATCAAACGTTTGGTACAGCAGCACACCGTCATGGGGGTGGTCGTCAGAGATCGACTACACAACGACAAGACCACTTTCTCACACTTCAGGCACGACGTCATCCTTTCTGGACAGCCACCACTCTACGAAATGACCTTCATAACGCCTCGGGGCTCAGGGTATCCACTCAGACGATACGGAATCGTCTTCATACTGCCGGCCTCAACTCAAGAAGGCCATGTGTTCGAATCCCACTGACCGTGCGTCATAGGCGTGACCGTTTGGATTGGGCTCACGATTATGTCACATGGACACACAACGATTGGGCTCCAGTTCTCTTTACTGATGAGTCCCGATATTGCTTGGACTTCACTGACAGGAGGCAACTGGTGTGGCGAAGACAACGTGAGCGATTTAATGATGCCTACATCAATGAACACGACCGTTATGGTGGCGGATCAATTATGGTCTGGGGAGGAATAAGCAGGAACGGCAGAACGGATCTGCATGTCATGGGGAGAGGGATGATGACAGGGGTACGGTACAGGGATGAGATCCTCAATGTGTACGTAAGACCATACGCTGGTGCTGTTGGCCCTGATTTCATCTTGATGGATGATAACGCCCGTCCCCATCGTGCTAGGGTGGTGAATCAATTCCTAGAGCAGGAGACAATTGTCCGCATGGACTGGCCCGCGCGTTCGCCGGACCTAAACCCTATCGAGCATGTGTGGAACATGCTGCAGGTCGCCATTTCCAGTCGTAGGGCACAACCCACAACTCTAGAAGACCTCGGAAATGCCCTTGTTGAAGAATGGAACAACATTCCAATTGCAAGCATCCGGTTCTGATTGACAGTATGACCCGACGTTGTCAAGCCGTCATTCAAGCTTAGGGAGGCCATACCCGTTATTGACATTAACTGTGGTAGTGAAACATCAAACGAACACTGTCTGTTTTCACTTTTACATGTCAGAGGTGAAACCATGAAGTGTTAAGTGAAAGCCAAAAAGTGTGAGGCTGCACGCTCATTTAATGTCATTAAATGCACTTGCAAATGTGTTTTGTGTCTGACTGCATGTCCTTCATCCAATATATTGTTCATCAGTGGCAGTTACCAAATTTGCATGTCATTTCACAAAAAAATTCCTATGATCCCTATCAAATTTTGAGTAGTATAATTCAGGGACATAGCAAGTACAGTCAGTATTTCCACCGTCCGCTAGGTCATCACTTAATTTCATCCGCCAAACTGACAGAACGTCATCTGATCTCCGGTAAACGCGGGTTGTCACTTCTTTCCCTCACCCTAAACCTAACCCAGTGTTTCAATGTTTCTTACTGCAGTGACTGAAAAAGAACTATTAGATATTGTTAATAAATGTCAAAATAAAAAATCTGCTGATTGTGATGACATTAATATGGAACTAGTAAAAAAGGTAATTGAGGGTATTTCTAAACCATTAACATACATCTGCAACTTATCATTCCAATCCGGTTCATTTCCAAACAGAATGAAAATAGCAAAAGTTATACTGCTGCACAAAACTGGGAACAGGCATCAATTCTTAAACTACAGGCCTGTCTCTTTACTCCCACAATTCTCAAAAATACTAGAAAAACTATTCAATAACAGATTAGAAAAGTTAATTGAAAAGCACAGTCTACTTTCAGATAGTCAGTACAGGTTCAGAACAAACAGATCAACAGCACTTGCAATAATAGAATCAATTGAAGAAATCACAAATTCCATAGAACAAAAAAAGCATACAGTTGGGCTGTTTATCGATTTTAAAAAAAGAATTTGACACAATCGATCACAATATTCTAATCTACAAATTGGAACGATATGGTATTGAGGGGTAGTATTAAACTGGATAAGGAGTTATTTGAGCAACAGTAAGCAGTTTGTGAAGCTGGGTGATCTTTTTTGTTCTTGTCTACATGTTACTTGTGGTGTCCCCCAGGGGTCAGTGTTGGGACCCAAATTGTTTATTTTATATATCAATGATATCTGTAATGTCTCAAATATATCGAAACTGGTATTTTTTGCCGATGACACAAATATTTTTTGCTCTGAGGAGGATCTGCACAAGTTATCAGGGGATATTACCACAGAAATGAAGAAAAGGAAAGCATGGTTTGACATAAATAAATTATCATTAAATTTAAGTAAAACTAAAATTTTGTTATTTAGTAACTGCAAAAGGAACACACAAGTAGAGGTTCACATTGACAAAATCAAAATTGAACAAGTCTCTGAAAATAAATTCCTGGGTATAATAATTGACGACAAACTAAAATGGAAATTTCACATCAAACATGTACAATCAAAACTGTCAAAAAGCTTATCCATCCTCAGTAAAGTGAAGCATGTTCTGGATCATAGATCACTCCACATTCTTTACTGTTCTCTGGTTTTACCGTATTTACATTACTGTTCAGAGGTCTGGGGCAATAATTACAAAAGTTCATTGCATCCAATAATTATACTACAAAAAAGAGCAGTAAGAATCATTCATAATGCTAGATATCGAGACCATTCCAATTCACTCTTTCTGCAGTCAAAATTACTAAAATTTACTGATATTGTACAGTTTTAAACTGCACAAATAGTTTTTAAAGCAAAAACAAAATTCTGCCGAGAAACATACAAAAATTGTTTAGTGATCGAGAGGGGGTATATAATCTTAGGGAAAAATTAAACCTAAAAGTTCAGCCTGTGAGGACTACTAGGAAAAGTTTCTGCATTTCCATATGTGGAGTAAGACTCTGGAATGGTTTGAATGTGGAGCTCAAAATGTGTCAGAATCTACAGCAATTCAAAACCAAATATAAGGACATTATTTTATTGAGGTACAGTAATGTAGAGAGTTAAAACTCACAAGATGGTTGCAGGGGCCTGCGGTTTAGTCATTATCATTATTATTATTATTATGGTTGTTTGGCTTACCTTATGTAAATATGTTATTTTGTTATTTATGTAAATATGTGTGTGTTCTCAGACTCAAGGATGCTCTCATGTATGTACGGTTAGGGGCATAAGGGCATATGTATTTTGTTCAGTAATATATTATGAAAATTCTTATTATTGAAAAAGTTAAATGATGTACAGGGTGTATGTAGTTGGGGAACTGACGGGATGATTATGATTAATTACTGATGGAGAAGGGGTGGGGTACAATAAGTTTTTACTTCTTCCCACTCCCTTTCAGATGTATAAATTGAACTCGATAATGTATAAACTTTTTTTTCTATCCTTCCTGTTTTGTATATTGACTTGTTTGTCTTTTTATATATATATATATATATATATATATATATATATATATATATATATATATATAATATTCAAAATAAACTTTCAAAATCAAATCAATAACTGTATCCCTTAATGTCAGTGTGGTGGATGGAATATAAGCGACGACTAGTCAAAGTGAGGCAGAAAACCGAATCTATTTTACCAAAACGGAAAGAGAATTGTGGTCGCAAGAGGGGAGAAAAAATCTATTGTTTACCCAATTCCCAGCTTGTTTCTATTAATATGCACAAGTGTGTATGTATGAAGAGTTTCATTGCAAAACACAGTAAATGCCACTTTTGGAATTTTTGAATCACCACTGCAAGAAGATCATCATTGGCGGGCTGGTAGTAATGGCAAGTTCAGCCCTGAGCAACAAGCTGTATATCTCAGTGTTCAGCACGCTTGAACATCAGCTTTCATTCCAAAGAGCATTTTCCCAAGCCAACACCATACCAGTTTTTCTCTGAGTGCCTGGAATTCTTACATTTTTGGTTTACCATACCAGTTTTTCTGCCAAATGCGAAATATCCCCACAGCCAAGCAGTGATGGGGAAACCCGTGCTGCCAAAAGGCTCTGATTGTTTAGTGACTCGTTTTGGGCAAAACAAAAATATGAGTGTCATTTCTATGCTGTAAGCTCTGTGGGAAAATAGGTTCCCTAATTTATCCATCGAGAATGTGTTTCCCATCACTGGACATAGATTTCTCCCCATTGACCAAGTTTTTGGCTGCATTGAGCTCCAGCTTTGCAAAAAGGGCAGTGTACTACATGTGAAGGTGTATTACAAATTATAACGGAAACAGGGAAATCTTTACGTCTATGATATTGACTGGCAGGCATTTGATTTCAAGCGGCACCTCTGTGGATATATTCCGTTCTGTTGAATAATTACAAAAAGTTCACCTTTTCACAAAATTCCTTATTGTTTTATTTAATTGTATTCCCAGACGACGTGTCGGGGACACTCTGGATCAGCGATAATCACACCGCGTCGACCGCCTTATCCGTAGAGAATTGCTTGTGACCGATGTGTAGTCCACAAATTTTAACCGATTCATTTCATATGTGGCGTGGGCCTTGTGTGTGGTAAGGTCACACAGCCTATCGATTTTTGGAGTGATTGCTTTAGGGGTCCGGTGATACTGGTCAACCAGCGGGCAACCGACTGTCTAGTTGCATCATGGTTTAGTGTTTTTTGTGGAATCAATTTAATTTTGATTCACTTGCATTGCTTTATTATTAATTGTTTATCCTTGCTTGTTCTTGATCATTTTAGATATTAGTTGTATTTTAAGTAACCTAGGCCTTGCGTAGCTGTAGTTTCCATACTCTGGCCTATGCGTGAGTAAAAAGCGTCATTTCATATGGTTTATCTTGAACCGTGCGGTCCTGATGGACCCTTACGGGTCAAGATGTTCTTTTTCTCTCCCTTAGTTTATGTGTTCCTAGGAGAAAGCGTACCAGGAGCGCCTGATAAGCCCAGGAGGTGATAAAAAGAAACCACCTGTCTTCTCTGAGCTGTTTGCATATACCTCATGGGCAGCTCTGCGTGGGCTGCGTGCGTCTGCAAGAACATTCCAATTGATGATATGATGTGTAAATCAGCTTGGGGGGAGGAGGTTGTCAAGATGTACTCTTACTTATGGACCAGCAAGAAAGAATTTTCTTTGTCCTTGTTCTTGCCTGTAACGAGAGTTCTCGCCTGTAATGAGGAACCTACTTTGCAAAGTAGTAAACTGGATTATTATTCTCTCTGCCTCCGTCTGAGTTCTTCTTGTGAAGGTAATACCAGGAAAAAATTTCTACAACAGTTTTAACTTGTTTAGCAGGGTATATTAACAAATTTGAAAGCTCTTGTGTGCTTATTATTCCCAGGACAAAAGTTAGAATTTTTCTATAAATGCTTCAAATGGATATATTACATTTTGAGACGAAACTCTTCATGTATATATTTGTGTGCGTACGTATGTGTATGTGTGTATATATGTATGTATTATGTATGACTATAGTGTACTGTATGTATAATGTGCATGTATAATGTACAGGTATGCTGAATGACCCTGGGATGCAGGCTTTGTTGCAGCAGATGGCGGAGAAACCACAGCTGATGCAGCGCATGCTGTCAGCCCCCTACATACAGAGCCTGCTGCACAGCCTGAGCCAGAACCCAGAGCTAGCAGCCCAAGTAAGCACACCCATACACTATGTACAAACACACAAATTCAATATAACACGGGCAATAAACACTCATTTATGCATAAACGAGCACATATACACACACAACATACATGCTTACACTCACAGATGCAGGATCACAAACACACACTCCCTGCAGTGTTGTTGAAGGACTTGTGTTTTGCAGATGATGCTGAATAATCCACTGTTTGGGGGGAATCCTCAGCTGCAGCAGCAGTTGAGACTACAACTCCCAGTGTTCCTTCAGCAGGTTAGAGACATTCTAGCCCCAGGTATTCCTGTCAAGGTCACACAGTTTCAGAAGAATTGAGATTAAGTGTAAAATTTAAATGAAAACCGCAAGCAGTAGTTTGAAAATCCCTTTTGACCTGTATTCTATTGAAAAAAGTTCAATGACAGAATAAGTAATGTTTTTACTGATCAACTTAATTGTTTTTATACAACTAAAATAACTGCTATTTTGAAATGTGATGTCTGCAACATATCTCAGAAGTTGGGACAGGCACAAGTTCACCACTGTGTAACAGCTTGGCCCCTATGAAATCTTATTTTTTTCCAAATTCCATTTTATTTTTTCCCAAATTACGTTTTTTTCCGTTTTAATTTTTTGGAATTCTGTTTTTTACGAATTACACCAATTTTACCATCAGAGAGAGTGTGCTATTTATGTTAATGAATAAAAGGTCCTCTAATTAAATAGAAATAACCTTAAATTAGTAGATGCAACACTCAATTTTCCTCAGTACTGAAAGTCAGAACAAGTATTGCATAATAACGCAATATAACATTGCGCTGTGATGAAAGAAAAATTTTTTTTTAAAGCCCCACTGGGTAGGAATCCCAGTTTTGTGCGCTCTAGCGGCCACTAAAGGCCACTAGAGCAAGTAGAGGCGCAACACCGCTGTAGTAAAACACACAGAACGCTGTTGCTGGCTGACGTCCCCCGTGAGAACGTGCATTTTTTCTTTCACCCTGAGAATTGTGGAGCTGGAATCAATAAAGTTATTAGTTACTAGCACTCTGCCCGTGGGGATCCCCACGGGTTCTATTCTATGTAACTTCGTGCAGCATTATGATGTCATCACATGCACCTCTATGATGTCATCACGTTGCTATGGTGTTGCTATGGCGTTTCCATAAACACCAAGGTGGCTGTCACGCGACCGATGTTTTTATAGTAACTAAAACTAAGTAACCATCAAGGGGAATACGCTGCACTGACATTCCGCGCTCAGTGGAACACGAAGTCGCCTGCAAGACGGAGCGTAATAGTGTTGCTTACGTTATGCTGCAGATTACGCGCTACTTTCTCTTGCGGCCTGGCATCTGTTTTTCGGGATTCGCGACTCCTGTGGATGAATTGGCTTGGGTTCAAAAGGGGAATCCCCAGGAGAGATAGATACCGGGGATTCCCCCGTATGTCTATAGATAATAGCGTCGCACACGTTATGCTGTAGATACGCGCCCGGTGGAGTCTAGCACTGGTTGGCCGGAAACAGTCGCCTGCAAGGCGGAGCCAAACAGCTTCGCTCCCGCTATGCTGCAGATACGCGCTCGGTGGAATCTAGCACTGATACGCGCCCGGCGGAGTCTAGCACTGGTTGGCTGGAAACAGTCGCCTGCAAGGCGGAGCCAAACAGCGTCGCTCCCGCTATGCTGCAGATACGCGCTCGGTAGAATCTAGCTCTGAGTGGCCGGACACACATGCACGCATGCGCGCGCACACACACACACACACACACACACACACACACACACACACACACACACACACACACTCGGCTATTATAATATAGATGATTATGTTTACATAGAAGTCTTCAACAGCATTGGATTAAAACTATTTCTCTACAACAAAGTATGCGCAAGCACTGTTCCTAAGAGTAACGTTAGCAGACGTAGTAGCGATTGTAACCTCAAAACGGGACAATATCAATATAATTACGGTACAACGCCAGCCTACAAAGCTGATACGGCCTGTCTTTGCTTTCAAGCAATAGTTGCTAGTAAGTCAACAACTTTTCTCACCGTGAAGCATAAAATTCGCTATAAAAGACACTCCGAAAAGGGGCTAACTCTGCCGGTGAAATGCTAATGCTACCTCGGCTAACCTTGTTTACATTATTTGAGTGGGCTTACAATCAGTTACGTTTTGATAACCCAAATAGTGACTGTGACTACACACGATAACACAGCCAACAAAAACAATGTGTGATAAATACAATGCATGAACGCGAGCATATAACTCACCTCTTAATCAGCAACACTGCCAGCTCAGCGTCCAACTTGCAGCCCTCTTTTGCCATGAGCTCTCTCCACTGTGAAAAAGCCGGTCCAATATTAACTCTGGTTTTGTGCTGTGCCCGGTCACTCCCTTTTTTTTATCCTGGCTTCCACCGACACCGTCCTTTTTCGCTTCTTTGCCTCAGCCATCTTTCGAGACACGATACCGGGCTAGCCTAGCTGCCTTCTCCTTATGCTCCTTATCCAAAAGCTCATGTGTGCCGTAAAGCAGAACGTACGTCTCACGAGAGTGCGGGACCCGCGGTCGAAAGTTACATAGTCCCAGATGCAGGCCACCAGGTCCCTCTGTGGTAATGGGAGAGATGCCATTCTCACTGTAATAATCCAGCCCACCAATAGATAGACTTTGAAACTGATATTTTAAGGTGAAATTCCTAGCTAGCGGGGCTTTAACCTAAAATAATACTACAAAATAAAATTGTCTCTTAAAACGTAGTGTAAGCTACATTCAAAAAGACAGACAACAGCTGTGCTGACATGCATTATTCTGACTGCCCCTTTTTTAGTCATAATCTTATTGTGTGTATATATGTGAATATATGAGAGCAGCAGTAATGACACTCCGTTTCCCCCACGGATCAACAGTTGTCTGATTCCGATGCATCAGCTATATTTTATTTATTTTTTTTTTTTTTTAAAGAAACTTTTGTTCAGTAATCCCAATACTATGTATTTCATACTACGACAAAATGTTCTACAGTAATGATTAAACATGAACAAACTGACACAAAGATGCATCAGCTATTACTTCACCACTGGGGAACGACGTTATGTCATAATTTACATGCACACAATTCACTAAGTGGACTGAAAAGAAATGATGTAGACTATTTAACGGTTATATAAGTTGTTAAAAGTGCACTATGCAAGTTTGTTTACTTTCTGCGCGATTATATTTTTGTCTCAATTAGCTGACATCTCTCCACGATCTGCTAGCTGCCTGCCCCCAAATTCACTGTAAAAAAAAAAAAAAAAAAAAAAAAACCTGGCTCTGGAGACCGCACAGGCGTCACAAACCGCAAATAAACACAAGAACATAACAAACCGTCCCGGCCAATCACCGACAAGAGTTGACAGTTATGCAAGCATGGGAAGGAAGGAACTATGGGAGGGAGGGGCGGGCTACCTCTGTTTTGTTTGAGTTCGAACGTCAACAGAAGTGAAAGTAAACAGACTTGCATAGTGCACCTTTAAGTTAACGTAAGATGACCAATGACGATGTTTAGGACCCTGCAATCCCTGGCATCAGTGGTCTCGTCTACAACAAAAAACTTCTTCCCACAGATCTTCTGTAGCACCGAAGAGATGTGTCGTTCAAACACTCGGGACAGGTGAATTTGACGAAGGCTTCTCACATTTTCGCGTGCATTCGCATCTTTTCATTGCCTTTGAATGTAATCTGGACGCGCAAATATTTTGTTTAGCGTTCGGTGGAAACGTGGCTTTACGAACAGCATTTCAGTCAAATTATGTTGATTTCCGCGAAATTCCGCGTTTAACAATAGATTCCGTTTTTATTGGCCAATTCTGCGATTCCGTCCGCAATTCCGTGATCGCAGAAATCATAGGGCTCTAAATATCGCCTCTCGTTTTAATTGAACTCAATCATCGTTTTGGAATTGAGGACACTAATTGCCTCATAGTCTGCCACACATTTTTAGTGGGAGATGGACCCAAGCTTCTGGCAGCACCTGCATTCTGACTAAAATGCCATGTTGTTGCAATCTGTGCAGGGTGTAGCTTGGCATTTCCCTGCCAGAACGAGCAGGGGTGTCCCTGAAAAAGGCAATGTCTGGAGTGCACATTTGTTGTTCTAAAGTGCATTTGTACATTTCTGCGTGAATTTTGTGCTAGTTACCCATGTCAAATGCATTAATACAGCGCCAGACAATGACAGATGCTGGCTTTCGAACGTTGCTGATTACAGTTGATGGTCCTTCTCTTGTTTGGCCCATTATTTTAAAAACAGTTTGAATATAGTCCCTTCCCAGCTTCTCCTTCAGTCCATTTCTGATTAACTTGAGCCCGGAGAAGTAAGCAGTGCTTTTGGTTGCTGTTCCTGTATGGCGTCCTCTTTGCAAAGAAGAGTCTTAACTTACATTTGATGACGCCACGACAAACTGTGTTCACTGACAGAAGTTCATCCCTGCCTATTTTGAAGAACTCATGCTAAATTCCACTGTAAAATCATTCATTCATGTTGTGCTTCATGAGTCAAAAATTGATTTGTGTTAAAAATATGATTATTTTATTATTTGACTGTGCACAAAATGAGGGCTCTGAGAGTGCGGAGAGCCATTTGGATAACAATCTTATTTGGCTCATAAACTGTAGGTAATTTTGAATATCAAACTTAGATGTAGCACACTTGTGGTCTAGGTTAAGGAGTTTATAATCCTGGAAATGTGTTGCTTTAACTTCCAGCCATTTTTCGATTCTTTTTTTTTTTGACAATTTTGACGCTGAATTTTCATGAAGATTTATGTTTGCGGCCCTTAGTCTGTACTATAATTTTGAAAATATATTGAAATATGATATAATTCTAAAAGCTACAAGTGTTTTGTTTCATTTCAGCCATTTCCCCCCTCTGTGAAGCTCAAATCTTGAATTATAAAGCCTTAAAAAGGGTGACGCATAAATAGCCAGATTCAGCTTCTGCGTAAAGAGGATGAACTATTTTGCAATTTGGTTGCACAGATTTTTGCAAAGTGGCGAACCTCAAACCATCTTTCTAGTAAACAACCGTTGTGACTGTACATTTTAAACCCAGTCATAATTGGTACACCTGTTGCCTATTCGCCTGTGTACTTGTGGAATTTTCCAAAAGGTTGTTTTTCCAAAGATTCTCCAACTTTTCCAGGCTTTCTATTTCACTGTCCCAGTTATTTTGAAGTGAGTTGCAGGCATCAAAATTGGAATTCACAAAAGATTATGAACATCAAAACAGTTGATACAATGAATCTTTAAATATTTTCTCCTTTTGATGTTATCATTTAATGTTGGTATAAGAGAAATTCCAAATCACTTATATCTTTTTATTGGCATTTTAAATAGTCTTATTTCTTGTGGTGCTGATGGGATTGAATGGGCTGTGATTGGCGCAGATGCAGAACCCAGAGGTTCTCTCGGCTATGTTGAATCCGCGCGCGATGCAGGCACTCATGCAGATCCAGCAGGGTCTCCAAACCCTCGCCAGCGAAGTGCCCGGCTTCATACCAGGGTACATCCCTTCATATGCACATGTATCTCTGCATGTCTGAGTGTAGCATCTCCTTTGTGTATCTGTGTGCTGCTGCAGTCTTTGGTCTCCCGCGGTTTGTGTTCTGGCAATGACTGGCCAATGAGCTGTGCTGTGTGGTTCTCCCCAGGATGAGGTTAGGAGAGCTGGGAGGTGGGGTTGGCTGCTCAGCTCTGGTCCCTGGCCCCACTCCCACAGAGCCCCACTCAGACTCTGAGGTGGATCAGCATCAGTTTGTACAGGATATGCTGCAGGCACTGGCTGCCTCCACTCCACAGGTGAGACATGCCCCTTTTTGTATATAAACTACAGGTGAGACACACCTCTTTTTATATGCATAAACTACAAGTGAGGCACTCTTTTTTAAGCAAAAACTACAATGAGACTGGACTCTTCTATATATACAAACTACAGGTGTGTGTATATGGGTTTGCTTGTGTTTTACAGGTACTTTTGTGTATACACGTGTGCTTGTGTGTTACAGTAGCAGATGTGAATATGGATGTGTTTATGTGTTAGTTACAGATGCGTATACAGGTGTGTTTGTGTATTGCAGGTGCGGATGTGCATACAGAGGTGTTTGTGTGTTACAGGTAGAGGTGTGTGTATACAGGTGTCATTGTGTGTTACAGGTACAGTCCCTGGAGGAGAGTTTTCAGCAGCAGTTGGAGCAGCTGAGTGGGATGGGTTTCCTGAACCGCGAGGCTAATCTGCAGGCCCTGATAGCCACCAGTGGTGACATCATCGCCGCCATCGAGCACCTGCTGGGCTCCCAGTCCTCCTAGCTTTGCCCGACCCACCCTTTAAAATGCAGTGTCTTTGCTTCATCAGTAGTTGACTGTGGGTTTCACCATCACACTGCACCCTCCGCAATCCACCGACCCGCCCAGCCCTGCTGTTAGAGCACTGGATTGACTGAATGCGGCAGAGCATGCAGCATTGCTGTTCAAGCATAGGCATACATGCCCATGCACTCCAACAGACACACACTCACACATATGCAAATATACACAGACATCTCATGCACGTCCATAAACACCTAGACATATGCACGTTCATGCATATACATGCCGGTTCGCACTCACAAGAATGCCAAACACACCTACAGACACGCATGCACTCACTAACACATGCATGCCAGTACACACCTAAAACACACATGCACTCATACGCACAACTGCAGACACATGCACACTCACAAATGCACATGCACAAACATACACACCCTGACGTGCGCTTTCTTGCATCAGTCTCTCTCCTTGCTCATTGGCTTTACTCCCTGGAGCGACACTCACCTGCTTTGTACTGAGGGCTGATACTCCTCTTAGTTCTACAAAACTTTCATCTGCAGGTGATTGCGGCAGATCCATGCTTGTTAAAACCAGGAATGACCTAATGATGAGTAATTCATTCTCTGATTAACACTGATGCTTCTAATGCTGTAAAGACTCTGAGTCCAAATGCTGGCTCATTCTTTTGGTCTCATTGCTTTAGTGCCTGAGTGGTCAGGCCAAAGGCCTGTGGACTCAGAATATGCTGAGTTCCTTATCTTCTGTCTACATTGGCTGTATATCATTGGTGGTGCAGTGTCAGAGAGGAGTGAGAATGGGCGCCATATAAATCGGAAGGAGTCACATGTCTGCGCTCTTGTTCTCTTGTCACCTGGAAGGTCTGCAGTGGAGGATTAGCAAAATATTTTGTGTTCAGGTTGAGTAAAAACTTGAGTTTAAATAAAGTATATAAATGTGATTTAAAAAATGCTCATGTCTGGGAAAGCCAGGGCAAGCACATTCAACTGCAAGCTGCTCATATCTCTTCTGCAAACTCATTTGGAGGAGGTTCTCTGGTTTGTTTTCATGCGCTGTGCTGATTGGATTGTGCATAAGCACATCAGTGTCTTACTGGATGAGCTGTTGAACCCAAGGAAAAGCACAGCTGTGTGATTGGACAAGCCTCAGGGAATCTCAGGGTATTGCCCCCTGTTGGTGGGAGGTTTAGAAATGTGTCAAATATGAAACTACTGCGTAAAGCCACTAATATTTATAGTTGAATATTGTTATCTCTGAGTGTCTTTCTCTCTTCTGTGCAGAGACAAATAAAAGTATTGTGGGAGGGGATTTTGACCTTAGTCTTCCTTTCACTGTCTTAGGGAAGCTTTCGACATGCCAATTTGTTAGTGTGTATGTGCTGCATTGGTGTGTGTTTTAAGGTGTACGTATTTGTACATTGCGTTTGCTCGTATAGTCGAGTGAAGTGTGTCCGTGTGTGATTGATTTTATTTCTTCCAACGCATTTACTCCCTTCCTGATGCATTATTTAGCCTGCCACTAGATGTCGGCAGTGCTCTAATACTGGTTCTTTCCCTGGCTGTAGAGGGACTGTTATGACCTGACTGACTGAAGTTCAGGGTGATTTAGCCACTTTGCTACTGTGTAACTGAGTGCCTTTAGCACCAGTCACAGCCAGCATTCACCTCACAGCCCTGGAGGGTTTTCCACGAAGCGCGAGTACTGAGTAATCTGGATAGTTGAGCCGAGATAAACTTGGAATGGCTCCACTCTCAGTCCAGTCCATATTATTGGGAGCAAGTCTGCAGTGTACGGAAACAGGGTGACTAGGCTATGCGTGAATCATAGGAATCATGCTTCTGCATACCCCTACAAAGCACAAAGGGTTGCAGTGGAAGATCAGTAAGTGCATTTGAGTTCTAAGTTCTGCCAAGTCTAATGAAATGGGGGATAAAATGTAAATTTCAAAACTGCTGATGTCTGGGAAAGAAAGAGCAAGTGCTTTTAGCTGGGGCCGACCTGCAAAGTTCACTTCCTGTGAAGGACGACATGGCCCAGATACTCGCAGGAAGTTCCATTGCTGGTCCATACTGTAGATTTTGGAGTGTCCCAAATTTTATTCAGTGCCATTATCCAGCCAAATCAGGAGTCCAGCTCACTGATGTAGAGCCCTAGGTTCTTATGGTAAAATATTTGCATGGATTTCAAACCTAACTATTGCAAATGATAAAAAGAAAAATGGCATGTAGTTAAAAAAAAAATAAATAAAAAAAATCTAGAACTGTGGGCATGTTAAGCTGTACACAATTTTTGTTTAATCAGGATTAACCTGGAATTTTTAAACGTGCATAATCTTAGACATTTTACATGGTTTTTAATGTCAAGTTCGTTTTTATAAATCAAAAGTCCACAAAGTAATTGGTAAACAAATCATTTCTGCCCCTGTGCACCATTAATGAGACACCTGATCTCAACTGACACCTTCCCTAAAAAATAGCAAGCAACATTGAGGAATGTCTTTTTTTATTGCTAACAGATCCAGCTGTCGGCAAAAATGGTCTATTAGTCGTTCTGGACCAAAGTGATCCCTGAGCAACAGAGTAAGTTTGTTATTGTTTGGTGTTCGAGCAGTGTATCTCTGCTCAGGTATTCAAGAGCTTGTATCACAAAGCAGGATTAAGTAATTAGCTTGATAACTGCTCCAGATAAAATCTCGAATGGCTCTTTTTGCATCATTCCATATTCCTGATTTGGATGGACTCCAGTTATCAGTAGTCTAGCTTTCTCAAACTAACTTTGTGACACTGGCTTCAAGTTAGCTGAGCAATGTTAATACCCATGAAAACCGACTACCCATCCCCCCCCCCAAAAAAAGCAACCAACCAAACACAGGCACTCTCTGTGAGGTCTTCCCTACAAACTTGTCCCATCATCACCATAGAGACGGCATGTGGAATGCTGAGCTGTTTGTCTGATAAACTCACTGTCTGAGAGCACCATGCATAAGAACAGGAAACGGCACTCAACTCTGAAAATAAAACTCACTTAAGAGGAGTCACTTTTGGGAACAATGCTTTGGATAGCACATTGCGTGAGGCCACTGTCCTGTTGTCATTTTTCTGGGGCCATCTACAGTTGAAGAACACTTCCAAGCTGTAGGCCCCACAAATCGTCACCCCTCTGCCCCACCCCCACGGAGATGTGATGTGAACCCATGGCTAGGGGCAAGCAGGGAGAGCACGCTGTATCTCTGCAGCAATCTCCTGCGCACCTTTCTGGATGTCCAGAATAAGTGCGTCCTCGGCAGGTGAGGGGGGCTCCAGGGCATCGAACTGAGACTGCAGGAGGCTGTGTGGCATGAAGTGCCCTCTACGAGCCTGAACGCGCTCCTGGATGAGATGGAACGAGCCCTGCAAGAAGGCAAAGAGCACGCCCTGCAGTCTGTCCTGCGTACCGGACATGCTGTCTTGTTGGTCCTTCACGCCGGCCCCGCCCCCAAACATGCCTGCAGCCACGCCCTGGCCCCTTCCTGGGACCTCGCAGCCAAATAGCAGCAGTTGGCGGTACTGCTTCTTCAAAGCAGAGCAGATCAAGATGGCATTGTTTCCTGCTGCCATCTCCCTGCAGAGCAGTGGGTGAAAATTACTGCAGGGCCTGTACTGCTGGGCTCTCAATACTGCTATCACAAATTGTACAGCTAAACTCTCAGTGCTGCTAACACACCCTGTAAAAATGCTCTCAATGCTGCTAACAAACCTTGTAAAACTAAACTCAATGCTGCTAACACACTTTGTCAGGCTTGACCAGGGGTGTCCAATCTTATCCATAAAGGGCTGGTGTGGGTGCAAGTTTTTGCTTTATCCCAGTGCCACAATACCTGATACCACTAATTAACTGATCAGTGGGGTCAATCAAGACCTCAATGAGTAGAATCAGGTGTGTTAGTGTCAGGGTGTAACAAAAACCAGAACCCACACTGGCCCTTTTTGGATTAGATTGGACACCCCTGGGCTAGACTCACAATGCCGCTAACATATCCTCTGAAGCTAAACTCGCAACGCCACTAGCATATCCTCTAAAGCTAAACTCTCAATGCTGGTAACACACCCTCTAAAACTAAACTCTCAATGCTGGTAACATACCCTTTAAGACTAATCTCAATGCTACTTAACACCCTGTAAAACTAAACTCTCTGCTGACAACTTGCAAAACTAAACTCTCAGTGGCGCTCACACCAGGCTCGTCGCTAGAACTGGGAATTGGGGGGGGGGGCACAGACACGTCCCTTTATGATAAGAATTCGTCCCGGCAAGTTCTCAATCAATTTTCTTTATTGACGCATTTTCCAATTATCGTAATTGGCAACTGAAGACACAGTTTCTCTCCATATGCAATCTAACAGCGATGAAATCATGGGCTAAATTCAGTACAGAAAAATAATTTACTTATTAATAGGCCAATGCTTCGCGTTGATTGAACTGGTCCGCATTCAAATGAAATATCACCTTTCACTCTCGGTATTACGTGGGTTGATTTAAAAAAAAAAAAAAAAAAAAAAAAAGTGGCACTCGGCAGTTAAAAAGGCTATAAAAAGCATGCGGCTCGAGCTATTTGCGCAGGTATGCAATTTTGAATAACATTGATTTAAATACAGCAAATACGCGTCCAGATGAATGATTGTCATATTACCTAATCGAGGAGAACAAGCAGCACCTGTTAAGTGTGGAGTGCTCTCGAAGTGAACCTTTTGTTAATCATGAAAATGACTGAGAACAGGTCAGGACTAATAATTGTTTTAAACTGATGTTTTGTGCACCTCAATTATCAGTTCTGGTTCTGCCACTGTACTGAATTTAGCCCATGATTTCATCGCTGTTAGATCGCATATAGAGAGAAACCGTGTCTTCAGTTGTCAATTACAATAATTGGAAAACGCATCAATAAAGGAAATTGATTTAGAACTTGCCAAGACTAATTCTTGTCATAAAGGGACGTGTCTGTGCCCCCCCAATTCCCTGTTCTAGCGCCGGGCCTGGCTCACACATCCCATAAATCTAAACTCTCAATGCCACTAACACACCCAGTAAAACAAAATTTTCAATGCTGGTAACACATCCTCTGAAACTAAACTCTTAATGCTGATAACACACTCTGCAAAACTAAACTTTCGATGCTGCCAACTCAACCTGTAAAACTAAACTCTCAGTGCCACAAAAAAACCCCGTAAATCCAAACACTCAACACTGCCTGTTGGTGGAATTCAGTCATAAATTCCTTATTATTGCTTATTTGGTTATTAATTGTTTACCCTTGCTTGCTCTTGATTTAGTATTGATTTACTTGTTTATTCAGTCATTAAGTGTTTATCCTTACTTGTTCTCAAGTGGCCTGGGTGGCCTAGGCCATGCGTGATCGCAGCTTTTATAATCTAGCTTGTTCCTATGTAGAAACGTCTTGAAGTGTGTTTACTGAAACAGTGTGTTGCTTCTGAAGCCTGGAGTGTTCTAGATAAGACCCAAGGAAACGTAAATTTCTGCGGGGGGAGAAACATTTTAGGATTACTGGAGCCAGACTTATGTGGGATGCGCACGCACGCACGCAGCTGACGCAGAGGGCGTACATCATGACATTCTGCTTTTACATATATCCAAAGCAAAGGAGAGATTCCTTTGTCTTTGTTCTTGCCTGTAACGAAGACCCTACTTGCAAGTAGTAAAGGATCCTATTTACTCATCTTGTCTCAGTCTGATTTCTTTCAGGAATACAATTTAAAATTCCCACAGCACTGCCCACACCCTGTGAAACTGAACTCCCAATGCCGCTGACACAACCTGTAAAACTAAACACTCAATGCTGCCAACACCCTGTAAAACTAAGCTCTCAATGCCGCTAACACAACTTGTAATACTAAACTCTCAATGCTGCTTAGACACCCTGTAAAACTAAACTCTCAATACTGCTAACACACCCCCCAAAACTAAACTCTCAATGCTGGGTATCACCCTGTAAAACTAAATTCTGAATTCCACCAACAGGCCCAGTGAAACTAAACTCTCCATGTTATTAAAACACCCTGTAAAACTAACCTCCCAATGCTGCTAACACATCCTGCAAAACTAAACTCTCAGTGCTGCTAACACTGCCAATTAAAGCAAATTCAATGCTAGCAACACACCTTGTGAAACCAAACTCTGAATGCTGCTTCCACAACCTGTGAACCTGAACTCCCAATGCTGATGATAACAACCTGTAAACCTGAGCTCCCAATGCCGATAACACACCCTGCACTACAAGCCTCGCATACTGTTTACACCTCAGCACTCAATGTTCATTTCCTGTACTGTTAAACTCCCTCAGTTAAGCAGGTTACCTCTGTATGATGTCACGCAGAAGGAGGAGCCAGGGAATTCGGTCCTAGAACACAGACAAGAGGCAGTCAGCACACTCTACCAATGAAAACATCACTGCATCCCTCTCAATGCCACAAACACACCCTGAAAAACCCCACTTTCAGTGCCTGCTAACACACCCTGTAAAGCTAAACTTTCAAGACCTGCTGTGAAGAGCACAGGAGCACAAATTTAATTCAGGCTTTTAATGTAATCATCTATCCTGCTATCAACAGAAATGCACATTAATGTATAGCCAGTAGTGCCCTTATGCCGAAAAACATCTGGGCATGCACACGCACACGCACGCAAATATAAACACACTCACATTCAGGCAGACAGCTATCAGAGGGGATGAAATATGTGATTTATCAGAATCTTTGTGCTTTGTGTTCACTGTGCTGACTGTGCGCTTTGAAAGTGCTGAGCAGTAGAGTATATTCTTGACTCGGCCATGGTGCCCTGGTCTGTGGCCATTTCACAGTTGACACAGACGGTGGCAATCACCTGGTCAGTCAGGGGAGCTCCACTGGCCATTTTATCAATGTTCTCTTTTGGGTGATAATCATCTCCTTCGTACAGCCTCCATCCCAGCTGCAAAATAGTATACAAGTAGACCTATAATTCAAGCACAAAGTGTGAGCAACTGATTGACTGATCCATACCTATAAATATTTTCTGTTACCTTCTGAGCCAGGAGAGACCCAACAGTCGTCCTGTGACATAAATAACAAAATTAGTCTTCTTAGTTTATGTCTAGTCAGCTTAATTGAAATGAATATCAAAGGACGACGCAAGATGCATCTAACGGACGATTCATTTTTACGCGGTCTTTAAGTTACACATTTAGAAAGGTTCCCTGATCATAGGTCAGTTCCCACTTTTATTCCGTCCGCTCACCAATTCTGAAAAGATCAGTTCCCCAAAGTGAAAACTATCCGTGCCTGGCCAGCTCCTCCCCTCGCAAGAATCACGTGAACTCTCAAAATTTGCCTTCTCGTTTCATTTCGCCAGTCAACTCGTCTGTTGCGTTTTTCCAGATAATGTCATCAATGTGCTCTGAAAGAACACCGTACTGGTTAATGAATTCGCGCCAAGAATGAGATTAGCGTGGCAAGGTATATTCTATTTTGGACCATCTTGTTCGGAAAGATAGATTTCACCA